>JANRMT010062810.1:2920534-2942206 GCA_026402145.1 Polypterus bichir lapradei
CGCAAAGCCCACAGCATTGTGAAGGACCACCGCCACCCCTCGCATGGTCTCTTTGTCCCACTTCCATCTGGTGGTCCAGACTCTGATCTCAGATCTGCTCCTAGTAGCTTATTTTTAAGCAGTGTGTCTGTTACTGCTGCCGTTTATTTATTATGTGTTGTCATTATTTATTTATTTATTTATTTATTTTTATTTCTGTTATTTGAATGTATTATCATTTGTTCCAGTGTACCTGTTGTTTATTTGCCTATCTCCAGAATGGCATAGGGGGTCTCTTTACTTGTCCTGCCCTTCTTTAATACGCACTACTAGCTTAACAAAAGGCCCGTTTAGCAAAAGAAAGGCACAAGGATGCCATGGAAAGTCAGTCAGTTTCTGTCACGTTGTGCATTTAGGGACCTCTGGTCACCTGGTATGCTGGCCCCAATGTCCTTCTGTCTTTGTGCGTCTTTTTGTTTATCGGACATTCCAGCAATGATGAGGACGCTGAACACCATTGAGCCCAGCCGTGGCCAGAAGCCAGACGCCAGACGTTTTGTTATTTTCTATTATAAAGGCAAAGGATGGCACCGGAGAGCCCCAAGCACACCAAGACAGTGCCGGGTTATAATTTTAATAATAAAAGGATGTTTAATACACAATACCTCAGTATACACCAGCAAAAAGACCGCAAGTCGTCTCTCTCATCACTGCGATGCTCTCCTCCAGTCGAGTGTTGCCCTCCGTCCCCCCACTTCTGACTCGCTTGGATGACAGAGTGCAGTCCCTTTTATTGAGGATCCAGGAGTACTTCCTGTGCCAGGGCTGCTGCCCGTTGGAAGCACTTTCTGGGCACATCAAAGTCCTACATAACAGGAAGCACTTACTCTCCCTGCAGCGCCCTCTTGTGGCACCCACAGCCCCCAGCATGCTGTGCTGCTGGACTACAACTCCCAGCATTCCCTGCTGGTTCCCGAATGGGCGCCGATATTGCGGGCAGCTGCCATCTAGCAACTGGGAGGGAATACAGCCCCCTAAGAGACAGTCCTTCTCTGTTCCCTTTTATCCCGATCAGGGAAGGTGTTGTGCACATGTTCAGTTGGGACGCTTGTCCCTTTGTTTGGGGCTTGGTGCCCAGGTAAGGGACCATCTTCTTTTCTGGCTGAGATGTCCATCCTTCCATTAGGGGATCCTTGTGCAGATATGACATCTTTCCCTCTCTTGGCAGAGATGCCTTTCTGTCCATTCGGGGCCTGCCACTCAGGTAAGGGATCTTCCCAATTCCTTGCCAGGATGCTCATCCATCCCATATGCCACCTTCATTCTATTGAGATAGAGTAATGAGCCAAGGAGACACATAAAAAAAGGTTTGGGGCACCAAAAATCAGATGATCAGAAAAAGGAAAACAACAAGTGACATTTTATTCAGATGGGAACCTTCTTGAAACAAATCCAAAGTGGCATTGAGATCTGGGTATCAGTGCTGGGCGAGTTTAGGAGGGTAGAGACTGGAAGTGATGTCAGAGGTGAGAGCGCCACCCTCTGGTGCTCAGTGTCACAAGCATCACATGAGCCCTGAGGTTGTCTCCCAAATGTGTGTGTGTGTGTGTGGCACTGCGGCCCTCTTGAACGTTAGTTCTTGCCACCGTGTGCTGCAGTGTGGTGTGTGGGCAGAATGGCAATAAAACCACTTGACTTGATTTATTCAGATTATTTTCTAATCTCCCCAGGGAGCTGTTCACAACTTTCCTTTTGGAAATTCTATTTTTTCACACCTGGCATCTCGTGGCTAACGTTTACTCAACAACAACAACAACATTTATTTCTATAGCACATTTTCATACAAAAAAATGTAGCTCAAAGTGCTTTACAAAATGAAGAATAGAAAAATAAAAGACACAGTAAAAAATAAAATAAGTCAACATTAATTAACATATAATAAGAATAAGGTCCGGTGGCCAGGGTGGAGAAAAAAAAAAAAAAAAAACTGCAGACGGCTGGAGAAAAAAATAAAAATAAAAATAAATAAATAAATAAAAAAAAAAAAAAAAAAAAAAAAATTTTTTTTTTTTCTCTCTACGGTAGAGTATCATTAGCTTCACTTTTGCTATGCATTCTGGTTACGAAGCCGCCATGTTGTTTTTTTGTGCGCATCGCTATTTGGTTTATTTGGTAGAACGTAGCTGCAATGTGACGTTTTCTCTCTGCTGATGATAATGATGGACGGTGGTCATGTGAGGTCTGTCGTGATTTTCATCAGAGTGTCTTCTTTGTTCCATCGTATTTGCAGACACAACGTGTCCACCCGGCCAGCTTTATTTCAAGTGTGACGACGCGCCATCGGGTGGCACAGAAAAGACAGGAGTGCCGTGTGAAAGAACCTGCGAGAGCCACCTGCTGAACCTCACCTGCCCCGGGCACACGACCTGCCAATCGGGATGCGTCTGTCCACATGGGTAAGTCACATGACTACTAATTTAGGACGATCGAAGTGCAGCGCCGCTGTTTGGTCTTTCCAGATTTCATGACTTCGGTAGACCAGGCTGTGATTGAGCCGCAGTGTCATTGCACTGTTGTCGTCCTGTGTGTTTTAATTCACTGTCACTTGTTGTTATGTTGGGGATCTGTTTGCTGTCACTCTGTGTTCCTATTGCTGTGGCACATTGCACAGCTGCTGTCGTGTCGAGTGGTGTTAACAGCGGGATGGTTTATAAAACACACCGGGGAGATGGGGGGGGGGGGGGGGGCCACCGCCCAAGCCTTGAGTTTTACTCACAGAAAGGTTTTCGAATGAAGGCTTTGATTTGGCGACAGTTCTTTCTGGCCCCGGATTTGGTCTTTGCTCCGATTTAGAGAAAAAGATTGGATTGACTTCTCTGAGGTGGAAAGGGAGCGGGAGAAACACGTAGTCAGAAACGGGGATATCGAGACCACCAAACAAACTGTCAAAATGCAGAGCACAAGAACGTGTGAAGTCAAACACCAGGGGCCTCATGCGTAACGCCGTGCGTAGAATTCTCACTATAACATGACGTAAGCACAAAAGCCGTAATGTGCGTACGCACAAAAAAATCCAGATGCATAAATCTGTGCGTTCGCCAACTTCCGCGTTTTTCCACTACATAAATCCCGGTCAGCGTGAAAAGTAACGCTCGTGCACGTGCCTGCTGTCCCGCCCCAACTCCTCCCAGAATTACGCCTCTTTGAATATGCAAATCAATATAAATAGCCCTTAAGCTTAGCGTTCTGTGAAAAGACAATGGGAAAAGTACAAGGGAAAATATAAGAATTTCAGCGAATACCAAGTGGAGGCAAAGAAAGAACGTACTGTTTGTTGGTTTAAACAATGGAATAAACAACAAAAGGAAGTCGATTGAGTGACATAGCGTGTCGGAGAAACTCAAAAGCTCAAATTCACAAAGTCACACGGTGCCTGAAATAAAAAAAAGAAGTTGTCAGATATCAAAGTCGCCGTGAAAAGGCGAGTCGTAGCTCACCGTCTGAGTGTCGTATGAAAGCTTATTAGGGTACAGAGAAAAAAAAAAAAAGGCACACAGTGAGGAAAAAAAGCACGAAATGTCAACTTCAATCTCAAAATTTCCACTTTAATCACGTAGTTTATTTTGTCATTAAAGTAGAACATCATAAACTTCACCTTAAAATCGTTTAATTTACTAGTTTCTCAAATCCCATCGTAACTAAAGTCGCACGTTAAATGCTTTGTTTTGTATTTGATCTTCTATGTGCTCTGTGTGTGTGAATCACTACGTGCTTCTTAAACCGGCTCTCTTCCTCCGACAGGACACAGAATCCATGACAATCGTGATATTACAGCTCTCTGAATAATTAAAATACTGAGATGTGTACGTGATATCATTTTCATGATGATAGGAGTTAAAGCACGTTATTAAACATGGGGACACGGTGGCGCAGTGATTGTGCGCGACCTTCGATGAAATAATTTATTGCAGCAGTACTCAGGGGCAGCTCTAGGCAGAGAAAGAATCGGTGGCCCCTTCGCCCGCCAATGTCAATATGGTCTCTTATGCACAGCGGATGGCCACGTCCATTGTAGCTCCATAATCCTGTGTTTGGTGGTCCCACGTCAGACGCAGATGTTCTGTCCATTTCAGTCTCTCTAGTAGGGCGCCTGCTCTGTCACTGGGCTCCCCGAGGTGCACCAAGCTTAGTATTGAAATCCATACGACGGTCAAAGACCCTTTCATGAGGACCACCCTTACACTGTAAGGGGCAGGTCCTGGAGCGGCATACGCGCTTGATATCTGAATTAAGGGGTCTTGATGATAAAGCTTCTAAAGATTAAAATGACATGTTATTTATATAGCGCCTTTCCTACGCTCAAGGCGTCGCTAAAGAGACTAAGAACCAATTGGGAACGGCCATAAAGGCAAATCAGTGTAACGTACGTTAGCGTTGAGCCCGATACATCTTTTAATTCCAGCAGTGCCAGCTGATTGGTCAGGCGGTGAGCAGCTTTGCCGAAGGTGGTCATGCTGTGATAAGCCCACCGTGTGACCGTCTGCCTCCATCTGCTTGATGATGTGGGTTCCAAAAGTCTGGAAGTGAACCAAACCTCATCAGACACCAGGATGGCGTTGGGTCTTTGTGTGCAATCGAATATCACCGGGAAATCGGGGGGCCTGGGAAGCGAAGGGGCTTTTTTTTTTTTTTTTGTGACCTATTAAATCTTTTGAATGTCACCTGTGCTGCTAATACTAAAGAGTGCCATTATAACTGGGGCCGAAAACTGTAAACATTCTGTCATGAGAATTTAATATTTTATGCAACGTGATACGCTTGGTATTTAGATTACAATACGCCAAATCACAAAGGCCCGTTATGTGCGGGACAAAGAAAACGCTTGGAACCGCCGGGGTCCGGGCCTGAATTGGGAGGGCTCTTCTGGTTTCAATCAGGTTCCTGATCTTAATGTTGGAATTATCTTGTAACGCACAATGTCGCCTTGTTCCTCTCACCGTGTGTTTTTTTTTTTTTCCAAATCCGTTTGATTTCAGCGGAGTGGCACGGTGTCTCAGTGGTTAGCACAGTCGCCTCGCGCCCCCCATCTGTCCGGCAGTCAAATCCCAAAGGTGTCTGTCTGTGTGTCTGCTGGGAAAGTCGATGGCCCTAAAGTGGCCAAGTGACGGGTTTTCCATGAGTGTGCCCCGTGATGGACACCAGAGAGGCGGGCGGCGTAAGTTAGCAAAACGAACAAACCGACAAAAACGAACAACTCCAAGCTCGTCAGCTTCTCCTCACACGTGACGTGACGTGACGTGGCGTCGATGTGCCTGATCGACCTTCTCCATTCAGCTCATCGCCAGTCAGACCCTTCACCTTTAACTTGATTCAAGGCTGGTGACTCCGATTTACAAATTGATGAACCCCAAGAGTCGCTTATTGACTATTCAGTTGGCACATTGACTACTGGTTATGTTTCATATCTCATCTCATTCTTTACACACACGTCATATTCTGTCCCATTTCTAGAGAGAGCGCATTTGCTCCTCACCCTCCATGTGTTCTCAATTCGCCGCTGCAATTCCACAATTCAAACTCCTTCAATACAAATGAAAGTATAGAGAGGTGGACAAAAACAACGGGTTTCAATTTTGACCTTAATTGAAATATTTAGTTGTTTTAAACTGCTTTTAATTCTGATGCTTTGATCAATTTTATTACAGAATGTTCAACAAAAGAATAACAAGAAAAACTAAATAATATTTTATTTAAGGTTAAATTTTAGTTTTTAAATATCGGATTTTTTTTTCTAAGTCTGACTGCTCTGATCTCACTGTTACGTTGTAATTGATATTCAGGCAGCTAAACTCCTCCCTTTATCGATATAACGACACGGAGACCGGCTTGGCACAAATGTCCAGTTTATTAACAAACAGCAGGAGTGAAACTACAAGTAAAGAAATATCATATTCAGCACACAGACAACAAACAGTCTGGTAACAGCTTTAAAATATAAGTAGCAGTACAGCGCGGTGACATTTGACAAACAGAAACTTAGCGGCTATGCTGCCATAGGCTTAAACAGGCGGGGTGAACTTCGCTGTATGGATTCGAGGCACTTACGTCACTCACATTGGGAACGCCCCCCTGTAAGGCGGCTCAGGAAGGACAAACATCACAAAGTGCGCATATCGGAACAGAACAGTTTACAAAATTGAAATGGTTAATAATTAAGCGTTTTGCCCATCCTAACAAACATGACACTGATCCCGTTTTTGTTTTATAAAATTGAAAACCGTTTATGGTCTTTACGTTTCTTTGTAAATGAAGTCCATGCGCCTATCCTTCATCCATCCATCCATCCATTATCCAACCCGCTATATCCTAACTACAGGGTCACGGGGGTCTGCTGGAGCCAATCCCAGCCAACACAGGGCGCAAGGCAGGAAACAAATACATCAGCCTAATAAACAGACCTGAATGGCGGCCACAGGATGACTTTAACAATACAGGACGACTGCAAATTGGCCAACGCACAATGGCGACACTTTGGATGGAAACTTCTCTGCCAAGCCTGTCAGGAAAATACACGATTGAGGCGTGACGGTGCAGAAGAGAACGTGGCACTTGGGTTATATTGGCAGGATTTATATTCTCTTTTCACATTTCTGTAAAAAAAGACTGAGCTTGTAAAAATCGTTGAATGGCAGTGCCAACGCATTGCAGTTTGAGTAGTTTGGCAGAACCACTAGGGGGCGTGCCAGCCACCCGACACGCCACAGACAGACACGGGAGGCCCATTTATAACGCACAAGTGCTTTTATTCTCTTTTCTTCCCTCGTGGAGATCGTCTTCCCCACTCCCACGAGCCCACCGCACAGTCCAAGCACAAATGGCACACCTTAACACAATTCTCTTGTTTTTATTCATTTGGCAGATTCAGGATAGATTGTGGTACGCGGTCATAGCGATGTTCCTGCCTTTCTTTGTGATGCTAATTCTCGAGGCTCAAAGCCTTTTGTTTGTGTTGTTATTTCATAAAGTCAAAGTTCCCTGAAAATGCCACCCTTAACAAAGTGCCACCTGAGGCCCTACCGACGTTGCCCCTTAACTTGAGTTATCTGCTCGCTGACACGTCTGCATAATCCACGTAATCTGGACAGATTTTCTTCTGTGTGTGTCGTCATCGTCATCATGTGTCACTCTTGTTGAGAGCTTTGGATCGGCTGCCATCATTTCTTTTATTGTCTTCCTAGCTGTTTACTGTTTGTCATGTCGATGAATGGCGTGACATTGTGATCTGTAGCGATAGTAGGGAGTAGGTTGAGGAGACCCTGGAGAGGTGAAGATATGAGAGGAGAGGAGAGGAATGAAGGTCAGTAGGACCACCGAGACAGAATACATGTGTGTGAATGAGAGGGAGATCAGTGGAGTGGTGAGGATGAGGGAGTAGAGTTGGTGAAGGTGGAGGAGTTTAAATACTTGAGATCAACAGAACAGAGTAATGGGGATTGTGGAAGAGAAGTGAAGAAGAGAGTCAGGAGTGACAGACGGGTATCAGCAAGAGTGACAGGGAAGGTCTACAGGACGGTAGTGACACCAGCTATGTTATATGGGTTGGAGACGGTGGCACAGGAGACAGAGCTGGAGGTGGCAGAGTTAAAGATGCTAAGATTTGCATTGGGTGTGACGAGGATGGACAGGATAAGAAATGAGGACATTAGAGGGTCAGATCAGGTGGGACCGTTGGGAGACAAAGACAGAGAGGCTAGATGGCGTTGGTTTGAAGAGATGCTGGGTATATTGGGAGAAGGGTACTAAGGATAGAGCTGCCAGATGAGAGGAAAATAAGGTCTAAGAGAAGGTTTATGGATGTGGTGAGAGAGGACATGCAGGTGACGGGTGTGACAGATCAGGATGAGGAGGACAGGAAGAGATGGAGACAGATGATCCGCTGTGGTGACCCCTAACGGGAGCAGTCAAACGAAGAAGAAGAAGTGTCGATGAATGACGCTTTTGTTCAGCTGGTGTCTGTTGCTTGAGTTAACTGTACTCACAACTCCTGTTGTCCTGCTGTGCCTCTTCCTCAGACCCCTTCACTGTCTGCACACTTCATTGGAAATGGATCAGCTGAACAGGATCTGCACTCGATAACCCACCATGACAAAGTGATAACGCTTTCAGAAAGCTGTGCAGATGTAATAAAAATCCCAAACTGAAATCTCTCCTTCAGGTACGAGGATTCAGACCCTTAATTCAGTACTTTGTGGAAGACCCTTATGGCAGCAAATCCAGTTCCAAGTGCACTTGCTGAGTCTCCTCAACCTTGGCACACCTGGATTTGGTCAACTTATCTCATTCCTTCCTAGCAGATCCTCTAAAGCTCCATTACGTTGAGTGGGAAGCTTCTAGAAACTGTCACCTTCAGGTCTCTCCACCGATGTTCCGTGGGGCTTTGGCTGGGCCCCTCGAAAACACTCAGGCACACTGGGGTCTTGTCATTAATCTCCTTTGACCAAGGTCCTTCTTGCCCAGTTACTCAGCTGGGCCAACTCTAGGAGGAGTCCTGCTGGATCCCAATGTCTTCCATTTGACGATTCTTGAGGCCAACGTGCTCCAGGAATGATCAGAACTTTCACAATGTCGTCGTTTTTTCACTTCTTGTCCTGATCTCTGAACCCCCCCCCTCACCACCACCATGAAGTCTGCAGACAGTTCCTTGGACTTTGTGGCACACATTCGGTGTAAATTGAGATAGATAGATAGATAGAGTGACAGGCACTATAAAATAGATAGATAGATAGAGTGAAAGGCACTATATAATATATAGATAGATAGAGTGAAAGGCACTATATAATAGTTAGAGTGAAAAGCACTATATAATAGATAGATAGATAGACTGAAAGGCACTATATGATAGATAAATAGATAGAGTGAAAGGCGCTATATAATAGATAGGTAGATAGATAGATAGACAGATAGAGTGAAAGGCACTATATGATAGATAGATAGATAGAGTGAAAGGCACTATATGATAGATAGATAGATAGAGTGAAAAGCACTATATAATAGATAGATAGATAGACAGATAGAGTGAAAGGCACTATATGATAGATAAATAGATAGAGTGAAAGGCGCTATAAGATAGATAGATAGAGTGAAAGGCGCTATATAATAGATAGATAGACAGAGTGAAAGGCACTATATAATAGTTAGATAGAGTGAAAAGCACTATATAATAGATAGATAGATAGATAGAGTGAAAGGCACTATATAATAGATAGATAGATACTTTATAAATTCCCATACTCCAGCAGCAGCATACTGATAATAAACAATATTAAATTAAAGAGTGATAACAATGCAGGTATAACAGACAATAACTTTGTATAATGTTAACGTTTACCCCGCCGGGTGGAATTGAAGAGTCGCATAGTGTGGGGTCTCCTCAGTCTGTCAGTGGAGCAGGACGGTGACAGCAGTCTGTCGCTGAAGCTGCTCCTCTGTCTGGAGATGATCCTGTTCAGTGGATTCTCCATGATTGACAGTTGTCTGCTCAGCGCCCGTCGCTCTGCCACGGATGTCAAACTGTCCAGCTCCATGTCTACAATAAAGCCTGCCTTCCTCACCAGTTTGTCCAGGCGTGAGGCGTCTCTCTTCTTTATGCTGCCTCCCCAGCACACCACCGCGTAGAAGAGGGCGCTCACCACAACCGTCTGATAGAACATCTGCAGCGTCTTATTGCAGATGTTGAAGGACGCCAGCCTTCTAATGAAGTATAGTCGGCTCTAACCTCTCTTACACAGAGCATCAGTATTGGCAGTCCAGTCCAGTTTATCATCCAGCTGCACTCCCAGGTATTTATAGGTCTGCACCCTCTGCACAGTCACCTCTGATGATCATGGGGTCCATGAGGGGCCTGGGCCTCCTAAAATCCACCACCAGCTCCTTGGTTTTGCTGGTGTTCAGGTGTAGGTGGTTTGATTCGCACCATTTAACAAAATCCTTGATTAGGTTCCTATACTCCTCTTCCTGCCCACTCCTGATGCAGCCCACCATAGCAGTGTCATCAATGAACTTTTGCACATGGCAGGACTCCGAGTTGTATTGGAAGTCTGATGTATGTTGGCTGAACAGGACCAGAGAAAAGTCCAGTCCCCTGCGGCACTCCTGTGCTGCTGACCACAACGTCAGACCTGCAGTTCCCGAGACGCACATACTGAGGTCTGTCTGTAAGATAGTCCACGATCCATTGTGAATTGTGGGACCTTCTATACGTGGGTCCACATGTGCCACTCTGAATGACGTCCAATCAATTCAGTGGTCCACAGTTGGGCTCCAATCAAGTTCTAGAAACATCTCAAGGAGGAGCAAAGCAAACAGGAGGCACCTGAGTGTCACAGTGTGGAGTGTCATAGCAAAGGGTCTGAGGGAGAGACTTCAGGGTGAGATTTTTAATGCACTGGCACACCTTTTAGGTCACACATGGTCACTTTGTCATTATCAGGTGTAGTCAAGTTTGATGGCCAAGTTATCGGCTTCAAGGTCTGCGTGCCTTGTGAGCTCACTGTAGTTTGATCCGAAGCTCGTTTGTCTGCAAGGCCTTGACGCGGCTGAGAGTGAATCAAACCAGGCGCCGATGTTGGGGACTCTGCTCATTTATTTCTGGGGTCTTTTGTCACTCACCTTCTCTCCATTTTTTCCATCTATGACTGCCCTGGAAAAATTCTGGGATTGAAAATTAAGGAAAAGCTCATCGTGCTGCTGTGTCCCTCAATGAAGATTTTGATAGGCTTTGGGGACCGACTTCTGTACGAGTGGCGCTGTGAGAAAACGTTCACCGGGCTGCCGTGAGGTGACAGGTTTGAAAAGGGGTTAAGCGTCTCTGGATTTACTGTAAGCAATCGAACAGATCAGACCAGCCAGTGCTCATTAAACGACTCGGACGAGCATTTCAGCGAAAAGATGAGTCACGATGGGCTCTTTGATCCCAGAAAGTGATCTGCCGTCTTGGCCTGCTAAGAAAGAAAGCTGTTAGCACGGTTTTATCACGGTGGGTGTAACGTTACGCCAATGAGCCTCCGCCGCGTCGGATCTCCTGGGAATGTGCCGCTTTATTGTCTGCGGACCTGGGAGTGGGAACAGTTCACGTCTGAGAAACACGAGATTCTAATCAGCCGTGGATTTGATGTTCTGAACGCGAAATGAAAACGGGAAACAATGGCGAGTGTACGTTATGAACCGTCCCAGCGCGGGTCTCCTGGAGGTGACGTTTCTCGTCACGCTTTGGGGTCCCGCAGCCTTCTGCTCTCATGACAAAATAAAAAGCAGAATTTGAGATGCTTCTGCAAATTTATCAAAACTAAAAGACTGACATGTCCAGTGTTTCAGATCCTGTGCTCACTATGGCAGCCATTCCTGCCGGGGGTCTCCTTGGGTTTGACGGGTTGATGATCTGCACGCACCCGGGAGTTGGGGGGATTCTCTGCCAGGTTGGCTGGAGACCACCAGTGGGTCTCTGCCGAGATGTTTGATGGGCTTCAAGTCCAGGCTCTGCTGGGCCAGTCAAGCATGTCCACCAAGTTGTCCCTCAGCCACTCCTGTGTTGTCTTTGCCCAGTCGGAGGTCCCAGGGCTCTGAGCAGGTTTGGATGTCGATGCTCTTTGGCCCTTTCAGTTGTCCCCCCACCCCTCCATCCTTGTCCTGATGCTCCCACCACCTCGCTTCACCCCCGGAATGATGTTGTGCAGGTGACAAGCCATGCCTGCTCTCCTCCAGATGTGACACCAAGTGAACAGTCCACTCTTGGGTTCCATCAGAGCAGAGAATCTCAAAGTCTGAAAGTCCTTTAGGTGGCTTTGTGCAAACTCCAGGTGAGCTGTCATGAGTCGTCTGGCTGTTCTGTCATAAAGCCCAGAATGATGGAGTGGGGCACTGGTGGCTCAGGAGCTCAGTCAGAGTGACACTCCGGTTATTGGTCCCCCTTTATTGCTGTCACCTATGTCACCCAGGTCTGTGTCTGCAGTTCCTTCAGCCTTGTGGCTTGGCCTTTGCTCACCTGCTGGACCCTCAATAGACGGGTGTGTGGCTGACCAGAAGTGGACTCCGGACAAGGCGTGGGGACATCTCAATGGAGATTAAAAGAGCGGGGGGCCCTTGAGACAAAGGAAAGGCTCCGAATACTTGAATTGGCGTGAGATTTTGGGTTTATTATTATTTTTATATTTATAAGAATTCCTGTTTTCATTTGTCATTCTTGGATACTGAGCATCACTCGATGAGAGAAAAACAGTGAGCTTCAACGGCTTTAGCAAAAAGGCTGAAACAGAACAAAGTGAACAAAGTGAAGGTCTGAACACATCGACACATTTCTATACAGTCAGAAACGACAAGGATTGGTCAGGAAGCCTGTAAAATGGAAGAATGGGGCTGGACGGGCATCCCAGCCGTGATGCCAGTCAGGAAGTCATCATAGCGGAAGGTCAGAGGGAGACCACCTCCCAGGGCCATGCGTTCCCCCCGGTATGTGGGGTGGCAGCATCCATCTGGTGTGACTGCCATGTGACATCTGAAAGTTTTCAGTTCCTGTTGTGGTGCCACTAGAGGGAGCTCCCCTGTCTGGAGAGGCCCCAGCTGACCCCAAAGTGCTTCTAGTGCCCATCTTGTGGGCCAGGTGGAAAAGAAGCTACTCCATCTTACCTAGGGAGTTGGACTTGCAGTTAGGAGAGGAGGAGGAGGAGGAAGAAGATCACCTGGAAGAGTGAAGTGTGAAGAGCCCGTGGAGGGGGGAACTTTAGTTAATTGTACTCTCCTCACTTTAAAAATGCCGAGAGTGAAGTACAAATGCACAGGGTGACATACAAGAAGACAAAATGGGAAGAGTCCTTCCAAATAGTGGAGATCTGTGAGGTGACAGCAAAATCAGAAGCAAAGCTGAGAATAAAGGAACGGCAGTGGAGAGGAGGTGCAGGGCCTGAGTGACGGGACGCGCAGTCACAAGGAGCCACATAACGGTGGGCACATTGGGTCCCGGTGGTGCTGGAATGAAACGACACCAAAGAGGTGCTGTCTTCATCACACTCGGTCCAAGCCTACATCACATGAACTCCACGTTTATCAAAAAGGCAAAGCCCGGCTGGCATTTAATGGTCGGAATGCGAGCAAATGGAGTGGCGATGAGGCCAACACAAACAGAGTCGGAGCCAGCATCTTATTTATTTGTTATTTTCTGTGCCCACTTACTGACTACAGGGGCTCACAGGTCGTTGGTATCTTTAGGTGGAAACACCTGAGAAATAACACTTTGGAGCGTCAGCCATAAAAATGTGGAGAGTAGAAATCGTGACACGCTGTTGAGTTAAGGAAGTTAATAAACCTGCGAGTGGTAAGAGTCATAACCTGTACGTCCATTTCTAGACAAGCAACTGCACGGCACCTTTTGCCCACCACGTACGGATTGTGAAGAAATAAACACAGAAACACAAAAATAAAGAGTTGGGGGGATTCCCCGTATGATGTCATCAGACTTGAGGAGTCTTGAAGGACTGATACTCCAGTGAACATTTGCAAAAACAGACTTCGGACAAAGGAGGAACTTCTTAGTGGGGATGGCAAGGAAATGATGGCAGGAAATGATACACGGAAAGGAAGAGGAAATGAGCTGGTAGGAAGTGACGTCGGTAGTGGGGGGATGGAAATGACATCTTCATTGGGAGCCGGAAGAGGAGTCTTCAGGGGAAAGCTGGAAGTGATGTCATTGATGTGGGATCAAAAGTGAAGTCATCAATATGGGACCGGAAGCGACATCTTCGGCAAAAGGAACCGGAAGTGAAGTCATCGATGTGGGACAGGAAGTAGAGTCATCACGGGGAGCCAGAAGTGAAGTCATTGATGTGGGACTGGAAGTGGAGCCATCAGTATGGGACCGGTGGTGAAGTTTTTGGAAAAGGAACCAGAAGTGAAGTCATCGATGTGGGACAGGAAGTGACGTCTTCTGGAAAAGGAGCCGGAAGTGGAGTCGTCACTGGGAGCTGGAAGTGAAGTCAATGATGTGGGACTGGAAGTGGAACCATCAGAATGGCACAAGTGGTGAAGTTTTTGGAAAAAGGAACCAGAAGTGATGTCATCAATGTAGGACAGGAAGTAGAGTCATCACGGGGAGCCAGAAGTGAAGTCATTGATGTGGGACAGGAAGTGATGTCTTCTGGAAAAGGAGCCAGAAGTGGAGTCGTCACTGGGAGCTGGAAGTGAAGTCATCGATGTGGGACAGGAAGTGGAGTCATCACGGAGCCTGAAGTGGTAGTACTGCGTGGGATTGAGGTAAGATCTGTTTATTAGTCTTCTGTTGGTCTGCTGAGAGAAGAGAGAAGGCGTCAGTCAGCACTCTGCTCCAATCTCTAACTTTGGGCCCTTTGGCTGCCCCCTAAGCTCACTCGTGTGACAGTTTATTTAAAGTCAGAGGTTCATTGTCAAGTCTTTTCTGTTTTTATTGTTTTTGATTTTTCTGGCTGATTGTTTTCCCTTTTTTTTGATTTCTGATTTTTGGACAATGGATTGGATTGCTTTGGATTGGGTTGTCATTTTTTTGGCGCTGCTATTTCTGTTTTATTCTTCGGTTCTCCTTCTGCTTATTCTAAATAGATTCTGTGAAGAAATCAAAGCACAGAAATGGAGATTAAGAGTTTTGGGAATTCCCTGTATAATGCTGGAGCAGATGAGTAACGGTAAACGACTGATACTCGGTCACGGCGTATGCAATGAACAAACATTTGACAATAGCTGCAGTTCTTTGGGTTCCTTTATGTACAATAAACAGGAAATAGAATAAACGGAAATGAGTTGTCAGGAAGTGATGTGGACCGGTAAGGATGAAGAGGAGGTGAAATTATTAATACGGGGCCGGGAGCGACATCTTAGGCAGGGGGACCCGGAAGTGGAGTTGTTACGGGGAGCTGGAAGCGGCGTGTTGTCGTGGAGTTGAGGTGTCTCTTCATCATTGACCTTCTGTTTTTCTGGTGAAAGAAGAGAAAGGGCATTAATACTCTGCTCCGATCCCCCACCTTTTGTTCTTTCACGCTCATGTGAACCCTTTGGCTGCCCCCTAAGCGCACGTGTGTGACAATTCCTACTGTATAAAGATTCCTCAGTTGTCCCACCTTCTCAAGCTAGATGTTTCATGGCTCACTCGCTCCCTTGAAGGACATGCTTGTGTAGCTTTGAGGATCTCTGCATCGGTAAAGCGTGTGCCCCATTTGGGGCCTGAGCGGGGCTTGTGAAGCTTGCCTTTTGAGTTTGGGGTTAGGGTTGCCAGGGGTGAGGCCCGTTTCTGAGTCAGGTTTCCATATATTTACAGGCCAGTTCACCCCTTTCCACTATTTGGGACCACAGCACCGTTACGTTACAGCGAAGTCATTGCTTCCTCACTTTCTTCATTGTGCCTTTTCATCGATCAAGGCGGCCCCTTGAACTGGCCATCCGGTTGTGTTACTCTGTGCCCTGTGACGAATTCGTGGCTGCCATGTTGTGCCTCTGACTCAAATACCCAGCAGTATTTAAAGCCGATTACAGCACTGGAATGAAGACGGCCATGTTGGTTGGTATGCATTTGCATTTTTATCTCCTTAAAAGGTTCAGATCAGTACGACAACAACGGCTCTGCCACTGGAAATTGACAAGAATTGAACAATGGTCCGATACGATCCCAGCCTGGTCACAGAGCTCTTCTACTTGCTCTCTTAAGCTGACGCTGAGTGATTTGATACAAAATAAAAGAGCGAAGACTCTCACCTTAAAAGATTAGCTGCGCCCCCGGCTAACAATTGGTAGACAAATGAAGATGTCGGGCCTTGAATAACCGGGGGGCCGTGTACCCCCGAGTGTTAAACTTTAACTGAAACACTCAATCGTTGTCCTCATTTCACTCGGAAGTGATTTCATTTCAGTTTATTCAATGGCGTTGAGCTCTGCAACAAATTGTAACGACGTAAAACGTGCTTAAAAAACGTGTAGGAAGAGAGATAGTCTGCCAATGAACCTGCAAGTGGCGCCTCTGCCAGGCGCTCACACTCTCGCTGTCTTTAAAATGGCCGTTTACCTACGGTAGGAACAGATGAGTTCTGGGCCGCTTATGGCTCCTGGCCACCTTTGTGTGTCGCCTTCCCACCACCAAGGTTATTATAGTCAACGAAAATCAAAGCTGAAACTATTACCGTATTTACTCGTGTAAGACGTGCACCCTAATTTTTACAAAGAAAATCACGAAAATCGTTTTGCCCCGTGTACGACGTGCGTTGTAATTGTATAGGAAGCGTTTAGAGCGGGAGAGAGCGTGATCGAGCGAGCCCAAGCAGAAGAAGTAAACATTACAGAATTACATTTCCTCGTGTATGACGCGCACCTGATTTTCTAATGCTAATTTTCGGGAAAAAATGTGTGCGTGGTACACGCGTAAATACGGTATTAAAAAAACATGTTCATAAACTGAAATAAACTAATTAACAAAACCGAAATGAAAAAACGAAAACTAAACAAAACTATTAAAGTAGCTGGAAAGAATAACTGAAATAAAATAATAACATACTAAAAGTAATTTTAGTTTTTGTTTTCGAATGAATATTCTTGCCGTTAGTCTTTAACTCTTGTAACTTTCAACACTAAAACTGAAAGTCCTCGACCACGAGCCGCCCGCGTGTCTTCATCCGGTGATTGACGGCGGGTGACGGAGGGCAGCTGATCACACAGCACTGGCAGTGACTGAGCGAGCTGAACAGACTCGACGCACTTAAAAAGCTTTGGGGCAGCCACCCGTATGTTATAAATGGCTGCCAAAGGCTTTTAAATAGCACAGCGATGTTCTCAGTGCGGAGTCCAAAACAGAACTGCCGAGGGTTTGCAAAGATGGCGGCTTTAAGGGACCAGACAGGAAGTGACATAAGGGAACCGGAAGTGATATTCTTCTGGGCGCCGGAAGTGGAAGTGACGTCATCTGCTCGGAGTCAGACAGGTTTTCCCGCGGCTGGTCTGCAGAGATAACAGGAGAAGGTTTAGTGCACCTCACCATCCTCTGGCCTTTGCTTGGTCTGTACAACGTCCTCCTATTCGCACGTGTGTGACAGCGTGTAAAGCGTGTGGAATGGAAAGCGAGTTACTGGGCCGCCTTTCTTTGCACTTGTTGTATCTCGAGATGTAATTTAGACACCTGAAATCGGAATGTGCTGCTCAACTAAACTTTCACCGTATGGACAGAAAAATCGAATGAGAAACATTTCAGTTTAGGTGTCTCAGACGTCTGTGTTTTGTTGACAGTAATTCACCAGTATCAAGAAAGTATAGTAATCAGGAAAGAAATTCGACCTCGAGATTTTCATAAATCTTGACGTATGAGACCTCCCCGAGTCCAAAAATACTGTTGTTTTGGAATTATGTCTGTGTGTGTAAACACAATAACTCAAAAACGCAAGGAAATTGATGGGTGAAATTTGACGTGTGGTTGTTACACCAGAATTGTAGATCTGGATTCACTTTTGGGCCAAATCCATCAACCGGAAGTGGTACTTTACCTGAACACATACTCGATTTTATTTTATTCATGCAGCTGCAGAGTCCGATTTATTCAACTTTACTTTTATAACAATTGTTCGATATATTATTAATCTGATGGTTCTTTAATGTACATAATACAATCTTTGTCTTGCGGTTTACTCCTCAAATATCCATCCCCATATCTCAGTATACGAGAAAGTTGAGGGGAGAGCACTCCCGATTTTTGAAAATAAAGCGGCGCTGATCGAGAGACTGACGGCCGTCACACAAGATCGGCGTATTGTTGCTGACCAATCACTTTTACTTTAAGAACGTCGTTTAACAACAAAGCGACACAAACTTTATAAAATTCCTGAGTTGGCGACGTCTCCACTGAACTACAGGTATGTAGGCGAAGAGAGTCTGCCAAGTGGAGAAAAACTAAACCTACTAATGTGTTTTTATATTTATTTATATTTATTAGTTTATTTCTGTAGTCCATATTCACAGCTCAAAATACCTGAAATAATCCAGTAACAAAATTAGGTTTTAAAATATCTGTCACCATTTTTTCAATGTTTCTCTCTCTCTCTCCGAACAGACAGTTGAATATCATATTCTCTTTGTTCTTCACATCAGTCGTATCACACATATTGCATATCAGGGATTTTTCCTGCCTTGCATCCAGACCTGCCGGGGTAGGCTCCAGGTATCCTGTGATCCTGCTCTGTATAAACAGGTTTAGATCTTGTCATATGTGTGTATTGTTCTTAATCTCAGACGCTGTCTCTGTTTTTATGTTCTTATGGTGGGCTATTCAAGTCTCACTACCCCCCACCTTCACACTACATGCTTGTGTTTCTTTGTTTCCCTCAATACAGCCAGGTGGGGTCTGCACACTGATTCAAGCCTAAGACCCCTGTTCTTCCTAAGCCCCCGTGATCTTCATGATCACACCACACAGTCGATTCTGTTTTCCGATTTTTGATCTTTTCAGGCCTGCAGGTGGCAAAATTCAGTCTATAAATTGTTTGCGCCTGAGATCTAATCTGAGATCAATACGGCGTGTAGAAAACAACAAAGCCCAGGATGGGAGATTTGTGACTGTAATATTAAAGGCATTCATTATAAGCACATTGTCTTGGAGCAGGATATGTGGTGTATGAGTAAAAAACCTTTAGACCTTAAAATTCACCTCAATTTCATTACAAATTGGCCCATTCTGGGCAATAAAAGGAAAAGAAAAAAAGTGCCAACAGTCAGCACACATTTGTTCAGCACAAATGACATAGAAAATATTTTAAAAAGTCATAAAATTGTTCAGGGCGGCACGTTGGCACAGTGGGTAGCTTCCCGGGTCCCCCCTGCGTGGAGTTTGCATGTTCTTCCCGTGTCGGCATGGGTTTCGTCCCACAGTCCAAAGACATGCAGGTTAGGTGCATTGGCAATTCTAAATTGTCCCTAGTGTGTATCTTGTGTGTACCGCCCAGGACGGGCAGACGTCTGATGACCTGCCGGTGAGTTGGGCAGAGCGGGCCTGCCTGTCTGAGTTCCCTGAGGTGACCCTGGGGGTCTCAGCTGAGAGGTGCTCCATCTTCCTCCCACTGTTTCCTGACTCTGCTTATTGAACCTTTTTAATGATTTGTTTCTCTTTTTTAATTCATGTTCACTAGATTTCTAAAACATGGCGACAAGTGCTTTCAGCCCTCAGAATGCCCCTGCCTGTGGAAGGGAAAGGAGTTCTACCCCGGGGAGCGAGTGTCATCAGCCTGCCACAGCTGGTAAGGATGTACTCTTCATCTTCATCATTTAATGGGTGTACAAATGAAATAACGGAAGGGAAACAAAGTCCAACACAAGTACAGGGTGCCCCCTCAGTGGGGGGTCCTAATGAGAGCCCCGTCTAGTGGTTGGTCCTGGACTGGAGGAGTCAGAAACTCCAGGTAAAACCTGCTGTGACTCCAGACGTCACCTCTGGTCTCCTCCTCAAGTCTGTGGATGTAAAAGCAGGAGGTGTTGGTGGTCTCCATCACCCAAGCACTGTAATACTCCCACCGCTATGGCATGTTGATGTAATCCCACCATGGGGCATCCCTTCTCCTTTCAGACTAATGGCAGAGAGCTGGGCTGTGTGTGCTCTGACTACCCAGAAGCCTTTGCGAGTGTGTTGTACTGTGCCAGCTTCTCTTCGCGTCATTTTCCAATTGCCTTTACTGTTTGATTTTCTCTTCTGTTATTTTGTTTAGGATGTTTTGTTAGATTTTTATTTTAATTTCCTTTCTCTTTGAAATAATATCCCAATTCCCAAAGAATCAAAGAGTTTGAGCTTCTTCTAGAATTCACCAACAAATCTAGAGGGGTACTGGGGGTCCGTAGGGGCAAGAAGACGCTTGAGAACCCCAACTGTGTCATAAATTTAGGAGACCAGTGGTGGCCAAGCGAGTCTGTGGCAGTGCTGGATGCCAGCCATGCTGGAGCGGCCCACCTGACCAGAGGGTCTTTGCCAGCTGGGTGTCCGTAGCGCGAGTTTGGCCACTTACTGAGTGAGGGGGATGTGGGTGTCTCACTTTGGACGTAAACCTCTGGGGTGCCGTCTTCAAGGAGCCTTCAGTAAAATGGGCACACATTGGGCATCTGGGGGCCGCTCCTTCTCTTCTCTGGGTGCAGGTTCCTCCTCTTTCTTTAGTGGTGCCACCTGAGGTGTGGCCTCTTATGAACTCTGAGAATCCTGAAACACCTCACCGTTTGAGGCCCACCGATAGCAGGCAGATGGCCCCTCCACGTCGCTGCTCTGGTCAGCCGCTGTGTTCGGCCGCAGGTTTTATGAAGTGAGACTCAATTTCACTCTGCGTCCAGTCAAGGAGAACTCGCCGCTTTCCACTCGTCCAACAAACAGCGATAAGGATGACAGCTTAATGGAGCGTCAAGTTCATATTTTAACTTTTGGCTACCAGCTTCGTACTTTCTTTACAGATAAGAGTCACACTTGATAGCAAAGACCTTCTTTAGCAGTGCATTAAGTCATGACGGGGGGGGCTTCTCTGTGAGCCGAGGCGAATGAACCTTTAAATAAAGAATATTCTTGATGCCCTTCTAGTGTCTGCCAGCACGGATCGTTTCAATGCGTCTTTCATCCCTGCCCGTCAATGTGTACGGCATACGGAGATCGCCACTTCCGGACTTTCGACGGCCTGCTGTTTGACTACATTGGAGCCTGCAGAGTCTACCTGGTGAAGGTAAAGCGACCCCGAGTCCTGTGCGGGACGGCCATGCGGTTGTGGGGCTTTGGTCTTACGTGAGTGACGACTCCGTCCCAGAAAGGCTCCTTTTAGAAAACTGAGGAAAGGAAAATTAATTTGCATTCATTCACAATAATAATAATAATAATAATAATAATAATAATGCATTTCATTTCTATAGCACCTTTTAAATGTTTTTCGGCCACTCAGTGTTCTGTTTTAGTCAGAGCTTTCTACCCTGACTTGGGTTTACATTCTTTCGCTTTCTTTTCTATTCATTCTAAAGTATTGCGCGGTTTGTGTTAAACTTCTACAGAGACTGCAGTTTAATGTGCCATGCAAACGTCAATGAAGATGTGGAGCCAAGCTGGGACTGCAGGAGTGTCTGTCAACGCAAACGACAAGTCCTGCTGGTCGAGCGCCATTTTCACTCTGCAAGTGGGGTGGAAGAGAATGCCAGGCTTCATCCGCCTGCTGTCCCTCCATTCTAGAGAGAGAACAGTTTCACCCCATTGCTACCCTCCAGTGTCCCCTAAAAGTAGTCGGAGCAAATCAAAGACTTTCAGCCCACCCAATGTGGGGCAGCTCAGTGAAATGAGGCAAAACTACTCAGGATGTGACGTTAGTGGAAAATGTAAATCTTTAGAAAAGGTAGAGGCAGAGATGATAGTTAGACAGAAAGACATGAAAGGCGCTATATGATAGAGTGAAAGGCACTATATAACTGATAGATAGATAGATAGATGAAAGGCACTTGATAGATAGATAGATAGATGAAAGGCACTAGACAGATAGATAGATAGATAGATAGAGTGAAAGGCACTATATAATAAATAGATAGATAGATGAAAGGCACTATATAGCAGATAGATAGATAGATGAAAGGCACTATATAACAGATAGATAGATAGATAGATGGATGAAAAGCACTAGATAGATAGCTAGATAGATA
>JANRMT010062810.1:2949546-2961914 GCA_026402145.1 Polypterus bichir lapradei
TTAAACCCAACAGACAGACATGCAGACACGGAGTAAAAGCACTAAGAAGATATTTAATATTTTCTTCTTTAAATAGTGTTCCTCCAGCACCACAGCCACCAATAATCACAAGTAAATCCACACCAGATCTCTATAACCCTCTCCTTCACACCTCCCAGCAAGCTGTCTTACTCCTCCTGACTCCGGCTCGCTTCCTGGGTCTCCAGCGGTCCTTTATATAGTCCTTGACCCAGAAGTGCTTCTGTTCTTCCACTCACGTGACTTGCTAGCACTTCCAGGTCAGATGGAGAATTGGATTTTTCTTCAGCCCAGGGGGTGCCGTATTTATAGCCCAGAAGTACTCCCAGGTCACGAGGATGGGAATCCTGAAGTATTTCCAGGCTATAAATACAGCACCCCCTGGTGGCACTCATGGCACCCAACAGGGATGCGCAACTGACCTCCAAGTTCCAGGATTCCCTGTGGGAATCCGGGGCACCTCCAGATCCCAGGGAAGCTGCCATCTAGCAGTCTGGGGGAGGCAGTGACCTGGAAAAGCTTTCTTCCCCCATCCTTCCATCACAGAGGCGTCCAGGCCAGGATGAGCTGCCGGCTGTCCGCCACACCGCGAATGTCTTCTCTGACCCACGGACCACCTTTGGATACTTTGTGAGTTCTTCCTGCCCCTCCTTGTTTTCCAATATTGGAATGAAAACCTGGAATTAACCTGTAATTAAATATATAAACTAATGTATGAATAACTGAATCCTGTACCCTACTACGTCCACGTAGCCAATTACACCTCAAGCTGCCCCCCCCCCCCACCCTTTCACAGACGGTGCTCTTTGACCTCCTGCAGCCCCCCGGCTGCACCTCCATTAATGCTGACAGTCGTTACCCGTGAGGTGCCGAGTTCTGACCTGCCGCCTGTCTGTGTCCCCATTGGGTCTCCGTTACTGTGCTGCTGTAAAGTGACATGAAGAGCCCGTCGAGTGACGAGTGACACCAAGAAGGAGAACCCAAGGCCTTACAGAGTGTGGATTTGTTGAAATTGCATTCTGACCCAAAGCCTCAGTCAAGAGAAGTCAGTGACAGTGATGGTGACAGGGTGACATTCTAGTCGCTCACTAAACTTTTTTTAATAATCCTTTATAAAAATGTGACAATTGTTATTTTTAGGTTTATGGGGACATTTTTGTTACGACTTGATTTGATTTTTATGGGATGCTCCGTTATGTTTTTTCTTTAAGTATTGTGGTCATCAGTCGCTATGTGGTTGTGCTTTAGAAGACACACGAGCTGAACGTTCACCTTTAAGAAAAGACTCTCAGTTTGCTTTCTTTCTTTTTTTTTAATTAGTGTGTGAACAGCCCTGACATCCGAAATCCATGCAGCGTGAACCCACTGAGGGAGCCGTTCGCCAAGACGCGCTGCGCCATCCTGCTGGGGGACGTCTTTGAGGCCTGCCATTCTGTGGTGAGTTCCTTGAAGAGCCTTCTTTAGTGGAGAGAAGTGTGGCATTCAAGAGGGCCTTTGCAGGGCTGCAGACATCATCAGTAGGTGCCGAGGGACGCGTCGGCCATCCAGTTACAGGGGGACAGACGCAGAGAGACCCCCAGGAATATTCTGAGTGAGACTCTGTGAGGGGCGTCTTTCCTCCTCTTCATGTACTGCCCGTAGTTTTTAGGAGGTTTCTGTCCTCGAGTTCTCGTTTATTCTTTATTCTGATTTAACGTGTGAAACGCACACAGAGTGGAGGACAGGCCTACAGAGCCAGGAGATTACAATAAAGGAAAACTCACATGAAAACTCCTATAAAATAATTCACAAAAAAACAACATGACAACTAAAACCATACAAAAATATTAAAATGCAACATGAAATAAAATAATAAATAACAAGAAACACTTTTGGTGTTTGTCATAACCAAACATCCTGGCACAGAGGGTCCTCATGGAGCACAAAGATGAATATCGGCAGAGTTTCTTTGCAGCCTTTGTCGATTTTCGTAAAGCGTTCGACTCAGTTGATCGAGCTGCCCTGTGGGACATCCTGAGGGTCCGCGGGATCCCCTCGAGGTTTCTGGATATCATGGCCGGCCTGTCCACTGGTACTCTGAGTGCTGTGCAGAGTGGAGGCAGACCCTCTGTGTTGATTCTGGGGTTCGTCAGCGGTCTGTTCTGCTCCTACTCTGTTCACTGCTTGTATGGACTGGGTGGTGGGCAGAGTCGTGGGGTCCAGCAGCTGGGGGGCATCTGGTGGCGAAAAAAGATTCACGGATCTTGACTTTGCTGACGATGCTGTGATCTTCGTGGAGTCGGTGGAGGTTCTGATTGGGGCGCTCGAGAGACTGAGTGCGGAGTGTCGAGTGTCTGGGTTTGTAAGGGTCCTGATAAACACCAAAGAGCCAGGCCTTTAATGACCTCTTGGGCACGGCCATCAGCAGTGTGTCTGTCTGTGGAGAGAGTGTCGACCTCGTCATCGAGAGGTTTACTTACCTCGGCGGTGACATTCATGTGAGTCTGGTGACTCTTCCTGTGAAGTCAGTAGATGGACTGAGAGAGCATGGGGGGTCATGAGGTCAAAAAGGGGTGTTTGGCGCTCCCGATATCAGCAAAAGGGTGAAGGTCCAAGTCTTTAGAGCCCTGGTGCTTCCTGTTTGTGAGACATGGCTGCTATCCAGTGACCTGAGATGAAGACTGGACTCCTTCATGTGTGTCTCTTTGGGTACCGTTGGTTTGACTTTGTTTTGCTCATGGAGTCCTGAATGAGGCACATGACCTGCATTGTGAGGGAGCGTCAGTTACGGCACTACGGCCATGTGGCGTGTTTCCCCGAAGGTGGTCCGGCTCGTAAGATCCTCATTGTTGGGGACCCAAGTGGCTGGACCAGGCCAAGGGGGGCCCACATAACACCTGGCTGCGACAGATAGAGGGTCATTTATGGAGGGTGGGACTGGACCGCGCGTCTGCCCTGGGGTGTTGCCAACCGGGATCCCGAGCTGTTTTGCCACAACACGCTGTACCAGTGCAGACCCCCAACTTGACTTGACTTGACAACCAAACTTAAAATGCAGCAGCTCTAAAATGAACCGAAAATGTGAATGAATTGATGTTTGTTTGTTTTTCAAATGAATATTCAAGTCGCTAGACTGGCTGGCCCCGCCCCTTTCAGCACTGTCATTTGATTGGTCACTTTGGCTTTGGTAACGCAATGAGTGAGAGAGAGAGAGAGAGAGAGAGAGAGAGAGAGAGAGATGCTATCATCCCGCTTCTCTCCCTCCTCCTGGACTCATCCACTGTGAGCCGCATGCACAGCGCCATCTGGTGCCCGAGGACGGCCGTCGACGCAGTGTTTGTGGCCTTCTTTACTCTTCTTGTGCATCAAGGTGGGAATTCAAAAGCCTGAAATTGAACCTTGCTGGTCAAAAAATCCTGTGTATTACGGACAGAAAATCTCCTTACTTTTGAGTGGTGTGCCCTTACCTGTCTGTCGCCTCGCACAGCTTAAATCCTTGTGGCAAATAAAGCGGTCCTTTGTTTTTTTTTTTTAATTGAATTTATTAATTAGCAAGGGGCATTCCATACAATCAAGTCAAACTTGACAAAACTAAATTCAATTCAATCCCAAGAGAAAGAGAGGAAGGCCAACAGTCCGAGAACAACTTGAAGAGCAGAAGAGAGGGTGGCGAGTCTTCCTCCCCAGTTTAAATGTTTATTCTGTAATGTTACTGATGACGCCTGACAGGTTTTGCGGAGACCCTCTAAGTGACAGTTTCATTTTTTCCAATTTCAAATAGCATATAACATCGGTGACCTGCTGAATTAGCAGAGGTGGGTTAGGATTCTTCCAGTCGAGTGAGACAAGTCTACACGCTGATAGTGAAGTGAAGGGGATTCCAGTTTGTTTGTCCTTCTCCACTTGAAGCCCCTCTGTGAGCCCACCAAACACACACAGCTGTTTATGGGTTAGGGGGGATTGGGACACCAAGGCTGTCTGATAGGCACTTAAAGATTTTGCTCCAGAATGTTGTTATTTTGGTCCACGCCACCCAGAACATGTAGCCTAGTGAGGCTGGAGCTCGATTGCAACGTTCGCTGGTTGGATTTTACCCTGGAAACATCTTGGAGAATTTCAAACGATAAAAGATTTGAAGATGGATAATTGCATGTTTTGCACATATGGAGCTCGAGTGAATTCTGTGCATGGCCTCCTTCGACTCCTTTTCCCACTGTACTCTGGGGTCTTTAAAAGGAATGGAGTTTAAAATGTTTTTATATATTTTAGAAATGCTGTCTGAGTCCCCAAGACTGATCAATATCTCTTCTGGAATAGAAACAGGTGGGAGGTGAGGAGGACTGGGCAGATTTCATTTAGCAAAGTTTCTAATTTGGAGATGGGGGAAAAATGATGTCGATGGGAAGCTAAATTTGGAGTGTAATTGTTTATAGGATGTAAAGACGTTATTTATACACAAACCTCTAAATGATTTAATCCCATATGTTCTCCAAACATTAAAAACTGTGTAAGTTTGAGAGGTTGGAAAAAGATGATTGTCATGTAGAGGTGCCACAGATAGAAGCTTCTCTAACGTGAAGTTCTTCCTACATTGGTTCCATATTCTGAGTGAGTGAAGCACAATTGGGTTGTTAGCGTATTGGCAATAACTCGTATTTACTGGGGTACAAAGCAAGTGATATAAAGAAGTGCTGCAGGATTTCATTTCTATTGCAGACCAGGCCTGTGTCTGTTCATCTCTTTGTGTCCATCTCCAGGTTTTTATAGTTTGTATTTTTGCCACCCAGTAATCAAATTGAAAGTCAGGTAGTGCTGTGCCACCTTCTGCCTTAGGTCTGTGTAGGGTCACCCTTTGGAAGTGCGGATGTTTGGAATTCCAAATAAATGAGGTTATGATTCAATCCGATTTCTTATTTAATGATTTTTTAAAGTATATGGCAATGCTTTGAAATGGGAACAGAAGCTTAGGGAGGATATTCATCTTAACAATACTAATTCTCCCAGCTAAAGTAAGATGGAGGGTGGACCATCTGTGCAAGTCTAATTTAATTTTTTCCAAGTAGACAGCAAAATGTTGTTGATAAAGAGCTTTATGTTTACTTGTGATGTTGACCCCTCGGTATTTAAACCAATCTGCGATGATAAAAGGGAAGATGACCAATCTAATATTGTGTGCTTGTGAGTTCACGGGGAAGAGCACACTTTTATTCAAATTAATTTTGAGACCGGAAATCTTTTGAAATTCACTTAGGCTGTTGGGACTGCAGGCCCAGTACTTTGTGGTCTGATATCTACAGGACCACATCATCGGCATAGAGTGAGATCTTCTGTTCAAGTCCTTCTCCGATAATCCCCTTTATCTCATAAGCATTTCGACAATGAACTAACTGCCAGTGGCTCAATGGCTAATGCAAATAGCAGTGGTGACGGGGGCATCCTTGTCTGGTACTGCATTCTGGTTTAAAATAGATAGATAGATAGATAGATAGACGTGAAAGGCACTATATAATAGATAGAGTGAAAAGCACTATATAATCCTTCTATATAAAAGCGGTCGGGATTGTCCTTCCGCCCCATGAGTGCTACACAGGCGCGGAGTTTCACACACGCCCCGTCCATTTTGCAATGCACGATGGGATTTGTAGTTTCGTTTTTCCAGGTAAAAGATGATTTTCTACTCCAGACTGTGCAATATCTTCTTCTTCTTTCTTACTATATAAAAGCGGTCGGGATTGTCCTTCCGTCCCGTGAGTGGAAAGCGTAGCGGTATTCCGCTTATCACAGACTTACTACTTGCAGCTTGCGGTATGAAGCGACATGATGTGAGCAGAGTTCTGGTTCTCCCATCGTTCCCTTGCTTTTGTGTGCGATGCGCTGGAAAAATAGACAAAATTATGTCTCTGGAAATAATTAATGTTGATGGAGTACAAATGCCTCACCGCGTAGTAAATATCAGGGGGGGTTCAAAAGGGTGACCTCAATATAGAAAAAAAGTTTAAATTTCATCACAAAAATAACAGAATCTAAGAGTATTAAAGTAATACCGGTCAAATGCAATATAACCAAATTAATGAGTTTGTGTAAAATATCAAATTGATCTACATATTGAATTGCCTTAAGAAGTGGTCAACTTCAAAGTCAGTCGCCTTAAAAGGCGGGTCAGCCTAGTAGATAGATAGACAGACAGACATGAAAGGCACTATATAATAGATAGAGTGAAAGGCACTACATGATAGATAGATAGATAGATAGATAGATAGATAGATACTTTATTAATCCCAAGGGTAAATTCCCATACTCCAGCAGCAGCATACTGATAAAAAACAATATTAAATTAAAGAGTGATAACAATGCAGGTATAACAGACAATAACTTTGTATAATGTTAACGTTTACCCCCCCGGGTGGAATTGAAGAGTCGCATAGTGTGGGGTCTCCTCAGTCTGTCAGTGGAGCAGGACGGTGATAGCAGTCTGTCGCTGAAGCTGCTCCTCTGTCTGGAGATGATCCTGTTCAGTGGATTCTCCATGATTGACAGGAGTCTGCTCAGCGCCCGTCGCTCTCCCACGGATGTCAAATTGTCCAGCTCCGTGCCTACAATAGAGCCTGCCTTCCTCACCAGTTTGTCCAGGCGTGAGGTGTCCCTCTTCTTTATGCTGCCTCTCCAGCACACCACCGCGTAGATGAGGGCACTCGCCACAAACGTCTGATAGAACATCTGCAGCATTTTATTGCAGATAAGTAGTCTGAATTAATGTTGTTAATACAAACTGAAGCTTCGGGACTGCTATGCAGTAGTTTGATCCATGCACAAATGATCAGGTCAAATCCAAATTTCTCCAATGTAGTGAAAAGGTGGTTCTATTCAACCATATCAAATGGTTTTCCTGCATCCAACATTAATAATATCTCTGGGATGTTAGACTTTAGGGTGAATATGTTACAATAAAAAGGCTTCGAAGATTGACAGCTAAGGGTCTGCCTTTAATAAATCCAGTTTGGTCTTGTGATGTTACTGAAGGGAAGTTCTCAATCCTTCTAGCTAAGACTTTGGAGAGTATCTAAAATCATTATTCAAAAGTGAGATTGGTCTGTATGATACACTTTGTAATAAGTCCTTATTTTGCTTAGGAAAGACAGTAATTACTGCTTGGCAAAAAGTTTGAGGTAGAATTTTATTGTCTCTGGCTTCTGTAAATGTTGCTAATTAAAGGGGAGCTAACTTGAAATTTTCTTATAGAATTCGGCAGGGTAGCCATCAGGGCCTGATGCTTTACCGCTCTGAAGTGAGTTCATAGCGCCTAGTAATTCTGAGAGTGCCAGAGGTTTATCCAATTCCCCTTCATTGAGAGTATCTAGTTGTGGTATCTGTAATGCATCCATAAACCCTTTAGATTGTGTCTTGTCTTCTTTAATCTGAGTAGAATATAAGGCCCTATAGTAGTCTTTAAATGTGTGCATTATATTTTGATGGCAATGATTTTGTCCCTGTCTGTGTTGGTGATTGCTGGGATTGCATTGCAAACTTCCTGCTTGTGGATTTGTTGAGCTAAGATCTTATTAGCTGTCTCTCCATGTTCATAGTAATGATTCAAAAATGAGTTGTTCTCTGTCTTTTGTTGTCAAGATTGCAAAGCCCGTCTATTCCTGTAAAGTACCTCGTTAGGGAGCCTGGCAAGTTCTTGACCTATTCTGGTAATTTCACTGATTAACTATGAGGCCTTCTCGGTTTCCAAATTAATTTTGTGGGAGAGAGATGAGATAATTTGTTCTCTTAACAAAGCCTTCAGGGGTTTCCCAAAGTATTCCTGCAGAGACCTCTGAGGATGTATTTGTCTCTAAAAGAAATCGATTTGCTTGGATATAAATTCTGTACAGTTCTGTCAGCTAATAACAGGGGGTTAAGACGCCAGCTGCGAGATGAGCATGTGGGGCATAGCGATGTGGGCTCCATGATCAGAGAGGCATGGTGGGAGATAACAATAACGTATTTGCAAGATTTGATTGTGGGCAAAAAATTATTATCTATAAAGAAATAATCAATTATTGAGTAACAGTGATGTACTGGTTTGAAATAAGCTCTTAAGCTTGGATTTACAAATTTCCATGGGTCTGATAAGTTATGATCAGTTTTAAACTGTGTAATTGTCTTTGCAGTATTAGATGTTATCTCCCCTGTGGCTGAAGACCAATCCAGGTCTGGATTTACAACACAGTTAAAGTCTCCAGTCATTATAACTTTATGAGTGTTCAAGTTAAGAATGGATGCAAATATGTTTTGGATGAAGTGTCTATCATCTTCATATTTATCAAAATCACTTTACAATTAATTAAACTATCCATCACCACCACAAATCGCCCTTCAGGGTCAGATACTACATACGATACTACACCATGAACTTGGTCTATGTATTAAGATTCCCACACCTCTAGTTTTCTTGGTATAGCTGGAGTAGAATATTTGGCCTGTCCAATCTCTTTGCAACCAAAACTGATCCTTACTTAATAAGTGGGTCCCCTGTAAAAATATTATCTTGGCATTTAGACCTGTTAGGTGAATGAATACTTTCTTTCTCTTTAATTCGTGATTGAGACCTTTAACATTCCAGCTCACAAAGTTAAGCATGTGGTCATGGAGACATTGCTTCTGAACTTTTGTTGACATTTTGTAATCTTAAATTAAGGTTGTAAATTATTACAATAGATAGCTTAAACCTTAATTTTCAGTTTTGACTATAAAGTCTATTGTTGTGTTGTGTTGGCACTTACAATTGTGGGGGTAAAACGGAGAGATTAAAAATTGCTTACTCTCTTAAACCCCCTTCACACCCTCCACCCATTTATTTTGCTTCTCCCCCCCACCATTTTGACTTCCCTCGTGAGGCTAGATCACACTTCACAAAGTCCCAGTCCTCTGACCTACTGAGAGACGGAGCATGCCCAGAACAAAGCAAGCCCCCCAGCAGCAGTCTAGAAGGATAAAAGGAGAGATTTCTATTGACAATACAGTCCAGATACTAGAAACTTAGAATATAATCTTAAACAGTCCCATAATATGATATTAAACAGTTCCCTTTGGGGAGAAAATAAATAAATAAATAAATAAATTGATTGAAAGGCACTATATAATAGATAGATAGATAAATAAATAAATAAATAAAACAGGATGTATAATTACAGCAAAAGTCTCATTACGAATGGACCAAATTGCAGGTAAGTTCTTCTCTGCACGATGCGACTCAAGTTCGTATTTCTAAAAGTGGCGGGCCCATTGTCTTTGTTCTTTTTCTGCTTCATCCAGAGAACTAAAAATCTAGAACTTGCCTTGAATTTCCACTCTCAATTTAGCAGGATACAAGAGGCTGTATCTGATGTTGGCTTTGCGTAAGTGCCGTTCAATCCTGGAAAACACGGCACGTTTCACAGCTGTTGAAGGTCAGAGATCGGAGAAAAATACAAGTGTGGTTATTTTCAAATATAATCTGCTGTTTCAGTCTGAGAAATGACATCAAATTTAACTAAGATTCTCATGAGGCTTCTAGGCTTTGAGGCGTTCATCCTTTGGCTCACTGACTGGTTGCCAGCCAATCACGTTGGGCTTTACAAGCGGCCGTTTGGCATTGAAGCGACATGAACCTCGTACAGTCATCGAGTCGGCCGTGTCTCTACTGGGGAAGAGCTACACCTGCCAATGTAGTTTATTTATTTATTGATGTTTATGACATTTATTTTTGTTTTTATATTTCATAATAAAACACTAAAGTTTGTGTGTCCAGGCCAATGAGCAATTCGATTGGCTTTGGTAATTCAAGGAAAGAAGGGGAAGTGCGAGTGTGAGACGCACAAGGAGGAGTAAAGACATAGGAGGTGCGCTGAGTGAGGGTTGCCAACAAAGACGGAAAGAACGAAAATCGGAGAGGAGGTCGTTGAGGAAGACGTCACGGGATGAGGGAGGGACATCGATGAAGAGACGTTCACACGCGTGCGCGCGAATACGGAGGACAGGCGCTGAATGTACACGTAGGGCAAGGGAGAGCACATAGTCTTCAGTTATTGTGTTGCCTCGTATCATCTGGTACCACGGCTAGCTTTATAAATTTACTAGTGGGGTCCGCCCTCTGCTCGCTTCGCTCACCCACCCCCGGGTTTGGTTAACCGGATATACAATTTAAAGAGATTGTTATTTACATGAGGATTGTTACATATGCGTTATTTTCACTTTTACTTTAAAACTTTAGTAAAAACAGTATTTGGAATTAACTTTTCTTCAAGATTGCATTGAATTTTGATTCCGTGTTCGGACTTATATCATGACAACGCAACGTATAACTGCGTATGAGTGAATATCATTTCTCTTTCTCTCTAATTTTCTATTGTTTGTCCATGCTCTTTCTTCTTTGCTTAGTCATTGATGTGTCATCTAGAACATATAAAATGACTGTCCTGATAAACTTTATAAGAGCTGAGAGCGCAGGAAGTGTGTCTGACAGAAGCTTTCACACAACTGAGAGGTTAGATGACGGTGGTCTTGTTTGAAAATAGTTGTAAGTAGGGTGTGACTTGAAAGAATCTCATGTTAAAAGTCTCCATCTCACATGACTTCATACTGCGCCGACATTTTTGGTATCTTTTAATTCTCGATGGCAACACGAATTAGACGACCTACAAGTCTCCGACTTAAAGTTTCAATCTGAACAATATATTTGATCTCTTTTTGCTGTTCCGTTATTTCACCGAGTAATAATTTCCATTTGCGATCTTTACTATCATTTATTTGAGAGGTCTGAATTTTCATACTTTCATTATCTCTAACGCATGGTGGCGCAGTGGTTAGCACTGCTGCCTCGCAGTTAGGAGACCCTTAAGGGTTCGCTTCCCGAGTCCATCCTGCGTGGAGTTTGCATGTTCTCCCCGTGTCTGCGTAGGTTTGCTCCCACAGTCCAAAGACATGCCGGTTAGGTGCATTGGTGATTCTAAATTGGCCCTAGTCTGTGCTTGGTGTGTGGGTATGTTTGTGTGTGTCCTATGGTGGGTTGGCACCCTGCCCGGGATTGGTTCCTGCTTTGTGCCCTTTGTTGGCTGGGATACTTTGATTTTTTTAGAAAGAATTCTCTACATAGGGCGGCATGGTGGCGCAGTGAGTAGCGCTGCTGCCTCGCAGTTAGGAGACCTCAGTCCAAAGACATGCCGGTTAGGTGCATTGGTGGTCAGAAATTGTCCCTATTGTGTGCGCCCTGCGGTAAGCTGGCACCCTGTCTGAGGTTTGTTTCCTGCCCTGCACCCTGTGTTGGCTGGGATTGGTTCCAGCAGACCCCCATGACCCTGTAGTTAGGATATAGCGGGTTGGATAATGGATGGATGGATTATCTCTAACCTGCTCTGCATGTATATCATGCCAACATTTTTGAATTCTTTACGACGTTCTAGTCTGTCATCTACTCTTTGTCTTTTATTTTCCAGCCCCGGGCCTGTTAAATCTCTTGGCACAAAGTCTCGTCTCGCGGGATGTGTAAGTGTCTCTCCAAGAAAATCACGTCTCGTCTCCTTACAAGAATTTTTTTTTTTTTTAATAGAGAGAAATATATAAAATACTATTTTTTGTTAGTTTTACATCTGGAAATACCTAATACAGTGGAACCTCGGTTTGCGAGCATAATTCGTTCCGGAAACGTGCTCGCAGTCCAAAGCACTCGTATATCAAAATGAATTTCCCCATAAGAAATAATGGAAACTCAGATGATTCGTTCCCCAACCCAAAACTATTCATATAAAAATGATTAAACAAAATATAAAGTAAAAATACATAAAACAAATTAACCTGCACTTTACCTTTAAAAAGAATCATGGCTGGTGTGAGTGAGTTTCTAAACTCTTGTGGGATTCCACCCAACGGGATGACACGAGGAAGAGCGTCCCAAAGCAATCGCAATCTCCCAGCGCTGTAGCAGTTCGCCGATAAGCGTATCCAAAAAGATCGCAGACATGCCGTAAGCACCTGCCGTCGATGGGTGATACAAGGAACATTATAAAGATCCCGCTACAATAAATAACCGCGCTGTTGCTGTTTCAAGCTGAATAAAGCTGGTGTTGTTAAAGTACTGAGACTCAGCATTGTATTTTGGGGTGCAAGACGGGGAATTGCACTTCACAGCACACACGTGCGCACACATATGCACACACACACAGTCACAATGCTGTAGTAAACAGTATACGCTTGTACGCCTGTTGACTATATGAGTGAGGCACACAGACTCAGACGGCGAATAGGAGACGATTAAGAGAAGAGAGACAGAGAGAGCGAGAGAGACAGAGAGAGCGAGAGAGCGAGAGAGAGAGAGAGAGAGAGAGAGAGAGAGAGAGAGAGAGAGAGAG
>JANRMT010062810.1:2966566-2981351 GCA_026402145.1 Polypterus bichir lapradei
ATCTATCTATCTATCTATCTATCTATCTATCTATCTATCTATCTATCTATCTATCTATCTGTTATATAGTGCCTTTCTATCTATCTATCTATCTATCTATCTATCTATCTATCTATCTATTATATAGTGCCTTTCACATCTATCTATCTTATTATGCATTCAGTTGTGCTTAATACTTGTGTGTCCTCACTTGGCAGGTGCCTTATATCCAATGTGACTTATTAACCTACCTGAACATTTCTCAGGATTTCTTTTGTCTTTCATTTTGTATTCCTGTCTTTTGTTTTGTTTTTTTCTGTCCACTTGATGACTTTATAAGGTCATTGAAGCCCCCCAGACCTTAACGAAGTGGCTGAGCTGAACTCCTTCACTGCCAGATGTCCACAGTTCAGCAGTCCCTTCCTGAGTTGATGTCGCTAGGATCCTTTTAATGTCAGACGCCTTTGTTTTGTTCTCTTCATTGCTGATTTCTTTTGTGATTTGTGCTCTTTGTAATTAGGCGGCTTACTTGTCGCAGTCACCTGAAGAGCTTTAAGCCCAAAACCCGTTTCAGTGAGTTGGTATTTTTTAGCCCACCGATTCCTTTACACGGCGCTCGAAGCTCTCAGACCGCTTCTTTTCTTTTCAATGTCAGCTCTTCTCGCTACTGATCTTCTTAAAGTAAAGTTAATGTCTTTTGTTTTTTGAATTCCAGTGTTTATAAAGTTTTTCAGTTGTGTTTAATATTTCCCTCACTGAACTTTGTTTCTTTCTTTTTTTCATTGTAGCCTATGACTGTGAATATCACAATAAAGGTAAATGTCTTCATCTTTTCACCTTTGATGAATCCGCACACGTCACCTTTGCCCAGTACGGCTGCTGTTTTGTCTCCTTACACAAACTCCGCTTGTAATTCTTGATTTAGCCTCTAGAGGGCACAAGATCATCACGATTACCACTCCTCCCGTAGCTCGTCTAAGACTTTCAGCGCGCGACTTTTAGCAAAACCAGCAGAACAAAACGTACATCTGCGCTTCTCCTGGAGTGTCTTTGTCTGTGCTGCACAAAATTCTACCTTTTTACACAACAGAATTTGAATTGACTTACGCCGTTTGGAATTAATTGGTGCAAAGAAAGCCGTTGAGTGAGCAGCCGCAACATTTCTGACAATTTGTTAGCATTGGAACTTCCTGCGTGTCAGTCCGCCCCTGGAGATGTTCTGTTTAAATTCCACACTCCTCTTGTTCAAAGGCCAACTCCATCTGGCTGATTTGATGAGGATGAGGATGGCAGGGGAGTGGTCGTGTGCTACTGAGTAGAGCGCCGCCTGCTGTGTCACAAATGTGTGCGCGAGGACATCACACAATAGTGCAGCCTACAATAGTGCGGTGTTGGGACTTCAGAGGAAACCGCGGCTCGTCTTGGATCAGAGCAAAGTCGGAAGCTGCTCGGGGGTCTCCAGTTCGGAACCAGCGACTCTCCAACTCAGTCCTGGCTACTGATTCATCGACAGACAGACAGGGAGATTTGAAAGGCACTATACAAATAGATAGATAGACAGATAGAGAGATAGATATGTAAGGCACTATATAATAGATAGATAGATAGATAAATGAAAGGCACTATATATTAGATAGATAGAGAGATAGATATGTAAGGCACTATATAATAGATAGAGTGAAAGACATTATATAATAGATAGCTATGAAAGACACTATACGATAGATAGACAGGTGGATGAAAGGCACTATATTATTAGTTATATAGATGAAAGGTACTATATTACAGATAGACAGATGGGCAGATTCATAGATAAATGTAAGGAATTATAGATCTAGGTAAAAGGTACTATATTATGGACAGAGATAGATAGATAGATGTGAAAGGCACTATATAATAGAAAGTCTTAAATGGCACTATATGATAGATAGATAGATAGGAGAGGCACTAAATAATAAATAGATGTGAAAGGCACTATATAATAGATTGATGAATGGATAGGAAAGCAACTATATCATAGATAGACAAATGTGAAAGTCACTGTATAACAGACAGATAGGTAGGAAAGGCACTATATAATAGATAGATAGATGGATGAAAGGCACTATATAATTTACATGAAGGTAGAAACTGAAAGGCACTATATAACTAACAGATATATAGATAAGAAAAACACTATATAATAGATAGATAGATAGAGATGAGAGGCACTATATAATAAATAGATGTGAAAGGCACTATATAATAAATAGGTAGATGGATGAAAGGCACTATATGATAGATAGATATTTAGATAGATAGATATTTATTTTAGCATAGTCGGCAGGATCACAGCATTACATTGATAGATAGATTGATTTGAAATGCACCACCCTGCTGCCCTTTTTCCATGACTGGCACAGTGGTTGTCACTTCTTCCTCCCAGTCTTCCCAGTTACTGTCTGAGCAGGTCTTGTATTTCAGTCAGGGTTCCTCCTTGGCTCGGGTACAAATCTTTGTTTAATGTCTCCTTGTTCAAGTTTGATATCTTCATTTATGTTACTGTGAATTATGTTAGAAATTCGTATTTTATTAGTTTGGGGTTTGGTTTGGATTCTGCAGCATAAACTGCCTTGGTCATATGCCTTGTCTTTTATGGGTGGTCCCCCAAGGGGTTGGGACCACCTGCTCATCACCACCAGGGATTGCCCTCAGGCCTATAATGGTGAGGGATTCTTGTAGTTTCCAGCGGTACATTTGAATGCCCTTGGGAGTTGGTGAGTAACTGTGATCTTCTGTTTCTGTATTTGGACCTTTGGTCACATTGGGTTGCCTTGTTGTTTTTGGCAAATCCTGTTATCTTTGTGCTCCATGGAGCTTCATTGTTATTGAATAGCATTGGATCTTTCATTTTGTAAAGATTCTACTTGGCCTGTTTGGTATCTTGCCAGGGTTTTTGACAGGACTTCCCCCTCTAGTGGGCATTTTTGGAATTGCTTTGGGACTCCCAGTTCATGATATTCTGCCCAGAGGGCAAGAGAACAAGAGAACAGCTGGGAGAAAAGATGGAGAGAGAAATAAAACATAAACAAAGAAAGGGTCTGAAACAAGGGAACAAAACCCGCAAGAAGAGAACAAGGTCAAAAATATGTAAAGAATCAAAAAACGAATTGAAAAAATGAAACTTCAAGAAGGGGATTGGAAACCAAGTGGATAAATAAGGAAGTCAACCTAAAATGACCCTTTGATCCCACTAAGGAGTAATTGACAGGTTCACGACCTCTGAAGCCACGCCCCTTACTGGGCAAAACTGGCATGTTAGTGCAGCTGATCAGAAAAACAAAATGGTATCCCAAATTGAAGAAGAACTTTAGAAGGAAGCATTGAATCGAAAAAACTAACATTCCCATCAGATGCCTCGGGGTCCAAAACCCCCAATAATGACATGCAGCTCAGTACTTGAGCCAGTAAATAATAACTCTGATAATAATTTATAAAAAGTCCCAGGGTCTGCGTACTCAGCAGTGGGCTTTGTGTGTTCTCTTGGTGTCCTCGTGACTTTGCTCTGTCGTCTCTGATTTTACTCCTGCAATCCAGAGATGCCCACCATGAGGTCGGTGATGGGCCGATGTCTCAGGCCGAGTGCTTCACCCCTTATGTTCCCAGGATGCCCCCCACCCCTGTAGTATAAACGGGTTCAGAAAATGGATGAAGAGGTCCGAGTGGGCGGCACAGGAGGTGGCATTGCTGCGTCTCGTCATCTTCACATGGCAGTAGGACCTGAGAAGGTCACTAAGTGCCCGTTCTGTGGGGTCTCTCCCTATGTTACTAGTGTTTCTGCAGTTTCTATTGTGGTTGTGACGTTCTTCTCAAAATTTGATGAAAGGGTTCACTCCACACACACACTCACAATCACGCACACACATATAGCAAAGTGCAGACATGGCTGCCAGGTCTAACCACGTGTGTGTGATTTTCTTCACAGTTCTGGGAAATGGCCCTTTCTTCCTCGTCACTTACCTGGACAGCGAGACGATGCTGGCTGCCAACTTGTCTGGTGGGCTTCTGTTCCCAGTGCAGGCTGATGTGACACTTTCAGGACTGGCCAGGCGCTTTATGCTGACCCCCGGATTGTCCCGGTCCAGGCCACACGGTAGGCACAGTGACCTTCCTCCTGTACAGTCTGAATGATGCCCATCCTCTGTGTGTGTCTCCGTGTGTGAGTGTGGCGTGGGCAGGACTGGCACATATACGAACCCCCCCCCCCCAGACTCATGTCATGTAACCCACTTGATGCTAATGTGCTCAGTTTACTTCATGCCAAAGAAATCTTCCATGGCCTCTCCGTCGGGAGGAAAACAATCCGTTTATGACGTGTGTGCCAGTTAACCTTTAAGGACAGCTGCATAAGTGACAGGACGAGTTGCCCACCGAGGCCGACCCACAGCACGTCGTCCACCTCGAAACTGAGCCAATTCTGGTGGAACACGACGGTCTGCCTCAGCTGTCGTTTCCCTGACCTTTTTAACGATGCCCTGGCAGTGTGTTTGCCCGCCTGTGTGAGTTGCGCACCCGCCATGTAAACACGGAAGGCACACTGAAAAGCGGCAGCAGCAGCAGCAAATGCACTGCCCTCCATTTAGGGTGAGGTGGCACGTGTGAGTTTGCTCCGTGAAAGGCACTATACGCTGAGAGCTCAGACAGTCTTCAGACTCCGTCGCCATCTGCACACTTCACGGTGTCGTGAATTTCATTTTAAATGGAGAACTTTGGCCTTTTTGCCCATCAGTCTGCACTCAATAAGCCACAATGACAGCGTGTGACCTGAAAGGTCTGCAGATTTAGCAAAAACCCCAAACTGAAGTCTCTTCTTCCAAGGTAAGTCTGTCCAAGCTTGGCACACCTGGATTTGGCCGGTTTATCCCATTGAGATCCTCTCAAGTTCCCCTCAGGTAGGATGGGAGGCGTCCGTAAGCTGCCATCTTCAGGTCTCTCCACCTGTGTTCTGTGGGGCTTTGGGTGGGCCACTTGAGACCCCAAAGTATTGTCTTAGTCCTCTCTGGCATCCTCTTGGCTGTAAGCTTCAGGTCATTGACCCGTCGTCACCCCAGTCTAAGGTGGTCTGCATTCTTGATCAGGTTTTCTTCTTCCAGGACTTCTCTGGATTTGGTTATCATTCATCTGCCCCTCTGTTCTGACCAGACTTCCTGTCCCCACACCCCCCACTGCATGGTGGTGCCACAGCCAAGTGTAGAAACATGAACTTCCTGAAACGGAGTGAAGCCACAGTGCGCTGTACCCACATCATCATTCGCATGCCCACTCACACAAGGGTGTCAACCACAACAGGTGTGTTTATCCCAAGGTGTTGGTCACGTGTACTCATGCAATGCATTGCACTTTTCATTCCAACATATGGCGCCCATTAACACTCAAATCTAGTAGAGGGATTTAGAGCAAATAGAAAAAAAAAAGATAGGAAATGAAAAAGGCTGACAGAATAAGTAGGACCGTCACTGACCGTCACACTGGTGGTCTGACTGCAGTGGTCTCAAAGTCCAGTCCTAGAAGGCCAGTGTGTCCTCTCTGTAACCGTTAATTGAACATGATGTTCGTTGACATGAATAAGTCCTGCTGTCACTTTGCTGCATTAGTCAGGACAGATCATCAGACAGACTCCCGTAGTGTCAGCACTCCCTCCATCATCTGTATCTTCGACCGATTCTTCTATTTATATTTTCTTTTATTAAGTTGCAGCGTCAGTTTTTGTGTTGCCTCATTTGTTATAATGATGAGCATTTCGATTTGCTCGACTGGTTCGTTTCTTTTAAACTACCCGGTTAAGTCAATCAATTTATTTCATTCATTCAGTTTGCTTGATTCATCCATAATTTAAAACACAACTTTTTAAGGGGGTTCCCCCTCCTATTAATTGCAAATAAATTGTTAACTTACTTATATTATTTATATATATTAAAATATACATTCCAAGTGCTGGTAATTAATTCTATATAATATTACCTTTATTGAATTACAAAGCATAACAATAGAGTGAAAATGCACAAATACAATTAGGCACTAATTCTGAGAATCAAAGCCAAACAAGAATCGTGCGACTCGTTCTCGGGTAATGACACCGTTCAGGAATCAGATGAACGAAACTCACGTGACTTGTTCACAATTCAAATGCACGATTCATTCAATTCATCTGCAAATGAAATGATGAGAATAGTGAGACTCGTTCTCAGGTAATGATTCAGATCTTGAATCAGATAAACGAGAATTGTGCGACTCTTTCATGATTCATTTGGATGACGATCGTGTGACTCGTCTGCAAATCAAATAACAAGAATAGTGAGACTCGTTCTCGGGTAATGATTCAGTTCAGGAATCGGATGAATGAAAATCACATGACTTGTGCACAATTCAAATGCACGAGAATCTTGTGATTCATTTGCAAATCAGATACACCAGAATCAAGTGACTCGTCTGCAAATCAAATGATTAGACTAGCACGACTCACTCCCGGGTAATGACTCCGTTCAGGAATCAGATAAATGAGAATTGTGCAACTCTTTCATGCTTCAGGAATCGGATGAACGAGAATCATGTGACTTGTTCACAATTCAAATGAACGAGAATCACGTGACTCGTTCTTGGGTAATGATTCAGTTCAGGAATCGGATAAATGAGAATTGTGTGACACTTTCAAGAATCAAATTGGTGACCATCGTGTGGCTTGTTTGCAAATCAAATAATGAGAATAGCGCAACTTGTTCTCGGGTAATGACTCAGTTCAGGAATCGGATAAACGAGAATTGTGTGACTCATGATTCATTTGAATGACAATTGTGTGACTCTTTTGCAAATCAAATAACGAGAATAGTGAGACTCGTTCTCGGGTAATGATTCAGTTCAGGAATCGGATGAACGAGAATCATGTGACTTATTCACAATTCAAATGAACGAGAATCACGTGACTTGTTCTTGGGTAATGATTCAGTTCCAGAATCAGATAAATGAGAATTGTGTGACCCTTTCAAGAATCAAATGGGTGGTGATTGTGTGGCTTGTCTGCAAATCACATGATGAGAATAGCGCGACTCGTCCTCGGGTAATGATTTAGTTCAAATTTAACAGAAGTAATTCTCAGTGCATTCAATGAGCCATAAAACGTGTGCATTAGAGTAAAGGTGAAAGGAAACATCTGTTAGAAGTTAGAGCAGTACTTTTATAGAACTGAGTTTTGTTGAATGGGAACAGAAACATTTTCTTTAGTTTAATGTTCTATTTATATATTTTGATAAAAGCAATTCCATAATGAGTTTCACCAAACAATCACAAGAATCTAAGATAAAAGTCTTGTATTATACTTGTATGGTAACAGTGACAGAGATCTTGTTCGTCGATGAAGACTTCATTTAACTAGATAGAATCATACAGTGAAGTGAAGTAAATGAGAGCCCTGAATCGGATGGCCAGCAGTTGCACGAGTGCCGCACTTTGATCTTCTAAGTGACAGAAGCCCCCGTTGAGCTCCACTGGATTGACTTGTTTGCGTTTGTGAATCGATTCCCATGTTTCACTCAGAAGAATCGGGCCGATTGTTCGCTAATTTACTATAGAATTCAAAAGAGCAGTGCTAATGTTTGTGATGCGCCATCTGTTGGAAGGAAAGATGCAATGCAATTTTTAATCCGTGTATTACATAATACGTTCCAAAAAATGGTGCATTGTAAATGTTAACACTGAATGCGTCCAGCAGAGCGGCACAGCCGGGCAGACAGAAATCGTCTTGTAGGACATCAGTTCTACTTATGCATGAGCTAAATAAACAAAGAAATAGGGTTAACTGTTCATGTTCTTGAACCCAAAGCTCACACAGCATTTTGCTTTATGTTGCTGGGTACGAGGACTCCTAGTGCAAAGCCACCGTGCCTTTTGCTTCTGACCCCTCTGTCTTGATGCTGTGGTTTCCACAAATGGAGAGCAGCAGCTGCTGCTTTATGTAGAAACGCTTCGATCGTAAACGCGATCTTGTTGAGTGTTGCTTTGTTTTCAGTATTGTAACGAGCCTCGGCTTGTTGGTGGGACAGACAGACAGAAGAATGGAATCTGTCACTTATGTCACACTGAATGTGACGGCCCTTAAAAAGGACTGCTGGCTTTTCCAGCCCATGCTCAGATCTCGTGCGGCGACTCAGCCTCACTCCGCTCACCCAGGGCACCCCGTATACCACACTCTCCCCCAGCTCCATGAGCCCACCAGTGACCAGGGTCCTCGTCCTCGCAGCCATGCATCAGGTGGGAGACACGGACAGTACGGGGTGCTCTCCAGGGTTCGGTCCACACAACTGCATTTTCATGTCTGTCTTTAGTCCACGCTACCCCAAAAGTTACGGAGACTTTTGAAAACGCCCCCCAGAGCAGATGACTTTTGAAAATGGGGGCTCCACAATGGATGAAAAGGAAAGTTTTGAAAGGAGATGGAACTTGATTTGTTCCAAGAGGGAATGCTGCTAAAACCAGACGTACCCTCCCAGCCATCACGGAGCCTGCCGGGCTCTTCGGGGGTCTAATTGCTGTGCTGGAGGGGGTCCGGCCAAGTGAGTTGGAGTCGGGGCGACGAGCAGAAGGAGGAAGATGAAGAAGAGCGTTGCATCTCGTTGTGTTGTGTCGAGGAGAAGAAGCCTGAGTGAAGGTAACTGCAGAGTATAAGAGTCTCTGGGTGCGTATGTGTGCAGAGGTGGTCTGGGTTTGGGGTCCTGGGCGCCCCCTACAGGTTCACATTGGGCATTAAAAGCTAAAGTTCTGTTAAGAAAACACAGAAGTCATGACGGCCCGGCAGCCCCTCATATGTAAGGGCGTCACGTTGGGGTGTCAGCCTGCTCTGACCGACCGTGGCTCAGACCTCCACCCCTTGCTGATTCTTCTTCTTCTTCTTCTTTTCCTCCTCAGATTTGAGCCTGGTGTCTTTGGAAGCTGCCGAACGCCCCAACTATTTTGTGCAAGTGAGGGCAGCTGGAGGTCTGGCACTCACCAAATGGCAGGAGGGCAGTCAGTTTGAGGACGAGAGCACGTTTGTGATTCACAGGGGCACGTGGATCGAGGGATACGACAGCTTTGAGTCCTACGCGCATCCCGGCCTCTTCCTCCATTACATGGGCTCAGGAGTCCACCTCATGAAGTACGAGGACAGCGATGGCTTCAGGCGGGCGACTCTCTTTAAGCTCTCAGGTAAGTAAGAGTTTGGGGTGAAAAGCCAGAGGAACGTGTCGGTGTGATGGGTCTGGCTGAGAAGTCGCAACAACTCACACCTGAAACTTCTGGCCTGTGGCTGCTCTGACAATCACGACAATAATAATTCTGATCTATTTATCTGTGGCGTTCGGTGGCAGCTCATTTGAGATGATCTTGGCCAACTGATTCACCTGAGACTGGAGTCGAGTTCAAGGAGATCTTTGCAGTAGCAACAGTGATAGAAGTACTGTCAGTTTGGCCATATCAAGCACACTTAGCACTGATGTGCCCACTTCACAGCTGGAATAATGTGCCCAGACAGCTGGTGTTGGGCACTGGGCCTCATTTTGTAGCCTGCTTCTGTAATGATACTCTTGGACAACTAGCTGGAAAAGCGACTCATTGTTTTGTGGTTGTGGGGTCCTAAGGTGACCTTATTTTGTCGTTTATACTCTTTATTAGGTAGATTAATGTTCAAATGCATGTGTCATTCCAACAGATGGCGCATCTCGAATATTAACATTGCTTTTATGAATCCCATACCAAATGGTATAAAACAGAAACATATGCATTGCATGGTCCTCAGTAAATGGTAATGCTGTGGTCTGCGTAGATTATTTGGATTTCAACCCTGTCTTAGACGGGTGTCACAGCTGGTTTGTCAGAATAGAATGCATTTAAATTTTCATTCCAAAAGATGGTGCAACAGAAACATTTGTAGTAATAAAGTGCATTGCATTTGTTATTCCACCAGATAATGCATGACAAATATTTGTAGTAATAAAATGCACTCCTACAAATATTTGTGGTGCACCATCTGTTGGAATGGCAAATGCAATGCATATTTCTCTCTTGCATGCCATTTAGTATGGGATTTTAAAATACAGTGCATTTGATGACTTCCAATGTTTGTGGTGCGCCATCTGCTGGAATGACAAATGCAGTGCATTAAATGACAAGAAATGTTTGTGGTGCGCCATCTGTTGGAATGGCAAATGAAATGCATATTTCTCTGTTGTATGCCATTTGGTATGGGATTTTTAAATACAATGCATTTGATGACTTCAAATATGTGTGATGCGCCATCTGCTGGAATGACAAATGCAATGCATAGTTCTCTCTTGTATGCTATTTGGTTTGGACATGTGCAGAGGAGAGATGTTGGGTATATTGGAAAAAGGATGTTAAGGATAGAGCTGCCAGGAAAGATGAAAAGAGGAAGGCCTAAGAGGAGGTTTATGGATGTGGTGAGAGAGGACATGCAGGTGGTGATGGTGACAGAGCAAGATGAAGAGGACAGAAAGATATGGAAGAACATGATCAGCTGTGGCAACACCTAATGGGAACAGCTGAAAGAAGAAGAAGAAGATGCCATTTGGTATAGGATTTTTAAAGACAATGCATTCAATGACTTCAAATGTGTGTGGTGCACCATCTGTTGGAATGACAAAAGCAATTCATATTTCTCTGTTGTATGCCATTTGGTATGGGATTTGTAAATACAATGCATTTGATGACTTCAGATATGTGTGATGCGCCATCTGCTGGAATGACAAAAGCAGTGCATTTAATGAAAACACATGTTTGTGATGCACCATCTGTTGGAATGAAACATGCAGTACATTTTATTTCCAACTGCATTTCCTAACACATTCTAATAGATGGTGCACAGCAGATGTTAACGCTGAGGTCTGTGGTGATTATTTGGGTTTCTTAGATGGTCAGCACAGTTAGTTTCTCAATAAATATTTATCTTTGAAATCAAAGCAGTCGAAGAGGCGAAGCCTGAACTACCTCGTCTTTGCACTGTTTGTCTCGGACTGCAAATCAAAGTAAATGTGCAGATCTCTCCTTTCAGTTTTCAGTAGGATTGTCCATGCTGTCCCAGGTTTTTTTGGAAGTGAGGTTGTGAAATATTAATAGTACGATTTTAAACAAGAAGGCACACGGCTGCCATGCTTAACAAGTTTACACGTAAAGTACGCTAATGTGGCTCTCAGGCCATGCAGCAAATTCTTCTTTATTTGTTCTTTTATTTGTATTTTTGTTTATTTGTTTTTTTGTGTATTTGTTCTTCTTCATTTGTTCTTTTGCTAGTCAAACAGGTGAGCCGCCATACTAAACACAAGTCGCTCACCGTCCTCACCGCGCTCCTCTAACCCCGAAGCGCCTGCCGTTATTTCACAAAGATGTTGCCCGCTGCCACCTGTATGAGAATGAACACGTGGTGGTCTCGTGAGAGAAGGGGTCTAATCCGGCGAGAACGTTGCCCATTTCGATTTTAGTGCAGACAGAGAGGGAGTGCCGGGCTGTCACTCTACCCCACAGCGTCGGGGTCTGCTCGGGGTCTTGCGTTGTCCTCACTTCTTCTGTCAGCAGATCCTCAGTAAGCAATCACACAGGCGTGAAGTGACTCGTGCTGCTCCGCTCTGTTTCTTCATGGTGGCGCTGACCGCACGCTCGGCCGTCTGCATTTTCTATTTTTTTTTTATCGTGTGTGGCAAGATGTGACACAGAAAGTTTGACGTGCAGGTGGCCTGGGGCTCCTTCAAGAACCTGAGTGACAATTGCATTCTAACCATTGAGCTCGGACCGATTGGTGTTTGGACGAAATGCAAAGAGACGGAAACCTCTGCGCAGCGTGCGGTGTTCAGGTCTCAATATGAACGACTCCCAGGCGGCTGCGGTTCAACTCCTTGTTTTTGCTAAGGTTGCTTTTCTTCATTTTTTCTCTTGGCTTGTGGTACGCTCTGTGTGTTTTGTGGGTGGTCCCGTAGGAGGTGGGGGCCACCTGCCAATCACTGCCAGCAGCTGCCCCATTCAGCCGGACGGTCCTATAAAACGGGAGGATCTCCCACAGTTCCTGGCAGTTCATCTGAATGCGCCGCGGAGTTGATGAGTTCTTGTGCTTTTGTTGAATTCTCTTTTGGTCATATTGGATTGTGTTGTTGTTTTGGGCAAATCCTTTGTGCTTTGTTCTTCTATGGCAATAAATGTTTCTTTTATGAAGACTCTACAAGGCCTTTTTGGAGTCTAGCCGGGGTTTTTGTGCAGGATTTCCCCCTCTAGTGGGCGTTTTTGGAGGTTCTTTCAAGACTCGTTCTCTGGGACTGCCAAGTCGTGACACTTTTACTGAAGTATGCAATGATAAGACAAATCTGTAGCCCCACCCCCCAAACACCCCCCACCGCACCCAGACTTCTACCTAGTGTGGGGTTTGCCAGCAGATTTACGTAGCAAAGAAAGTCGCTGCACTTTTAAAATGAGGGACGGATAGCATCAGGCCAACACCTCAGCCCGACTGTGAACCCGCCACCCGAATATTAATAACACCCCCCAGGAAAAACACACAGATTAAACACACCCGACACACAAATATAGAAATATTCCACTAGAATAATTACACCACACACAAAAAAAAATGACAATATTCACAGTGGTGTTGCTGATGGAAGAGGCTCTGGAAACGTCAACGATGGTGAAAAGATGGCAAGAAGTGCGCGACGTTCCCTGTTAATAAGCCTGGATAGTGAAATACTGTCTTAGCACCAGAGTCCAGAAGAACAGTCGTCAGAGGCGCATCGGTGGGCTGGATTGGGAGGAAAAGGAGCCCCCCGCCATCCTTAAACCCGGTGGCCGAGCACCGTCCTTCACACGCAGTTAATGAAAGGTTTAGGAGCTGCTGCTGCTGATGATGGAGTCGACCAGAGAATGACACAACTCAAAAAGACCCGCCACATCCTTCTCTTCCAGTTTAATCAGCGCAGGGCATACAAACCTCAAACTACAAATCCCACAAGCCCCTCTGCTACAGTGCAGTCCTCTTTAAAGGCGCCGGCCCGAAGTTACAAACAAGCATCGGTGCGACCGGCGCTGTTAATTACATTTAACAAACACTCAACGGGACAGACGTACGCACAAATGAAACCCCCCATGTGGCCCCACCATGAATATGTGCCACTTACGCCCAGTGTTGTGCATGTAAAAAAAATAATGTTAAATTTACAGTAAAGTACTGGCGGCTGAGTTGTCATAATTTTACTGTAAAAAAAAAAGTGACAATATTTTTAGATGTATAAAAATGTTATTTTGTATGATAAAAAACTGGCAGCTGGATTGCCAGAATTATACCGTAATAAATAAGGTGACACTCTTTATAGGTCTCCGGTATAACTTTGTAGTAAATAACTGTTTGTTCTCTACAACACATTCCAATAGAAGAGAACGTTTAACCATAACCAGAAATCCATGCACTGTAATAAATCGATAAACCATTAGAGAGTACAGTCAGGGTTAAATCCCAGTACGCAGCTTGTATCAGTAAAGTAACAACCACCAATAGCAAACAGTCAGTCACTCAGTCACCCGCTATATCCTAACTACAGGGTCACGGGGGTCCGCTGGAGCCAATCCCGGACAGCACAGGGCGCAAGGCAGGAAACAAACCCCAGGCAGGCGAATGATAAACTTACAGAGAAAGAGGAGGAAAGCTACAAGTCAAGTGTATTCACTGCACGTTATCATGCTGTGCGCCGTTACCGGTCTTCATCCATAACTTTAATCACAAAAACGGCAGACGTACGCACCTCTCGACATGGCATTCCTGTTTAACTGTCAGAGCGCGAGACGCACGAGAAGTCAACACTTGACTTGTATAACATTATATAATTTCAGTCAGTCAGCCAGTCATTCTCCAACCCGCTATATCGTAACGCAGGGTCACGGGGGTCTGCTGGAGCCAATCCCAGACAGCACAGGGCGCAAGGCAGGAGCAAACCCCGGGCAGGGTGCCAGCCCGCCACAGTATATAATTTCACCATTAGTTTATTTCACTGGTTTCTCTGAATGCCAGGCAGCAGACCACTGGGAAAGCTCCCGCTGATTGTAAACGTCAGCCCGGCTCTGCCAGTGACCCTCTCACGTGTGACGCTGCCACTCTTCGTGACTCTCGCTCTGAAGGCGACAACAACAAGTCGGAATGTAAGAGGAGAAAAGCAGGCGCCGTTTAGAAAAGATGGGAACGATGGCAGAACAGAACCACTGAAGAAACAGAAGTGCAGAAGCTCACATGGGAGAACAGAGCTTGGCAAGGGTGGCGAGGGGTTTGTGGGGGTCGTAAATTCACCCGTGGTGCCCGCTGCAGGCAGAGGAGGGCTCTCTCTCTCTCTCTGTGTTCAAACGCGTCATTTCCGCTTTACTTCAGTTATCACAGCGCGCCGCCGAAACACATAAAGCGCGTTTTGTTAAATCGACATGTTGGGTTTGTTTTAATGCTTTTTTTCCACGTCGGACCCTCGGCACCCCTAAGCTCCATTATAAGATGCAGAAGCGCACTCTTTATTATTTCAAATATGAATTACGCTTCACTTTTGAACGTTTTGCTATTTTATATGGCAAACTGACAGAGACCACGACTGTGAAGAAACAGCTTTGACTTGAAAAAAATACCAAATGGGTCCTTTAAGGGCTTTGGGAGTTCATTCAATCAAATCAACTCATTAAAGTGAATCAAATTCAAAAGAAGGCAGAAGACGGCTGTGCCGTTAGCAGCGCAGGTTGGTTGCTAATTAGGTAACGGAAGCCCACC
>JANRMT010062810.1:3015010-3026786 GCA_026402145.1 Polypterus bichir lapradei
ATTATATTATATTATATTATATTATATTATATTATATTATATTATATATTTTTTTAGGTATCCTAAATGGTTTCTTGGTCTCTAAAAATCATTTGAAACATCCTGTTGGGGGTTTTGGGGGCTCTGCTGGTCAAGTGTATTTCTTACTTTGACGTCCTTTTAGCCACTCCTGGCTGGCAGCACCGTCACTGTGTGTGGCAGGTGACATCGCCAGGCAGAAGGTGTAAAGCTCCATGTCGCCCATGTTCTGCTTGTCCGGGATTGCAGATTCAACTCAAAGCCCTGGCGTGATTCCCTTGGAGAGTCAGAGTTGATTTCTGGTTTCTGATTAGTTGAATATTTTACCTGCGCCCATCAGTTTTATGTCTCGACTCCGTTCATGAAGTCCTTGGCTGATTTTTCTTGTTCTGAGGTTTCCTCGACTCTCGATCTGCCAGTTTTGACCTCGGTTGGTTTTATCTCCCTAAACTCCCATCTCCTGTCTCCATTCTGCCTGCCATGTAGTGCAGTCCAGGCGGTTCCATGTTGATGAATGTGGACACCAAAGAGCAACATGGGGTGCTGCAGTGGAACCGAGTCTGAGGATGGACGGCTGATGCCAGTCGTGTGTCGACTCCTCGTCTCCTCTCATTTTGGCCTGTCCTGGTGAGGGTCGTGGTGGCAGCAGCTCGCCAAGCAGGTCTGCCCGGACTTCTCTGTCTCCAGCTACACATTCCAGCTCTTCCTGTAGGGGCAAAGCTCTGGGCAGCTCTCTCATTCATAAGCCAGCTCCATATTTCTGAAGTGAGGCCCCTCGGTAATGTAATCTTCAATGGGGATCCGGACCCTTAGTCTGATCATCATTAGATGTTAAGCAGCTGAAAACTTCAAGCAAGACCCTCCTAACCTTAATTTGATTGTCATTAAATCCTCAAGCCCCTCTATTGTTACACCAAGCTGCACAGAACTTTATTGCTTGCCCACCCAGTTGCTTCCAGGCCCACCCACTTTGCAATTTCTGGCTCCACCACTGTCTTTCTTTAGAATTCCCAGGTGATCCCAAGCCAGCTGTGACATATAACCCTGCCAGCATGTCCTGGGTCTGTCACAGGGTCTACTACTTGCCCAGACTACCTGAACTTGGTGCCCTCAATCCAGAGGAGCAGAAGCGGCTCCACTCTGAGGCTCTCCTGAATGGCTGAGCTTCTCACCTCGCCATGGAGTGTCAGCCTGGCCACCTTAGGAAGACACCATACGTCTGCCACTTGCACCTGCGGGGTCATTCTTAGGGTCTTTACGCACAGCTCATGAGGACAGGGGTGGAGATCGAGTTTTAAAAATGGTCATAAATCTCCTGTCAATGGAAAACCACATACTATTGAAGCTTAAAGGCGGACAATTCATTTTCCATTGAAGCGGATTAACACATAAGTCACAAGTGATACGAGACAAAGATAGAAAACGCAAACGTGCGTCAGAATTTAGAAAGGCTTACACGTCATCTAACAGTCCAACAAGATACGCCTTTTACATAAAATGTGGAGAGCACCTACTGCAGTAGTCACAAGACGAAGAGTTCAAGGTGTTGGCATGGCCTCCAGATTCCTCAGGTCTCAATCCATACGAGCATCTGTGGGGTGGGCTGGGATAACAAGTCTGATCCATGGAGGCCTCACCTCGCAACTTACAGGGCCTAAAGGATCTGCTGTCAAAATCGTGGTGCAGACACCACAGGACACTTTCAGAGGTCTCATGGAGTCTGTGATTTGATGGGTCGGCATGAGGGGGAGCCTACACAGTAGCAGGCAGATGATTTGAATGTTGTGGCTGATCAGCGTATGTTAACCTGGCATCAACAATGGCATCAAATAGACGTCTCATACAGTAGGTGCCTCTTATATTGCCACGTGTTCTGGAACAAATCGCATGGTGACACAGCACAACATCTACACCCGAGCACAAATAAACTTAAGCTACAGGATCTTCACTGGCGGAGCGGCCAATATGACCAGCTTACTAGTAAAGTACAGGGAGCGCAGAGTACTTTGAGGAGACACCATTTAGATAGATAGATATACGGTATATGAAAGGCATTATATGATAGATAGATAGACATTAATGTTAGCATAGTCGGCAGGATCACAATGATAGATAGATAGACAGATATGAAAGGCGCTATATACTACATGATAGATAGATAGATAGATATGAAAGGCGCTATATACTACATGATAGATAGATAGATAGATATTAATCTTAGCATAGTGGCAGGATCACAATGATAGATTTTAAAGGCACTATATGATTGATAGATAGACAGATAGAAGTGATAGCCAGGAATGATCCCCCTTGTGTCTGAACACAATATATTTCTCATACTCGATATATCAGCGCATGTTCCATTTTATTGAATGATATGTTCACGTATTTGTCAGGTTTGCTGCAGTCATCTTCATCTTGTAAAGTTCAGGTGTTCCCTTAACGTTACGCTGGTCCCATAAAAAGGCATCTTAACTCAAATGGTCACCAGAAGGGGACAACACGCGTAGTTTTTTTTTTTTTTGCAGACCCCACTGACTGGCTTTGACGTTTTTGTGTTCCCTCGTTCTGGTGTCTCCATGTTTGCTGTTGGTTCACTTCCTACGTAAATGCGATTTCCTCTGCTCTGTTTTTGATTGTCCCCCCACCCAGACCACTAAACCTTTTGTTGCATTCACAGCTGTTTTGGAACTTCACCAACCTTTGCCTGGCAGCCCTGAACATCACTCATCGGCCACACCAAGTCCTGATCGACCGTCTTCAGAGGAGGGTAAGTCGTTTGTTTCTCTTCATCGTCTTCTTTTCTGGTCGTTCCTGTTGGGCGCTGAGGGAGGCCCGAGTGGCCAGTCTGAGGGGTCTGCTGGCACTGGTGGACCCCCGAGGGCCTCGACTCCAGGCCTAGAGGTGTTTTGTCTGTTTTTCTGATGAGACGAGTGGACCCCTGATGGCATGTGAAGCCACACACAGGACAACAGCACGTGTTACAGGACAGTGACATTCGGACTCCTCGTTATTTTCTTGTCCCACAGCCCTGCCATTCATTTCAGTCATCTGTACTGTTTTACTGTCCTAACAAGAGAAGCAGGGCAGGCACACTTGCCCCCTCTCTAATCCCCACGGCCCCTTTCAGACAGAAGCCGTCTAATTTTGGCGGAGCAGAAGCCCAACGGTAATCCGACTCCAAGTCCAGGAAGGTGGCTGAAGGAATATTTAGAAACTTTCACCGTAGACATGACAAGAGGCCTAGCAGAGGATGTTCTCAGCACGTCATTACAAAAAGAAGCCAAAATAATCAGCGGGACGGGCGGCTCAGCTGTGTTTGTCATCTGTGTAGCAATGTGACCCAGGGTGGCAGTGGTCACCGGGTGGCACGTCACTGAGACACGGCAGGCTCCTATATTCAGTTTCGTGACCCGTGTTTTGTTTTTTCCCTTTCTGTTGAAGATATTTGTGAACTCCAGGTATGCACGGCCGCGCTTTAAGAAGTACGGATTCGAGATCCTGGACACTGGAAACATGTACCTCATTCGAACGCCAGCCGGCCTGAAGATCCAGTGGTTTCACAGCACAGGAATGATGATCATCGAGACGGACAGCGCCAGCAGCAAGCCCACTACCATGGGGTTATGTGGTAGGTATGATGAGCAAGGGCACGAAGCCAGCCAGCAGGACTAGGGGGTCTGTCATCACACATGGCCCCAAGTGCCACCACCAGAGAGTGTTGGGGGTCTGCATTTGCAATGAGAAGCTCACCCTTGTCTTCCATCACTGGGCTGTGTCGAGCCAGTAGAGCCATCAGGCAGGTGCCAAACATTCACCCTTCACCCCAGTCCAACCAGTTTAAGGGCCCCAATGCATTATTAATGGGACAGAAGTCACAGAATGCATTTGTGTTTCCGAGGTTCTTATCAGGTAAGGCAACTCCACTGACTAATCATGGCACCTGAGAGGGCCAGGGTGTGAGACATCGATTAGGACAAGCGAGTACAAATGTCAGGGGTCATTAATGACCCCATAAACCTGTAAGATAACCAAGGGAGCCATCCCAAGAGGTGCACAAACAGCTCCTCGATGGCCGACTCTACAAACCTCAGGGGGCCGCTTTAAGAACTGCCAACTCTGAGTGGGCTCTGCTCCAAATGTGACCAGAAGGGGCGTGTCTTCTCTGGGCACCATGGGTGGGTCAAACGTCCTCATTGGTCATCTTCTCAGAGCTGTGGAGGGGAGAGATGAAACCGTTAGTGACGGCGCCCCGTCTCGTTCTGGACTGGCATCACATGACATACCTGAGCCGTGAAGGTGAGCCTCGGGTGCCGAAGGTTCAAGGATCCTTTATTGAAGTCGTGTTTACACGAGAAAACATGAAGGGTGCCTTCTCAGTGGCATCCAATAGCAAGAAAGAAAGAAAAGAAACCAAACAAACGGAGACAAGACAGGTTAAGGTGAGGCCGTCTGAGAGGTGGGGCATATTTACACGGAAAGGGGTAACAGGATACACTCGTATTAAAAAGTCGTATGGGACGAGGAAGAAGGAACGTGACTGACGGCGAGATGTTCCTGGATTATCATTTCTCCTTCATTCCGCATCTTCGGTTTACGTTCATTTTGGCAGCATACTGGACTTTGTGTTAGGGGGCGGCATAGTGGCGCAGTGGGTAGCGCTGCTGCCTCACAGTTTGGAGAACTGGGTTCACTTCCTGGGTCCTCCCTGCGTGGAGTTTGCATGTTCTCCTCATGTCTGCGTGGGTTTCCTCTCACAGTCCAAAGACATACAGGTTAGGTGCATTGGCATTGTCCCTAATGTGTGTGTGTGTGTGTGCCCTGCAGTGGGCTGGCGCCCTGCCCAGGGTTTGTTTCCTGCCTTGCGCCCTGTGTTGGCTGGGATTGGCTCCAGCAGACCCCTGTGACCCTGTAGTAAGGATACGGCGGGTTGGATAATGGATGGATTGTGTTAGATTTGAGATCTCCGTCAGGGAGCTGGGAGGACTGGTTTTGTTTGATGTTGAGTTTAGATTTCTCCTTCTATTTTTATTGAATATTGTAACAGTCGCCTTACAGTCGCTACACTTCACCACCCGAGGGGGAAGTGGATGCTGTCCGTAAGATTATATCAGCATTACAAATAGGTGGTCTGGACCTCGGCCCCTCTAACCCCTCTCTCCGCACCCGCCAGTACTTGATGATAGCAGAACTACTTATCAAACATTCTTTAATTTCTGCTGCTCGGATTCTGTTATGTAGACCCCCACACACGAGTCCTCCACCTCCACTCTGTCATTGCACTCGCCTGACTGGCAGGAGACTCGGCCCTTACCCACAATGCACTTGCACCTGGGACTAATCCACCCAGGGCTTACTGTTACTCCACTTTGCAAGCTGAAATACAAAAACGTGTCAAGTCAAGTTGGGGAGCCTGCACTGGCACAGAGCGCCACCGCACCCACCACACGACGAAACAACTTAGGATCCCAGCTGGCAACCCCCCAGGCAGACACGCGGTCCTGTCCCACCCTCCAGAAATGACCCTCTATCTGTTGCAGCCAGGGGTTATGTGGGCAACCCCTTGGCCTGATCCAGCCACTTGGGTCCCCAACAATGAGGGTCCTGTGAGCCGGATCACCCTCGGGTAATGTCACCACATGGCCATAGTGCCGTAACTGACGCTCCCTCACAATGCAGGTCATGTGCCTCATTCGGGACTCCATGAGCAACACAAAGTCAAATCAGCGGCCCCCAAGGATTCTCTGAAGAGAAGACACACGTGAAGGAGTCCAGTCTTCATCTCAGGTCACTGGATGGTGCCCATGTCTCACCACCATATAGCAAGACAGGACACTAAAGACTTGGACCTTTGTTCCTTTGTTGAGATATCGGGATCACCACACACCCCTTCCCAGTGACCTCATGACAATGCTCTCCTAATCCGTCTACTGACTTCATAGAAAGAGTCACCAGAGACATGAATGGCACTGCCAAGGTAAGTAAACCTCTCAATGATGAGGTCGTCACTCTCTCCGCAGACAGACACACTGCTGATGGCCGTGCCCGAGAGGTCATTAAAGACCTGGCTCTTTGGTTTTTATCAGGACCCTCACCAGTCCAGACACTCAGACCCCTCGCTCAGTCTGTCGAGCGCCCCAATCAGAGCCTCCATTGACACCGTGAAGATCACAGCATCGTCAGCAAAGTCGAGATCCTTCAGTGGCACCCAAACAGAAATGAAACGTGAAGTGGGGGAGCCGACAGAAGACCAGCTAAGTCAGGGCCTCAAACTCCAACCAGCTGCTTAATGAGGTGCCAATTCGTGTCGTTAATTAAACCCGATCTTTAATTCCGTGGCGTGTTGCTGCTCTCGTTGTTCATTAGCAGACTTGTCCGGTATTGTTGATTTTCTCTTTCTAAGAGCTCTGGTCAAATGTTTTGTGGACCTGAGCAGATCGACATTCCCGAGACCCTCATCGTTGTTCATTTTCAGACTTTGTATGATGGACGCCAGGTGTTTTGGCTCATTTTGCATCTCATTTTTGTTTGGCTGCTAATTAAGGAAAAAGAAACAAATTAAGGGGTCTGAGTCTTCAAGAGCAAGTCAGTTAAAACGAATTCACAAGAAGTTAATTAACAGGTCACTGATTAGGAAAAGGGTGAGAATGAAAACCTGCAGCCACGGTGGTCCTCCAGGACCGGAGCTGGCGACCCCTGCAGTATAAAGTGCCCTCTATCATGTTAGGCATAAAGACACATTGTATTTTTTTTTTTTTGCCACCCTAATGTTGTCATTTGGAGTTCTAAACGTGGCCAGAAGAGGCTCACCCCGAGGCTGCAAGCCCTCAAACCGCTACCTGCTGGCTTGAAAAAAGAAAAACACGTCAGAAAAAACAGTAAACCCGCACGCCACACTTCAGGAGTCTTTGATTGGCCAGTGGGCGGTCCCAGCCGCTGTGATGTCAGCGTGGCCCCACCTCCCGGGGCTCCACTCACCACGTACACAGAATGGAGGCTCATTTCAAGTTACAGTGCACAGTTACTACATCCTAGTCAAACATAACAGAAATTACACAAAGGCACGAGGAATAAGAATCCGCAAAACAGGAGTGCAACCGAAGATAAACTCAAGCCCAGCCGCAGCACCACAAAGCAGGCGTCGATCGGCCAAGCTAATCTCTCTTTTAACATTTGGTATCTCTTCTGTTTTTTTTTTTTTCCCACTGTTTCCTTAAAGGCTGTTGTGACGGAGACCCCAAAAATGACCTCACATTATCCAACGGAACGACGGTCAGAGAAAACGAGGACCCTGCAGTCTTTATCGACAGCTGGCAAGTGCCAAACACAACCAGCTTCATGGGTCAGAACCGGCGAAGAGAAGTCAACTGCTCCACCAGCGACTGCTCCGAATGCCTGAGCATGTTGAGCAACCAGACCTTCAGTGGCTGCCACGCGTTTGTAAGTGCCCACCTTGAGTTGCTGTTGCTGTGCCACTTCATGTGTTTTATGTTGTGTGTCGACAGACAGGAGAGAGTCGCAGGTGCCAGTTACGCTGGAGTTTACTAATCAGTGTGCTGTGCTCTTTGTCACGTCCCGTTAATCAGAACACAAAGGTGTGAGTCGCGCCAGCGTGTCATTGCATGTATTGACCTGCCATTGGCCAGTCAGCATTTATAGATAGTGATACGGACCCTTCACCCGCAGCCTGTCTAGGGAGAGAATCAGCCAGCTCCTCCTGGGCTTTACAGGTCACGGCCGTCGCCCCCCGACATGCAGAGCCGTTTTCTGAGTACGTAGAGCTTGATGTTCTTCTTCTTCTTTTGGCTGCTCCATTTAGGGGTCACCACAGTGGATCATCTTCTTCCATCTCTTCCTGTCCTCGTCATCTTGCTCTGTCACACGCGTCACCTGCATGTCCTCTCTCACCACATCCATAAACCTCCTCTTAGGCCTTCCTCTTCTCCTCTTCCCTGGCAGCTCTATCCTTCTCTCAATATGCCCAGCATCTCTTCAAACCAACGCCATCTTGCCTCTCTGACTTTGTCTCCCAACCATCCACCTGAGCTGACCCTCTAATGTCCTCATTTCTAATCCTGTCCATCCTCGTCACACCCAATGCCAATCTTAGCATCTTTAGCTCTGCCACCTTCAGCTCTGTCACCTGTGCCACCGTCTCCAGCCCATATAACATAGCTGGTCTCACTACTGTCCTGTAGACCTTCCCTGTCACTCTTGCTGGTACCCGTCTGTCACAAATCACTCCTGACGCTCTTCTCCACTCTGCCTCCACTCTCTTCTTCACGTCTCTTCCACACTCCTCGTTACTCTGTACTGTTGATCCCAAGTATTTAAACTCCTCCACCTTCGCCAACTCTACTCCCTCATCCTCACCACTCCACTGACCTCCCTCTCATTCACACACATGTATTCTGTCGTGGTGGTCCTACTGACCTTCATTGCTCTCCTCTCAGATCTCCACGTCTCCGGGGTCTCCTCAACCCGCTCCCTATTTATATTTAGGGTGTGCAGTTCTAGGAGTTCTGCGGTGGGCTGGCGCTCTGCCCAGGGTTTGTTTCCTGCCTAACATCCTAACTGAGGGTGACGCTTGTGTTCTGACACCGATAATGGAATGAGGAAAGCAAGAGAGAAGGTGAGCAGACAAAGCGAGGGTCAAAGCAAGGGGTCATCAAGCTGGAAAGAGTAACCCAAAGTGAACGAACGTTGGGTCGTTTGCCAGAAGATCGTTTAAGAACACCTCCCGGCGAATTCACTAAACATTCACAGACTCGCCAGCTAATCCCCTGGGCAGACCCATGCCACACCTTATGAGCTGCACGGGGGGCCACGCGCCTTTTTCCATTCTGCCATGCAGCACTTTTGAACTTCTTCCTTTGAACGCCACCCTTTGGTAGCAGTTGCAGCTCCTGAAAGTCCAGAAGACCTCATCCGTACCGAGTTGTGTTGGTGCTTCGTGTAGCTTGATACTTCATGGTGGACCCAACCCACCACACAGCTGTAAAGGTGGTCACTCCGCTCGAAATTCAAAGGGGGCTTGAAGAACGGTGAGTCCCAGCCACTCATTAGAGGGAACATGGCACTCATCTTGGATGAATGACATCTGTTAAATGGCTTGTCTGGGAGTATCTGGGAATTCTGGGGACTGGGAGGCCTGGTGGAACCAGGTGAGCGTGTTGCCAATGCCATCTTCATCAAGGTAAACAAAATGACGATGACGATGAGACCCTGAGAGCTAACTCTGTGCAGTTCTCCACTTGCCACAGTGGACAGGCTCCTCACAACTCGCGGGTGCCCCCACCACCAGTAGGCACAATTGACTGGACGCTGCTGGAGCTGGTAGACGTTCCACTGTCACCTGTGAACTCTTCATTTGATTGACTTGGTGCTTGTGGTGTTCTTTAACCTTCTTTGCCACCCGCCTCCATAACTGGTGGTCTTTACTATCATGTGCCCATTTTGTGTTTTCTCTGCCATGCTTTGCATGTGATAATCTGTGAAGGGCACTGGACTTTGTGTGCCAGCGGTCCTATAATGCCAGTTGTGTCCAGTCGGCCTGCCTTTTTCACCCTCTCTCACTTTTTAGGTCCCACCCAAGATGTTCTGCGAAGTTTGGGTCCGTGATGCCGAATACGTGAAGAATCCCTGCATTGCGCTGGCCGCATACGTGGCAGCGTGCCACAAGTTCAGCGTGTGTATTGAATGGCGGAGCCCCGACTACTGCTGTAAGCGTCCCCCACAGTAAGTGTTTATGTTGGAAAAAAATCACGGAGACCTCCATTCTGAACTTTGCCACTGTGTACCCTCTTAGCATTCGTGTGCCCTCCTGAGCTACGGTACCAGGCCTGTCTACCAGCGTGCAATGCCAAGACCTGCCCAACCCACGAGTTCGATTCAGACCCTGAAGACTGTTCTGGGCTGACCGAGGGCTGCGTATGTCCAGAGGGGACTCTCCTGCACCGGCCATACTCGGCACTCTGTATACCCTTTGAGAAATGCGGTGAGTGGAGGAGGTCTGAGGCGCATGAAAGGCGCTATATAAAACTGGGTCCGTTGCACCTCTCCAGCTCTTGTGACTTACAGCTCTCTCTATTTCCAGCATGCACAGACAGTTCTGGGACGCCTCGTGCTGCCGGCGAAGTCTGGAAGGCATCCAAAGATGGCTGCTGCATGTACAAATGTGACAATGATACCATCGTCCCAGTGGAGCACAACTGCACAGACGCTCCAGAGCCGCTGTGCAGAAAGACAGGAGAAGTCGTGGTCAGTCTGTCTGACACCAACAGCTGCTGTCCTCAAAAGTCCTGTGGTATGTCTTATTTACACTGTTATGCTGCTCAGATGTTCTTATTGATGTCACCATCAGTCACCTTACCCACTGGATGGTGTAGGACCTTCTCTTGTGCACTCATCTGACACCATAAGCCCAGATTGTTGGCAAAGATAGGCACTATATAAAGCTAAAATGTATTGATTGATTCTGATCTGCCAAACAAAGTCACTTGGCATATGTCAGCATTATGTGGTGACACCATGCTGTCACATGCTGGGTACAGTCCTGCCCTGTGCTCCCTGTAGCTGTGATAAGTTTTGGCTCTCTTGTGACATTTAGTGAGGTCATGTCAGCTAGCTATGGGAAACAGGCATAAGTGTGTGTATCTGTGTAGAGTGTATGCTGTGTGTCATCGAGGAACTCGTCATTTATCAGGTCACACAGCTAGTGAGGTTGGTGCCAACATTCCAAGAGAGGAAGCCAAAATAATGGAGAGACAGTGGGAGACTGAATGACCTCCCAGTGCGCTGCCTGCCAGCAAATGTCCAACGTCACTCCAGCTTTGGTACCCGCACAGCTGAATGGGAAATGCAGTTCTGTGATGATTCTAATAGGGGGGTATTGACAGGGGGCATGAGATGGAGGAGAGGATTCAGGGGGAGAACCTTGAGAATGGTCTGCCACTCAACATCAGCAAAAACAAAGAACCTGCCCCACCAGAGGGCCTCTACACCTGGTTACAATACTTAGACAGTGGACGTGAGGTGGTGCACTGCTACTTCGGGGTCCACACTAGTGACGGGATGGACTGCTCTATTGACACATGGGAGCTGCAGAAGAAGGGGCACAGCAGACACTTAGGAGACGGTGATAGTGGATGTCACCAGTTCTGGAACTCTGTCATGGTAGGCGAGGTCTGCTCAGCTCACTTCACTTCACGAAAGGCCGAGCTGATCAATCGATCTATCTGTGATATAGCGCCTTTCACCTCTAGCTCTCTATTATACACTGTATCCACACTCTATCTTCTTATCAGTTATATAATGTCTTTCATATCTATCTATCTATCTATCTATCTATCTATCTATCTATCTATTATATAGTGCCTTTCACTTCTATCTATCTATCTATCTATCTATCTATTATATAGTGCCTTTCACTTCTATCTATCTATCTATCTATCTATCTATCTATCTATTATATAGTGCCTTTCATTTCTATCTATCTATCTATCTATCTATCTATCTATCTATCTATCTATTATATAGTGCCTTTCATATCTATCTATCTATCTATCTATTATATAGTGCCTTTCACTTCTATCTATCTATCTATCTATCTATCTATTATATAGTGCCTTTCATATCTATCTATCTATCTATCTATTATATAGTGCCTTTCACTTCTATCTATCTATCTATCTATCTATCTATTATATAGTGCCTTTCATATCTATCTATCTATCTATCTATTATATAGTGCCTTTCA
>JANRMT010062810.1:3027186-3052363 GCA_026402145.1 Polypterus bichir lapradei
TCTATCTATCTATCTATCTATCTATCTATCTATCTATCTATCTATCTATCTATCGATGTGAGATGTGACTCTGAGGATTGCTTGTATAATACTGGAAGTCCCCTGTCCACAAACCCCAGCTCTGTAAGGGTCTTTCCTCCTCAGCTTGGCGAGGTGTCACTGTTTTTGACATCAGGGACCAGGAGGTGACTGGTGGTCAGCAGAGAGGCCCACATTGTTTTTAGTGCCAAGTCCGTATTCTACAAAGCAGACCCAGCATGCCCGATGTAAATGGTAGTCAGAAGAACAAAGCCCCCAAGCACCAGCCCTGTTTCCATAATGCCCAGTGCCCGCTGGTCCAGCAGGTGGGTGTTCTCCAGTGGGTTTCTTTCCAAGCCCGTCGTTTCTTTATCTTCTTCTGTTTTTCAGTTTGCAATCAGACTTTGTGTGAGGGATTTGCCTCGGAGTGTAAGTTTGGAGAGAAGCTCGTTTCCTACTACAGAGAGGACTCATGTTGTCCAGATGTCGTGTGCGGTGAGGACATCGTGACCCAAACGTCACAGAGCTACGGCTTTTGATCTTGCATGTAGGTGACTAAAAGCTGAGATTCTTGCTGATGCCCTTTTGTCCTCCGCTGTGCCCGTGCAGAGTGCGATCCTGATCGGTGTGAATCGGAGATCCCAGTATGCCGAGAAGACCAGGTCCTTATTGCCACCCGTGCTGATGGCACCTGCTGTATGGCCTACATCTGCAGTAAGACCTCCCTTGAGGAACGCTGACTCACTTGGGGGGGGGGGGCTCCCTTTGTAGTATTGATGGGTGACCCACTCTTGTTCTTAGCGTGCAGACCCTGCCCAGATGGCGCTCCAACCTGCCAGAATGGAGAAGTTCTGACGGTGGATGTCAACACCACTGAACGCTGCTGTCCCACTTACCACTGCGGTGAGAAGTCATGCTTGTTGCAGGTGAGCTGTGTCGGGTGACATTTGTGTGACGTGTGTGTCCTTTGTGCTTCAGTGTGTGAGACGTATCGCTGTGAAGAGCACAGGTGCCCTCGTGGGATGGCGGTGGTGACGGTGTGGAGTCCAGGCCAATGCTGCCCACTGCGCACATGTGGTAAGGACACTTCCTCGCACCTTGTCCTCTTCTTGCTGCCACCATCCGTGCCGACACTTTGATTTCTTCTTCTTTTCAGAATGTGCCTGTGACGCTGTCCCCAAACCTCAGTGTGACCTGGTAGGTGCCTCTCCTCGGAGAGCCGCTCGGCCTAAAGGCTCTCCTTCCATAAGCTCACTTTGCACGTCTTGTTTCAAAAGGGGGAGACTCTGCAGATCGACATGGACTTCCTGGCGGACCCCGAGAATCTGTGTGGCTGCACGAGCTACACGTGTGGTAAGCAGCCTCCAAAATTCTAAAGGTCGACCAATTCGGGCATTGAGACGGGTGGGCCACCCGCAGTGTGAGGGCATCCTATACTTGGAGAGGGGGCTTCTGGGAGCAGACCTGATTTTGACAGAGTTCTAATTCTCAATTCTGTAGATGTTTGTAATGATTTCATCGGGGAAATGCATTGTAATGTTTATACTGCTAAACTGAGATGCGGGTGGCGTGGAGAAGGTTTGGTTTGATGTGATGGACATCAGGGGTGGGCCGACCAGGTTGTTTGCTATTCCCTTACCTGGTCGGGACGTCATTATAATGGATGTTGTGATAAAGCCAGGGGTGTCAGCGAGCCCCAAATCCCAACACGAACACACCTGCACAGTCCCGGGCTCAAATAATGGAAGGTTTTATTATAAGGACCTCCAAAAGTGACACAAAACTCCAGGTGCCTAAAGAGCTTCTTCCATGTGGCCAAATAAGGCCCTGAAAAGCTCCATGTGCCCTCAAGTGGTGGCCACGGGTTCCAACAGGGTTGAGCTCCCATGAGCTCTCATAACCCATGGCCCCACTGCAAACCAAGGGTGCTGCCCTCTATCGGCCCAGGGGATAAACTGTCCCACAAATACTCTCCCCCTGGTCCTTCCACATTCTGGGTGTCCCGCCACATGCCTCACAGTCTGAGATGCTTTAGGTGAGTCCTCACTTGTGTCCTTTAGCGAGGACAGGTGTTGGTTGGACCACCCTGTCACAAAGCCCAGTGTTGTAGTGATGGTTGTATCTCCACATAGGTGTGACCATCAGGCTCTTGGTCAACCTCTCTTGCCCTGGCCCTTCTGCCAGGATTCCTCAGTTTTGGTGGGTGGCCAAGCTATAGGCAGAGCGATGGAAGCCTGGAGGTCCTCACTGTGCTCTTGAGAATGTGTTTGGTTTTTTGGTAGCCCTTCCCAGATGTCCTGTCTCTAAGATCTGCCAGCAGTTCCTTGGACCTCATGGTTTGGTTTCTGCTCCCACTTGTAGTGGTCCAGTGCCGCTCAGATTCACACCGTCGAAGAGACGGTCATTTCTTTATTTTTTTAGTGGAGATTCCAGGGACGCCCCCAGCCTTGGCCCGACCCTCATGCACTCACAGAGACAAATAAAACAGCAAATAAAGAATATATTAACATTAATAAACGAAAACGACGATCTCACCCCAGCTCCCCTTAAGGGCGATTAAACATTAACATGAAAACAAACCACAAACCAAAACCTCACACAGTGAAGTCCATGAAGAAACAGATAAGATATAAAGATGAAGGTAAATAGTCCAGAGAAAGTAAAGAAAGTCCTACCTGAAATGGTGAAGATGGGTGGACGGTTCTTCACAGGATGGCCAGAAATCCACATACAGTCCCCACGTAACAGACAGACAGCAGGACAACCCAGACCCCGACCCAGAAACGATCGAGGACAAAAATGAGAAAGCACAGGAATTGGACAAGAACTTCAGACACGAACCACAAAATGCTTCTCCCCCTTTTTGGTAACACTGGCCCCCTTTTACCCAACAGCCCCTGCACCCTCGGCAGATAACCAACCAATCAAGAGAGACTGCAGGGACTGCTGGGAGTTGAAGTTTTGAGCACCGCTACAATCTGAGACCTTCTAAGGCCGGGGTGTCCAACTCTGGTCCTGGGGGCCGCACTGGCTGCAGCTTTTCATTCTGACCCTTTTCCTAATCGGTTTTCACTTCTAATGAACTCCTTCTCCCTGTTTTTAAGGATTCAGTCCTCTGAATTGATTCGTTTCTTCATTAAAAGAGAGCCAAACAGAAATGAGACGTGAAACGAGCCGACAGATGACCTGCTAAACTGGGCTTTCAAACTCCAACCAGTTCCTTAATCAGAAGCCGATTCTTGCTGTTAATTAAAGCCGTTACTGAACACCAGGACTTGTCGCTGCTCTCATTCTGTTGATTTTCTGTTTTTTCCAAGACCACCATCAAGATGTTTTGGTGACCTGAGCAGACCAACATGACGAGACCCTCACCTGTCTTTATTTTCAGGAGAGCTGCTCGTGTTTTGTGTCTCCTTATTGGTTTGGCTGCTCATTAAGGAAAAACGAACCAACCAAGGGGGTCCGAGTCGCGTCAATTAAAACAAAGGCCAAACAAGTGAATCAGCTCACTAATTAATTAAGAAGATGGTTAGAATGAAAACCTGCAGCCACTGCGGCCCACCAGGAGTGGAGGTGGACCCCCCCCCGTTCTATGGGGTCCGCCTTACCTAATCGTGTCCAATGAACTGAGCTGAGCACAGGTGGACCCCATACAAGGCGTGCAAACATCTCGCTCACGATGAACAGAAGAGAATGGGCCACAACCAAGTGTCATCGTAAAGCTGTCTGCACGTCTGTTTCAGTGGGAGCCTTGAGTTTACGGTGCCCACCACATGGTGTCACGTGAGCAAAGGACACAAGACGCAAGCAAGAAATAAACGCCGTCGAGTCCGCTTAAACCACAGAAATGGTGTCCTCAAGTGAGAAAGGTCAGCTCAGGTTTAGGGGGCATACACTGGTACAACGTGTTGCCACACATACCACATGATGAAACAGCTCAGAATCCTGGTTGGCAGCCCCCCAGGCAGGCACACAGTCCAGTCCCACCCTCTGGAAATGACCACCCAGTCAGGTGTTATGTGGGCGCCCCCTTGGCCTGGCCCAGCAGCTCAGGTCCTCAACAATGAGCCGGATCACCCTCGGGTAATCATGCCATGTGGCTGTAGTGCCGTAACTGATGATCCCTCACAGTGCACCGCAGGACTCCGTGAGCAGCTGACACAAAGTCAAACCAGCGGCCCCCACAGACCCTTCTGAAGGAGTCCTTTGAGTCTTCATCTCAGGTCACTGGAGAGCATCCATGTGTCACAAACAGGGAGCACCAGGACCCTAAAGACCTTCATCCTTTTGCTGAGATACCAGGAACGCCACACACCACTTTAAGGTGACCTCATGACCCCCAATCCATCCACTGACTTCATAGGAAGAGTCACCAGAGTCACATGAATGTCACCACTAAGGTCAATAAACTTCCCGAGGAGGCTGACACACTGCTGTGCCTAAGAGGTCATCAAAGACCCTGACCTTTGGTTTTCATCCAAGACCCTCGCAAGCCCAGACCCTCAGACTCATCGTTCAGTCCCTCGAGTGCCCCCCATCAGAGCCTCCATTGAAATATGCAGAAGAACTCGTAAAACAACAAGGTAATAAAACATTAAAGCTGAAGGGACAGATAAATAAAACACAGGCACGATATCCTGGTCCTCAACGTGGCCCCTCTAAGACGTCATCGTACAGCACTGTGAGGGTCCCCCAGTTGAGGTGTGGATGTTTACAGGGGGACGCTGTCTCTTGTTTTGTGAAATCCCATCCATGTCGCAACAGAGAAGTTGGGTCTGCAGTGGCATTGGGTAAACCTCTGGCATTGGACCCACCTGTGAAGGAGGTTATGCCAATGTACAGTAGGTTGCTCACCGTAATCCATTTACAGACCTGAGACCCTGACCAGTAAGGCTAAAAGAGTCACTTGTATGTTGGGACCGTCGTTGGCACATCTTCTAAAATTTCTAGAGACCCCCATCTTCTCCTTGCTGATCCCAAGGCCCACCTGGCTCATATGTGGTCGGCACCCCATCCAAGTCTTGCTGGTTTTCTGTTAGCGTTTGTGTTCTCTCTTATCAGGTGGGACGTCGCTACGGGGCGTCTGTATAAGGGTATGCGCTGTCTTTGTTCACAGATATTTTATTTTGTTTTTGGGGGAAACTCATCTCTGGTTGGGGGATTCAATTTGGATGGTAGCTTGGAGCCTGGCAGTGGCCTTCATATAATAAATCAATAAGTGGGCATCACCTTCTGGTGGGCATGTGAATCTTCCTCTGCTAGGAATTTAGTGACTTTATGTCTTCTTTATGCTTCTACTAACCTTATGGCTTTCCTGCAGTTAAAGAGCCAGTGTGTGTGGATGGACAGCGGGGTGCCATGCGGCCCGGGCAGACACTGGTGGAGCACACGGCTGATGGTGTCTGCTTCATAACCGAGTGCACCAGCAACGTAGACCCCATCACTGGCTTCCACAAGGTCCAAGTGAGCCACACCAACTGTTCTGGCCAGTGTCAGCCGGTAAGTGCCATTCCAGTTGGTCGCGTTTGTGGCATTCATGGAACCATTAAAAGTGTGTCCCTGCCATGGTGGGTTAGACTTGAATACACAACGGGGGTTCTGAACATCCAAAATCCACCTCAAGAGAAGGATTTAGGAGTCGTGGTGGGCTTGACACTATCAACTGCCATACAGAAGCCATTAACAGACTGTCAGGTTATATAGCGCCTTGATGTGTGGAGTACAAGTCACAGGAGGTGACACTCAAGCTTTATAACACACTGGTGAGGCCTCATCTGGAGAACAGGGGGCAGTTTGGCTCTCCAGGCTACAAAAAGGACACAGCAGTGTTGGATGGATGGATGGATGGATGGATGGATAGATAGAGTGAAAGGCACTATATAATAGATAGATATGATCAACTATTAGTGAGTTCTATCTGTAAACATTAAGAAGGCTAACAGAATGACGTGTGCAATACAAGTCACAGGAGGTGACGCTCAAGCGCAATACAAGTCACAGGAGGTGACACTCAAGCTTTATAACTCACTGGTGAGGCCTCATCTGGAGAACTGGGGGCAGTTGGGGTCTCCAGGCTACTAAAAGGACAAAGCAGTGCTGGAGAAAGTCCAGAGACTCGGCTCATTCCAGGGCTACAGGAGATGAGTTAGGAGGAAAGATTGACAGAGCTAAGCCTTTAGGAGATGAAGAGGAGACCTGACTGAAGGGTTTAATTTGATGAAGGCTATTAGTCCAGTGGACCGGTGATGTGGATGCGTGGAGTCCAAGTCCATGGAGGTTCTGCTCAAGCTTAATGACGCACTGGTGAGGAGTCATCTGGAGTCCTGTGTGCAGTTTTGGTTTCCATAAAGACATAGCAGCACTAGAGAAGGTCCAGAGGAGAACAACGAGGCTGATTAATGGAGGTACGGGTTATGAGGAAAGATTCAAAGAGCTGAGCCTTACGGAGATGAAGAGGAGACCTGAGTGACATCTTTAAGATGATGAAGGGAATTAGTGCAGTGGATCAAGACGATGACTTTAAAATGAGGTCATTAAGAACACGGGGACACAGTTGGACACTCGTTAAGGTTGAATTTCACACAAACATTAGGTAGAGGACCACAGGGACGTGGAGTAAGTGACCAGGCAGTATGGTGGGCCGGAGGACTTTAGGGGCCCTGAAAGCTCGACTGGATGTTATTTTGGAGGAGTTAGGATGATGGCCTGCATGGCCTCTTCTTGTCCAGATTATTCTAATGTGCTAAAAACGAGTAAGAAAACGTCTCCCATTCAGCTGCGTCCAGACTCTGAAAGTTGGAGCATTTCCATTTGTATCGATACGTCGATGAAGACTCACTTAGCACAATTTTATTTCTTAAATATTTCTGTAGCAGTGAGTCCTATTCGAAATAACCAATAATAGAAAGCAACTACATGTGTTAGGGGTGTGAGGGACAGTTGGGACCCTGGCCTAAATGGGACAGGGGCACCCATTCACTACATGGCAGCCCCGCCCCCTGGGTTGCTGCAGCACCATGGATTCCACAGGGCATCTTGGGAATTGGAGTTCCTTGACTCAGCCCTGTTGGGTCCTCTGGGTGCCTCCAAGGGTGTGCTGTGGGGACTCTGTGGGGCTTCGGCCTTACCTGGCAGTGCACCGGGGCCAAGCCTTGGGAATTCTGGGAGTCCTTAAAAGGAGTTGCCTGCCACAACTCAGAGGGCCAGAGTCGGGAGGAGAAGTGGAGGAGGCAGTGACCATGACAGAGAGCGGGAGACAAAGACCAAGGCAGAGACTTACAGTGGTCTTGTATGGTGCTTTGTAACTGTGTGACTGTGGTGGGAAACACTTACCTGAAGGCTTTAGCGATGACCGCTCGGGTGACGTGTCCCACCCAGACCTGCAGCTGTGCTTATCTCTTATCAGTAGCCGCCAAGCTTCAATCAGAAGAGGAGGACAGACAATGACATCTTCTTCTTCTTCTTCTTCTTCTCTCTTTCTCTTTGTCTTTGTCTCCTAGAATCAGGTGTATGAAGCCCCGCGTCACCCCGGCCTCTGCTGTGGCGTCTGCAGGAACGTCTCTTGTATTTCCCACACGGACAATGGGACCGCTGCTCTTGTCAAGGTGGGAAAATGGAAGCCTTTGTTTCTTTTCTAATTGTAGAGTAGATAGAAAGTTCTGGATGGTGTCCTATTGCTTGTTGAGGCTGGGCATTACCAGAGTCATCCGTGTCCATCCACAACGGGCAGAAGGGACTCGTATCCTGGTGCTTCTGTCATATCGTCACTTGGTGTCTGCTTCATGAGGTTCACACAAACGGTTACCTGCTCCTCCAACGTGCCAGTCATCCAAGTGCAACTCAGAGCAGAGAGCGTGCCATCCTACTCCAGACGTTTAGTTGTCTGCTGACCAGAAGTTACAACGGGCAAGGTGCCAGTCACTGTTGGGCACCCCAAAAAGAGCCACCTCCCGGGGGGTTTTCACACACTGCAGAGTTTATGGAGGACAGGTGGAGAAACCAAAAGCAATTCAGTAAGAGCGAGGGGTCAGAGGGATTGGCAGAACACAAAGAGCACCCAGGGCCACCTCCGCGGGCGCGTAGGGTCAGACAATGAGGCCGGTGGAGGAGATCAAGGCGAGCTCAGCTCCTGTCAGCAAAGCTTCGGCAGACTTGGGGGGTCTCCATGATGACGATGGGGGTGTCTGCTGTGCCAGGGTGGGCTTAGAATTTGTCAATGAAGAATACGGGGTGGGGGGGTGGCATACAGGCTGCTGTTGAAATCATAATAGCCTCTCAGTACCAACCGGGCACCATCTGAATGCCACAGCACAACTCAGCGTTGTATCCGAGTACCAAGGTGGGCGAGGAGAGGCAGGGTGTGGCACTTTGGTGTTTCGTTTGTGTGAAGACTCGCCTAAGGAAGGCTTGTTACAAGCACAGTGTCTTTCTTTTTTAAAGAGTAACATCAAATGTTTTGTTCTGAGATTTCTCAGCTAAGGAAAACAAAAGCTTTGAGGTGAGTCTGTTCTGCTCACTGATGATGGCACTCGGCGTGTCGGTTGGCACACATGCAACTTAGAATTTCACTGAACACGCAACAGAAAGACCCTCTAAAGCACAGAGCTGCATTTTAATGGCAGTCTGCCCCCTAGTGGCTGAGGTTATTATCTGTAATTACAGTACAAGACTTTACTTTGATTACAGAGCGTCCACTAATGGCCAAGGTTACCAACTGTAAGTGCGGTACAAGCCTTTGCCTGAATGAAGGTGAACCTCTTGATGACAGTCTGCCCCCTAGTGGCCACAGCTGTAATTAGAGCACAAAGCTGCACCTCAATGGCTGATTTAACTCACAAAGTGATGTGAGGCCTCCAGAAACAGACAGGGGAGCGGGTCTGATCCCACCAGCCTGCCCAGCAGGTGGTTCACCAGAAGGCAGCTTAGGTTCTACTTCAAAAAACACTCAAAATGCCCCCACGAGGGGCAAAGACAACAAAGGAACTTAAAAAAAAAAAAGAAGGATTTATCAGAGGAATAGGAAAAAATATAACAAAATAATTCATAGGAGTAAAATAATAAGTAAACAGGATGTGCCTAACAGGCAATCCAAAGCAAACGAGTCCCAGTATGAAATCCCTAAGAAAATCCAAGTGGCAAAAGCAGAAATCGAAATCCAAGAAAATGTGACACTCCCAAAGCCCATTCAAAAATGAACCGCACCGGATTCAGGGTGGTGCCTTTATGGTGATGGACAGGTGGCCACGCCTCTCGGGGGATTCACCCACAGAATAAGAGAAAGATAAGAGACCCGCACAGCACATATAGATGTGACATGATGACTCAACAGAATAAAGTTACCAGATAACATACAATTAGATAAATAATTAACTGAACAAATATAAAATAAAAACATAAAGGAAAACAATGAACAATAATGCAAAACGAAGAAAGAAGACAAAAAGAAGCTCTTTAAACATACTGGCTTGCCCATAACAGCCCCCTAGTGGCTGAAGTTATCAGTGCTAATGACAACATAAGACTGCACTGTAATGGCAGTGTGCCCCCTAGTGGTCAAGGTAATGGTCTGCAATGCTATCTGTAATAAGCACCATGCCAATGGCAGATCTCTGTAACCCGCGTTCTGAGATATTCAGGTAAGGAAGACAAAATTTCTTCTCACTCAGCATTGCACCAGAGTGTGGGTGGTGATGTGCTGCATGTTAATTAAAACAGAGACTGAAGAATTTCACTGGACAATAATCCTCCTATACACCTATTATATAGCGCCTTTCACACCAACCTGCCTCTCTCTCTCTCTCTCCCTCTCTCACTATTCATGGCACCACACAGTAGCGACATGTTGCGTGTTGATCAGCACATGCAAGTATAAGGGAGAGTAAAGGACCCCCTGACAATACAAAGCACAAGGCTGCACCTCAGCAGCAGTGCTCCCCCTAGTGACCAAGGTTATGGCCTCTGAAAAAGGCAGACAAGAGTTTTGAGGTCAGGTGATTCTAGTCCCTGATAATGGAACCGGGCAGTGGGGCATGCAGGTAAGAAATTCAGTGGACCCCATGCTGTACATGGGACACTAGGGACCCTGTGAATGGATGAGCATGTGTGTCTCTCTGTGCTTTTCTTTTCATTTACTGTGCGCCACCTCAAGCTCTTTCCGTCCCCCGATGTTCGTCCAGGAGAGCCCCTTTGAGATGGCATTCAGTGGAAAAGTCCACAAGAACCTTGTGATGCTATGGAGTCTTGATGGATCAAAATCCCTAAAGGACACCTGCAGCGCCCAATAGACTCCATTGACTGCAGGACGTCCCAGAGAGGTGAACCTGATAAAGCAGACAGTGAGTGAGCTCCACCATAAAGGAGACCACCATTAATAAAGCAGCAGAGGCAGAACTGAATTACGGGAACAGACGGACAGACAGACCTCCTGATATTAAATGTGGACTTTAAATGTGCATGCTGTACTCTATCTATCTATCTATCTATTATATAGTGCCTTTCACTCTATCTATCTATCTATCTATCTATCTATCTATCATATAGTGCCTTTCATATTTATTTATTTATTTATTTATTTATTTATTTATTTATTTATTCATTTGTCTTTCTCCTAGCCTGGTGCATCGTGGGTAAGCAGCTGCGTCAAGTACGATTGTGTGGATACGCAGTCTGGACCGACCCTCGTCAGCTACCCGGTCAGCTGTCCCCCCTTCAACGAGAGCGAGTGCACCAAGGTCAGCAGCTGCCACCTCTGTCTCTGCCTGTCACATGTGATTGAATGAGTGGGGACGAGCCCACCAAGGGTTAAAGCGTCGATGAGTCTGCGTTCGCGTTAAATTTGCTGGAAATCCTCCAACAGCCGGGCATGCCCCAAACGGTGTCCACAGGCTTCTACCTCTTCACGGAGGTGGGCTTGCTGATCCCCCGTCATCAACCTCCATTCAAGTCAATGGAGCAGCCGAACGTGAGGGTCCCGACGCTCTCCTAGAAGGTGCTGATGACAATCTCGTCTCTGATCCAACTTAAGGGCATCATGAGCTGCGTTTCCCTGCGAGTCCCACAAGTTAGAAAGTGGTCACTTTATATAGCGCCTTTCAGGGGGCAGCATTAGAACGGGCAGACAGAAACCTGCAGTCCAAGAAGTGTGTTCAGCTCAGTTAGTGTTCATATAGCGCCTTTCACTGAGTGCTGTAATGAGGTCACAGGTGGAGGCAAAGACAAACTTCACAGACCACCGACTACATGAAAGAGGCGCAGAGCAGTTCAAACACATAGAAAAACAAATCGATTCACGTAAGTGGGGTCCGGCATTGAATCCCAGGGGGCTGAGTTTGGGTTTTTGATGCTGATCAGCAGAATAAGACCCCTTAATGTACAATAAGTCAAAGTGGTCTAAGTCAATTCCAAAAGTAATACACAGAGTAATTGATGGTAGGATTTAGAAGGTGGCAGCTGTGCCCGTCTGGCATCTGTGTGCTCAGGTCTCTCTCAGTCAGCCTGTCTTTCCTAAGAATTCCATTTGAATGCTCGGAAATCGCTTCTGAAGTTTTGTTTGCCTGACGACGATACGAGAAGACCCCCACATGTGAAATACCATTCCTGACCTCTCGTTAAGAAAGATGTCAAGCTCTTTGGGGTCCCCCCCCCCCTATTTATAGCCCTCACTTTTAGCTCATTTTGTGCAGAAAGTTACCAGTAGGGGTCTTGACTAAAAGTGAGCAGGGGGACTTGACGTTGGGCAGGCGCCAGGGGTCACCCCTAATGAGAGAGGAGAGGTTGGGGGCAGCACTGATACAGCGTGTTGGCGCACCACCTCCGGATCCCAATTTAGGACCCAAGTACAGCGGGTGACACCTCAGCACCATCCTGGAACAGTTTTTTTTTTTTTTTTTACGGTGGCTGAAGTGCCAGTCCTGCCACCAACCCCTTAGTTCTCCCTGTCAGCTGGGGGACCTGCGTGCAGATTAACGTCACCTGGGGTGACAGAGCAACTGCGGGCCAAGGGCCCAACAGAGTGGAACTACTCCTGGCATTTGCAGTGTTCAAACTGGCAACCTTTAGATTGCTGGCACAGATGCCTGGCCTCAGGACCACCACTCTGGTGTAGAGTGGGATATGAGGGGGGGGTCACAAAACTTTACAAAATGGGGGTCTCTAATATCAACACGTGGATTGGCATTTCATGTTGTTCTGAGGTTGCTGATGACGAATCGGATCGTATTTTTGATATTTGATTCTTCACCCGGTGGTCCTCGCCCTCCAAGTGCCACCGCCACAAGGCTCCAAGTGACAGATTTCAAACCTAAGCATATGGGGTGTCGTTTCTGACTATTTCAGGGTCACGGATGATGAATTTGATGTCATTTTTGATTGCTGACCCTTTACTAGCCCACTTTATGGACACCCCCTCATAGGTGACAAAGACAACTTTCTATTACAATCGCGGGTACTGTGACTTTAAACATTTCAACTGCCACCCGGGTTTTAAAATTTCAAATGTCGGACGCCGCTGTTTTTGTCCACTTTGTGACATTTCTTATGAACGCCCTGAATGAGGTTGAATTACGCCAATTCAGCTCCCACTCTCTCGGGTATCCCGGTGGTCCCGAGAGAACTGCTGTTGTCAAGATTGGATTGAGGGCAGGACTCTGACCGCTCAGCCACTCCAGGACATTCACCTCGTTGTTTTGATGCCATGCCCGTGCAGCTCTGCCCCTGTGCCCGTCGTCGTCTTAATCCAAGTGTCAGACTTCCTCAGGTTTTGCTGCCTGCCTTTTACTCTCCCAAGCCTTGCAGAGAGCCTGCTGCAGAGAAGCGTCCCCACATCCCGACTGTGTCGCCGTCACACTTCACAGTGGGCATGCCATGCTTGTGATAAAGTGCAGTTTGGCCAGAAGGCTCCATTGTGTCCTCATCAGACCGCTGCCTCAGCGACCAGTGAAGCCGATGGGCCCAGTTGGTGTCTGCCCAGTCCCTCCAGTGTCCTTCACTGTAGCTTGTGACTCCTTCAGACTTCTCAGAGGTCTCTCGGTGGTCTCCCTCCTTTGTTGTCTTCTGCCCCAGCAGATGCCCAGCTCTGCCCCACTCTTTCCATTTCACCCTGATTGACCTAACTGGATACTCAGTGACTTGGGGGGATTTCTAGGCCTCCATCCCCCTGACTTGTGCTTGTCACAGAGGTTCTACTTGTTGTGTTCCTGTGTCTTCATAGCGTAGGTGAGACCACCATACTGACTCGGACCCTCCAGGTAAATCATCTGAAACTCCATTGATGGGACTTATACAAGCAGTCGTCTGCCCCGGTGCTGATTTAGGGGGTGAAATACTTAGGGGCTGTGGTGGGCTGGCGCCCTGCCCAGGGTTTGTTCCTGCCTCGCGCCCTGTGTTGGCTGGGATTGGCTCCAGCAGACCCCCGTGACCCTGAAGTTAGGATATAGCGGGTTGGGTAATGGATGGATGGAATACTTAGGGGGATCAGTTCTATTTGTCATTAATTGAGACCACTTTGGCGTCGAAGGGTCTTTCTCTGTCCACCAACATCAAACAAACCAAATGAGATCCAGTGGTGGGGTCCGTCCTGGAGACCTCGGCCGACTGTGTAGTGCAGTCTGTGCTGGCCGATGACCGAATACCCACCTCTTTAGGACTCTGGGGCTCCTTTACCTGCTCACACTTCTCAATGGCGGGTGGGAAACGCTTCCCTTCACGCGAGGCGCTCGTCTGTCTGTCTGTCTGTCCAGACCTAAAATGCCCCAAAAGAAGGAGCTCCGCCCCCTCCCAGTCCTCCTGCACTACCCGTCCAATCAGGAGCAGCTACAAATGTGAACACTGAAAAGTAGTGTCAGAATAAAAGTCCGAACCCTGTGTCACGTCGAGGGGCTTCATGGTCACACCACCCATACACCGCATTGCAGCCTACGGTGACACGAAATAGCAGGGCCACCGTGGACCATAGGCAGAGGACAAGTGTGAGACGGGTGAAGAACACAACTACACTATAAACAGTGTGGACGCTAGGGGGTCACTGTTGCCCCTTAAACACACCAGGCGGACCCGCAGGACACTGGGTAGAAGATGCACTTTATTTCTTTGTTCTTCTTTATCAGTGTCCTCCAAGCACCAGAGCCACCAATAAACGAGCAGATGACAATCACAATACTTTTCAATCTCCTCCTCACCTCCCAGCCAGCTTTGTCCACCTCCACCCGACTCACAGCAGTCCCTTATATATAACGGTGCAACCCGGAAGTGCTTTTGTTCTTCCGATCATGTGACCTGCCAGCACTTCCAGGTCAGATAGAGAATTCAAGTTTTTATTCAGCAGGTCCGCTCCCGTGACCTTCTAGTGCTTCTGGGCCAGGCGAGCACTTTGCCATCCCATCCTTATCTCACAGCATCCCCTGGTGGCACCCATGGTACCCAGCAGGGCTGTTTAAGCGAACTCCATGTCCCATGGTGCCCTGCGCTACAGTCCAGGGAAGCTGCCATCTAGCGTCCTGCAGTGTCCTCCATCCTTCCACTCTTTGGCCGTCCGTTACAACAAGTAAATAAATAAATAAAGAGTTACGTTAACAGACAGTCATAGTTTAAAGACCCCAAAGACAAACCCCCTACAACATAAACAAGTACATTAACGCAGACGCGAGCCTCCAAACAGACGGCCGCTTCCACAAATACAGGAAGAGGCGGGTCCAGGCAGGCGGACACAGGAAGTGACGTCACGGGTGTTAAAGCCTTCAATCTTCTGAAAGGGTATCTGTGAACAGCGCCCCCTTGTGTTGTGGCAGGAAATGATTATCATCTGTGCCACCAATGTGCACGCGTGTGACAATAGTAAAAAATAATGAATTACCAAAACGACAAGAGTGACAAATGGACTGAATATTAATAAGCTACTAGGAGCAGATGTGAGGGCAGGGGGGCCGGGGGCACAGAGATCAGGGGGTAGAAGGTGTTGCAGAATATTCCAGAACTGTTTCAGATTTTCCAGATGGAAGTGGGACAAAGAGGCTGTGCCCCCCCTCAATGAGACCCCACACTAGAAGGCAGGCCCGAGTGGCTCTCTTTGCTTCTGCTCGTCGTTTCACACGCGCAATGCGTCCGGCGAGGTCATTAAATGGCCGATATTCCGTCCCCCCAGCGTTCGTCAACATTAAAGTACCACGTGCATTTATTATCACGCTTAATGCTGAGCTCATCCTCTCCACGTCATCGGGCACCTCGCCGGGCTCTTGCATGTCCCTTTGCCCAATTCCACAACCAGGTGGCACCATGCCAGTCATTCCCAGGTGGGCCTCGCTCTCAGTGTCATTGTCTCAGTGTCCTCGCTGATGTTTGTTGTCTTCACTGCTGACCCCCCCGGATGTGTCCCACTCACTCTTTCTTGCTTCCTCGCAGATTGGCGGGACCCTCGTCAACTACATGGATGGCTGTTGTAAAACCTGTGAGTACTGAACCTCCTGCTCTTGAAACCCCCCCATAGTGACCGTGTAGTATGACGGTGGCCTAGACTTAGCGTGCCAATAGCAAGTATGCATTTCAAAAGCCTCTCTTTGTTCATTCATTGGCATTTCTGGTGACATTCAACGTCCTCGTTGAGATTTGAGCAAAGCCTACAAGGAAAGGTTCAATGGGGGTCTCCTGCCAAGTGTGAGGGGGTCTGTATGCTTTAACACATATTCAGATGTGCAAATTTACAGCACCTAGTGGTTGAATAATGGAATTACATGACTGGGAGGGACAGGCCCCGTCGATGCCCCGGGCACCAGCAGAGCTTCAACACCAGGAGTCATGAAGTGTGGCCCACCAACATCTACACTGGGTAAGCAAGTCACAGAAGGAGCAGACCATCAGAGCCCTGAAGTGGAGTCGGGAAGTCTTCAGACCCCCAAACCCCCCCACCCCGCCACCTACTGCCCCCTTTATTATGCTGTAGGTTTATGGACAAGTTTGCCATTTCTGGTCCGTAACCAGTAGGGGGCGTCACCGAGGACACAAACCCCATTCCCAAAAATACCCAACACGGTCACAGCTTCAAATAATGGATTTTTAAATCCACCCGCACTCTGCACTGTGCAGCACAACCAGTAAGCAGACAAACAAAAAGCTTTTTCCTCTCCAGTTGAGCGCCACCTGCTGCCCCCCGTCTCCGACTCCTCGAGGCAGTGGGATCCTTTTGTCCTGGACCTGGAATGGCTCCCGGTGACCCAAAATGACTTGTGGAGTTGTTAAAGAAGCAGAGCAGGGCAGTCATTCTCAAATAGCACCCCCTTGTGGCACACTGGGACCCCAACAGGGTTGTCCTTCTGGACTCCAATTCCCATAAATCCTTGCAGCTGTCCAAGCTGGGACACCTCCAGCGGACCACTCTGGGAGTAGGAACTGCTCCTGTCCTCTGGCTTCTGCTTGTCCATCCCCCTGGCACCTTCTGTCTTGTCCAGAGGGCATGCGGTCACCCAGCTGGGATGCCCGTCTCTTCTCCTTGGCACTCACAGTTCATTAGTCTCCACTCGGTGACCCACAATGACAACGTGAAAACGTGAAACCAGAACGGGTGGCAAGGTGAAATCTCTCCTTCCTAGAAGTATTCAGACCACTGCGGCTGTGGCACTCCACGTTGGGCTTGGGTGCCTCCTGTTTGCTTTAAACCTCCTTGAGATGTTTCTAGAACGTGGTGGAAGTCCACTTGTGACACACTGAGGTGATTGGGCATCATTTAGAAAGACACACGTGGACCTGTGGACAGAAGGCCCCACAATTCACACCACACGTCTGGATAAACCCCAAGCCATGATGCCCAAGGAACTCTCTGTAGACCCCCAGGGTCAAACAGTGGTGAGGCACAGATCAGGGCAAGGGGGCATACGGGGAGAGTGGTGGCACATGTTGGTAACGATTTCACAGGACACTGTACAAGTGACAGTAAGGACCCCATTCACCCACATAACAGTCGGTGCCCACCAGAGCAGCACGTCACGTTTTGCTCCCACCTCTGCTGAGATGGCTGTGGTGGTCGAGACCCCTGGCTGAGTCTGTTCTTGCTCTCATCCGCTAATCGCTTGCTAATCAGTTCCATTATTCAGCCACTAGGTGGCATGAGTGCAGGTGCCACCGGCTCCACTCGGCACCGAGAAGTGTCAATGTGGGCAGAGTGGTGGCACAAATTGTTTATAAGTGTGTGTGTCCGCTGACTGGTGAGGGGGTGGCCCGTCTTTAACATGACCCCTCTCAGTAGACCCTCCTTAAACAGTTGAACCAAAGGCCAGCTGCTTTTTGACGCGTGTCACTGGGGTAACCTGTAATGTTGACTGTCTGCTCTGTTTGTTTGTTTCCTTTTGTGTCAAACTTACACCTGATCAACGTGTCACAATCTCACCAGGTACTGGACTGTCCCTCTTCCCATTCCCAGTTAGCCCAGTGCCTCCAACAGTTAGCTCTAACTGTGACAAAGGTACCAGCTCCTGGATCTTGGTGACAAAATAAAAGGCTAGCCAGCACCATTGTTGATTTCCAACAATGTACTCCCTTTTAGGGGGCTCAGGACCAGGGCACACTTCTAAAAGGCCATCTTTTTGCTCCTTGTGGGTTTTCACACGTGAGCCACTGGTACAGGAAAATGTCGGTGACAATGACACAGCCACAGCTGCTTCTCGGTTTTGCACTGTCTGGGCAGTGCATTGTTGTTTGCCAACAATGTACTGTTGGTAGTGGCCAAGTAGAGGGCACCTTAGTGGGGCTGCATGTGCACTCTTAGAGCCTGGGGGGGGGCGTGGGGGGGGGGCCTTGACTCTGCTAACAGGTGACATGGCACACTTCCTCCCGCCAGCTGGCGCACTGTGCCTGGCATATGCTGGGAGCCCACGGGCAGGGCTTTGGGGGGGTTGAATGGGTCTTCAGATGAGGGGGCGGTCCAACTGGACGTTTCTACCCCTCGATGTTTGGGGGGCTGCCACACCACTCTGTCATCATTAGAGAGGGGTGACTTCCTGAGGAGTGTGAAGGAGCAGAGGGACTGCTGGGACAGGAGATAAAGGCGGAGTCAAGGATATTAAGGTGGGTGTAATGTAAGCGTGAAGCATGAAGCGGAGCTGAGCAGGACAGCCAAAGCAGAACTGCAGTCACCCAAATATGAGCCAGTGGGCCTCCGCTACGCCGCCAGACCCCTCACTTTCGTCACCTTTTGTCACTGCCGCCTTTCAGTTTGCTTTTCCTTACGTCGACCAACACTCAGCACTCCAGAATGAGAGAGCGAAGACGGGATTTTCGGAATTCTTGCAATTTCCTCGAAAGCTGAAAGCCGACGGAGGGTCCCGTTCTGCTGCCCATCGTTGAGCTGTTTCTACATCTTGTTTGAGGTCCACCTGAGCTCATTTCAGCTGATGGGACCCATCAGAAAAGTCACATGTCATCTTTAGAAGGTGCCACTGCTGTCATGAACTGCGTGCGGAGCTTAGGGACAGGAAGTGTGTGGAGGTCCAGATCTGGAGACAATGGCGGAAAGGACAAAATGACCTCCACAGTCCTTAATGGACGACTAAGCGGTCGGGACAGAAGGGGCTAAGAGAGTTGACCGAGGAGCTCATGGATGAGCTCCAGTGTGGAGTTGGGAGAAACGTTCAGAAGGACGGCCATCACTGTCACATTCCATGGAAGTGCATGTTGAGTTTGAACAAAGGTGGACCCTCAGATGGTGAGGAAGACAATTCTCTGGTCTGACGTAACTCGGACTGAACTTCTGTGACCGCGTATGGAGGAAACCTGGCACCATCTGTGCGATGCCACTCCAGCAGGTGACGTATGGTGACATCAGGGGCCAGGAGGCCACTCAGGGTGGAGCAGAATGAAGTCCACAGATGTCATTAATGAAAACCTGCTGTGGACCTCTGACTGGGCCCGAGGGTCTCCATCCTACAGGATGAAGTAAAGATAAGACAGGACGGGCTAAGGCCAGCAATGGGAATGTCCCTAAGTGGCCCACCTTACACAACATGAAGCAGAAACCCTGAGGACCTTTAAGGAAAATCTGCCAGGACAGCTTAGCTGTGGTGGTCTCCTCCCGTTTGCCACATCTTTTACCTTCTTCTTCTTACATCCCAATGTCACAAATCAGGAAGACCCTGAAAAGAGGTGTCCACCAGGGGTCTCTGTCCATCCTGACCAAACTTGAGACCACCTGCAGAGAAAAGCACAAAAATCCTTCTATCCAGGTGTGTGACGCTTGTGATGTCGGACCCCCTGAAGACTCCAGGCTGGAGGAGGAGGACGAGGAGGAAGAGGAGGTCTGAGTACTCGTGTCGATGTGAGCTTTCAGTTTTTTTGCATTTTCGTTTTCCAACATCCCTAAACTCCTAAACTTCTGTCTTCACATCGTCAGTCTGAGGGACTGAATGGGGTCCGAGGAAAAGAAAAGAAATTTAAATGAATTTAGCAAATTAACAAAATGTGTCAAAAGTGAAGGGGCCTGAAGACGTGCTGAAGACCCTTCAACAAAAGCAAAACGAGAGCCCAGCTGAAATCTGAAGTCCCCTGAGCGTATGACGGGGACGAAATCACAACACCCGCCTGGAGCCCACAAGTTGGCATGAAGGCGGATTGGCAGGGCGAAGCTTTGAGGTAACAACTTCAATTTGTCACTTCCAGACGCCTGGTGGTCACTGCGCCTCTAGGGGGGGACGTGTGCCGTGTCACCAACTGTCAAATAGTGGCTAACACCTGCAGTGCCGTGTGTGTCCTTGTGTGTGTGTGTGTGTGTGTCTTTCATGGACTAACAGGACCCTGGGGGTCTTTATAATGCATCTTCTGTGCAGGAGACATTCGAGTCACATGGAGCACGATGACAGCCACATTTCAGGTCCCAAAGTAGTTGGGTGTCATCCAACGTCGGGACATTCAGACAGGCCGGGCAGAGGAGCAAAAGACATGTTACCGCACTCTGCACACGTGACAAGATTGACAGTGACGTCCCTGTAAGTTGTGACAATTCAAAATCGCCACTTTATTGCTCCAAAGTCCATTGTTTAAAAACGTCGCAGGAGCCCAGGCTTATTAACGGAGGGAATCGCAGAAGTGCTTACAACGAGAAACGAAAAGACCGTCACACGGAACGGTCCGACAAAAACGAACACGAGCAGACAACACTGAAGAAGAAACGCAAACAGAAATCAAGCAGGACAATGCGGGCCTCTGAAGGAGGAGCAGCAGGCCAGACGTCACCCGACAACGCGCGTCACCTGCCTTTGATGTTCGTTAAACTTGAATCCCAATCATCTCAAGATAAAGTAGGAAAAAAAAAATAAACGGGAATCGCGAGCTCAGAGAAGGGACCACGTCCAGCCCACCGCGTCGGCCCCGCCCACAAGGTGTTCTACGACACATATGCGTGAGGCATCTTTATTCATTACTTCACTCCACAGCAGCGCCACTCGCAATATGGCGGCGGCATTGACGTACGGTGCTGCTGGTCATGCGGCGTCTAGTAATTCTATGTCTATGTTCTATGATGTCACCTGAAAATGAAATCTTTTAAAACACGTCATCCAGAGTCGGCCACGTTCATAAACACAGAGTCAACGAGTCTCCCGGAAACGATACTCTAATCGCACTCTGATTGGCTCCCCCCCCCCCCGCGGGGGGGGGGGGGGATTTACTCTCCGATTAGATTCTCCTCATTTCATTCTCTGATTGGCTGCCTGTCACGAAAGAAAAGCAGGGCGGCAATCGAAGAGTTGCTTCCCATGGCGCTCGCTGTGCTGCTTACCCGCGTGCCTTTTGTAAAGCTGGAGGGCTGCAGACGAGTGAAACATTTGATTTCGTACGTACAGTTGATGCACTTTCGTGATAAAACCTGTGGCCAGCCGTGAAAAATCTGATTGGAAACAACACAGTTGACGGCAGCCTTGGTATCAACGTCTGTAGCGTTAACTTAATCCGCTTGGTAAGGAGGAGCAAAAGTGGACGGGAGTGGAAAGGACAGGACAGCCGGAGTCCCGAATGCACAGTGACGCTCCAGACCACCGACACTGCCCACCCCTGCTCTACAAGAACGCTCAAATACAGGGAATTGTGCAATGAGTTATGAATTCTTCTCGTCAATTAGGGTTAGGGTTAGGTCACTTTATGATCAGGAGCATCAGGTCAGGTCAAGTTGGGGTGCCTGTACTGGTACAGCGTGTTGCCACACCCACTAAATGACAAAACAGCTCGGGATCCTAGTTGGCGACCCACTGGCAGACACGTGGTCCAGTCCCACCCACCGAAAATGACCCCCTATCTGCCACAGCCCGGTGTTACATGGGGATCCCCTTGGCCCAGTCCTCAACAATAAGGGTCCTGTGAGCTGGATCACCCTCGGGTAATTGCGCCACATGGCCATAGTGCCGTAACTGACGCAGGTCATGAGCCTCATTCGGGACTCCATGAGAAACACAAAGTCAGACCAGCGGCCCCCTGGACCCTCCAAAGAGACACACATTAGGGAGTACAGTCTTCATCACAGGGAGTACCAGGACTCGAAAGACTCAGACCACCCCTTTCCAGCGACCTCATGACCCCCACCCCCATGCTCTCCCAGTCAGTGTACTGACTTAATAAGAAGAGTCACCAGACACATGAATGTCACTGCTGAGGTAAGTAAACCTCTTGACGATCACCAGAGTGGTAAATGATGGCTGAAATGTTAACGAGTAATTCGGGTGACTTGGTTCCCAGGGTGTGAAGCCGACTGACGTTCACGTGTAGGACGCGCTCCGATTGCCGTGGCCGCAGCTCATAACCAATCATCTCGCGAATAAACAGAGAGAGGAAACTCGTTTTCTTAAGTGTCGCTTTAGCATTCGCTTTGTTTTTATTTAACGACAAGGTGACTGTCACCAGCTCTGTCAACTGTCACCTTCACCTGTAATCAGTGCGTGCACGTACCTCCGCCGAGGGTCCATAAAGAATGTCAGCGCCGTGAACGCGCTCTGAGAGTCCCGCCCGCGCTTGCTAGTCTTGGCAGCACATAACGCCCCGCGGGAGTCGGATGTTCACGGCGCAGCGTTTCGTTATTCACTAGGAGTTTACCCGCATGCCCAGTGTAGGCGAAGGTCCACGCCATGCACGTTTTCCGACATTTCAGTACGGAAACGGATCCTTATGGAAATACTGCGCAAACTCCGGTGTTTTTGTTTCAAAGATTAAAATGAATTCCAATTCAAACTAAAAACTCCACTTTGTAATGAAAACACCGTAGTGTGGATGTCGCCTGTGTTTCCATTTCTGAATGACACTGATCGCGGTCCACACTGGCGTTTTCACATCGCTTATGAAAGTCACAAAATGCGTACGTGTGGCCGCTGTTTGCCCGCACTGGCCGCGTGCAGAAATCCTTGAATGGACGGCAGCGTCGCCAGCCCGGGTGTTTATCACAAAACTGTTTGTCCTTTCTGTACGCATACAGCATTCAAACTGCACAACAAGCGCCACGGAAGACAACACCGCTATGTCCGTTATGTGCGATGACGGTTCTCTTCCAGTCAGAAAATGAGTCGTTGGAATGAGCTGGAGCCAATCAGGGAATAGACGCTCGATAGGCACGGGCCAATCGGAGCGCAGTTAGAGTCTGCGTTTTCAACCGGTTATAGTTGTGAGAAGTGCGCGCGTTTTCAAAAGTGGCCACTTTCGGGGGTTAAAAATGCCGGGGCAGAGCGGACGGAAGGTAAAAACAGAGATTAATAAAGTCGGAGTCTTTAAAGAAAAACGTAGTCACGTGGACGTAGCCCGAAAGATGAAGCAGCTTCCTGCACAGTGACATAAAGGGGCGGGGGGTAAGAATTGTGTGAAGTGTTGCCTAGCGACAAAAGATAAACGGGATGTGGCTCAGGCAAAATCGTTACAAAAGGCCACAGGCGCACCGATCCTGTCCTCCTAATTTCTCCATCATGACGTCAAGTCCCTCGGGTTCTACTGACCACCGCACTTATTCCACACGTCTTTGGTTCTTAGTGTGAAGAAAAAAATTTTAACACTTGTACAAAATCAAAAAAATGTTAAAAACACACACACGCTAAAAACTATGAGTGTGCATGTGAGAGGATCTTTGGTCTTCAACCCTAGAAATGAAGCTATAATAATTTTTAGAGACCAAAGCAAAAACGGACTTCATAAGCCTGGAAGAAAGGGGCGGAGTCTGCACGAGGATCCCAGCCAATGAAAACAGGCCATCGTAATCCTGAAACGGCACCCCACCCTGTCATCGCCAGAGGGATCCTGAACCCAGGGTCGTCTTAACAGCACTATAGGGGCAAAGCAGTGCACTGGGACCCCTACCTACACAACCACTCAGCAAGTCACAACATACATAGACTAGCGTGGGACCCCCGGGGGTAACTGCCCAGCGTGCCCATGCGTTAAGACAGCCCTGCCTGAACTGTTCGAATGCATGCCAGCCCAGAGTGCACCAGGGGGTGACAAAGCCCCACTGGTTCTCTGGGCTGCTTGTCTTTAGTCCACCCTCAAGGCTAGGTGATGCCAGCTCTGCCATCTTTGTTACACTGTCTCCCAATATTGCAGGTAAAGAAGACGGGAAGTCATGCCAGAAGGTCACAGTCCGGATGACAATCCGAAAAAACGACTGCCGGAGCAACCGACCCGTGAGTTCTTCTGCATGTGTCTGCCCTGCCCGTCCACTTCGGACGTAGAGTGGACGTGATGTGATGTGATGCCAGAGTTGCTTTTCTTGTGTTTCAGGTGAACATCGTGTCGTGTGACGGCAAGTGCCCGTCCGCCAGCATCTACAACTACAACATCAACACCTACGCCAGGTTCTGCAAGTGCTGCCGGGAGATCGGCCTCCAGAGGCGCTCGGTGCAGCTCTACTGCAGCAGCAATGCCACCTGGGTGTCCTACTCCATCCAGGAGCCCACCGACTGCGCGTGCCAATGGTCGTAAGCCGGAGACGGCGAGAGGTGCCAGGAGCCCACGGGGTTCTGTTCCTCGGGTGGCCGAGAGAGAAGAGAGCCGCCTTACACGAGAAAGGATCACACGCCATCCTCTGTGTGACCGGATGGACATTCCAAAGTGGACAGCGGTCAGCGTGTATTTAACGGAAAGACGTGTATCTAAATAAATATTTGAAAATAAACGTGGACGGACAAAAACTAACGTACCTAATGTAGACAGCGCTTATCTAACATCTTCTAGATGTGCCTGCCGTCTTTACGCCCTGCTCATTCGGTGCCCTCGCGCTAAGCCTCTCTGTATTGCCAGTTATGACACTTCACTAAAAGAGGACGGGCTCTCCCTTTGTATTTCTTTATTGTATTCTGCCATCTAACAGATGTGCGTTTGGATGACAAAACTTGAGAGGTCAAATGCAGAAGAGCATGGCATGGCATAACGGACCTCCACTCTTACTGCAATGGCAGATGTGGCCAGTGACTCCCCGGGCCCCTCTCTTCAGCAATCGTCACAGTGACTGAGACCTGCTACCCTGTCGGGAGGTGACAATGACAGAAGAAGACACAGTGAGAGTGTCTGTGCTGCGTGTAATAACACTCGGGGCAACCTGGGGGACGACATTCACGGGGACTCTGCTGTCAAGGTCTGTGTGTGTGTGCGTGTGTGTGTGTGTCCTGCATGTGACAGAAGAGTGACAAGCATCCATTACCCGGCAACTCAGATGTTCTGTGTCTTTTAAAATAAAAGAAGTGAGAATAGAACTGACTGTTTACTGCTGTGGCTTCCTTTGGCAACAGGGGATCTCGTGTCACCGGTGGGTGGCTTTGCATTTTGTTCTACCGAGGAATGAATCGTGGCAGGTGGGGAATGACAGATCGGAAGATGGGACTAAATCAGAAGTGAGCCACAGCAGAAAAGTAAGCGCACCTTACATCAGAGCTTTAGGCCATCAGACAGACGGGAAATCTGACAGTCACAAAGGTCACGTGAACGTCACATGAAGTCAGACCATTTGGAGAAAACTGTCTGTCGATCTGTCTGTCTGTCTGTCTGTTTCTCTGTCTGTCTGTCTGTTTGTCTGTCTGTCTGTCTGTCTGCGTGCGTGCCTGCCTGCTTGCCTGTCTTTCTGTCTGTTTCTCTGTCTGTCTGTCTGTCTGTCTGTCTGTCTGCCTGCCTGTCTGTCTGTTTCTCTGTCTGACTATGTGTCTGTTTGTCTGTTTCTGTGTCT
>JANRMT010062810.1:3052373-3109424 GCA_026402145.1 Polypterus bichir lapradei
TGTCTGTTTCTCTGTCTGTCTGTCTGTCTGCCTGCTTGCCTGCCTGTCTGTCTGTCTCTCTGTCTGTCTGTTCCTTATACAGTCCCACACCTTTTGACTGATTGTGACCACATTTTGCACAGTTGCTCCATAGGACCAAACAGACAAGAAGCCCAAACTTTTGTCCCTGGGGGTCCCAGTGTTTTTTTTTTTTTTTTCTCTAGTTTGCAGACCAGCGCCACCTGCTGGCTCAGGGCAAGTGAAACATCCCAACAGCCTGAAGTCAGACTAGCAGACAAACAAACATTGTATTCCTAACCCGGACAAGTTAGAGCGCTTGTAATTTAAAATGGGGTATCGTGGGCTTTTGCAGGGGTCACTGGGTGAGGCTCGATCGAGTGTGGAAGTGCAGGACAGTCAGAGGGTCTTTGTTTCACTTCACTTTTCTTCATGATTTAAGCCCCCGCCAGCTGCCCACCTTGAACTAAGAGGGCGTGTCGGACATGGCATCATTCCTCGGTTACCACGAGTCTCAAACCCAATCGGACCTCAGAAGACCCAAACCTCGACTCCCGAGAGCAGAGCCAGTGTGGAGGGTGGATGGCACAGCTGGCAGTAACAACTGGCTCTCCATTTTAAAGAGTTCCAAACCCTTCAAGCTTTGCTTTCTTTCCTTATGCCATTCTACAAATACACCCGGGCCACGGTGTGAAATAAAAACATAAAAAGCACGAGCAGCTCAGCCTGATATTTGCATTTTTCTGGTCGAATTGCTTTTTGAACAACGAGATGCTCCTTCGATACGTTTGCTTTGATTTGGCGCACCTTCAGTCTCAGTTTTGTGTGTTTGCCCGGCACCAGGACACACTGCCAGTCTGAAGGGGGAAACGTGAAATGAGCAGAAAGCAGAACCCCAATGCCAGTGCCGTCTCTCATCTGTCCACAAACCTCAACCTGAGAACCGCAGCTAGGAAAGTCAAAGACCCGGAGGTCCACCCCCTTGAAGGTCGCCTGTCTTTGAAAATCCACAAACGCTGATAACGACGTCACTCCCATTGTCACTGTCAGCATGTCGTGACAATACCAGCGTCCTGGAAAACACAAGCAAGTGAGCCAAAAGATGACCGACCCGCACAATCGAGACGAATCAACAGCAGCGTCACCTCTCTGCAAATGTCACAGCGTGAGGACACAGCAGGAGTTCATCTGGCAGGAACCGAAGCTAAGAATCCACTGAACACGATCCACGACCTCGGACAGAGCGCCACCGGCGCCGACCACTCAGATACGGGCACTCAGATACCGGCTGTGGCTCCTGGAGGAGCGGAACTCAACCAGAGGGTGTCCTGCGTGACGTCATCGGCGTCCTCTGATGATTACAGTGCATGTGAATCGCCTCGACTCGCTTCACTTCCCATTCTGGTCAGTTCAAACTCAAACTATCGACATCGACAAACGAGGAATTGATCAAAAACCACAACGCAGTGTCATCGGTTCAACTCCCATTTATCTTCTGTGCACACGTGACCAGCACACCCAACGCCGCCACTCGGCACGAACCTCACGCTGTGTAAAATAACGACACTTAAGTGATAAGCTGAGCGTCGGTACACACGTCTCTGTGTGAGTGTGACGACCAAACGAGGCACAAGTCCAAAGTGCAAAGTGTGGAAGAGCAGTTAAGGCCTACGGGACTGTAAACCTGAAGTCGTGAGCTCAAATCCCACTTCTGACACCAAGTGAGCACGTGCAAGTCGGTAAAAAAAAAAAAAGAAAAAGAAAGAAAAGAAATGGAAAAAATGATACTGCAGATGTTGTAATCTGCCTTGGATATATTTGTAATATCTAGAACAATAGGCACACGGAGGGATGAAAGGCACTATATGATAGATAGACAGACAGATAGATAGATAGAGGAAAGGCACTATATAATAGATAGATAGATAGATAGATAGATAGAGGAAAGGCTCTATATAATAGATAGATAGAAAGATAGATAGAGGAAAGGCACTATATAATAGATAGATAGAGGAAAGGCACAATATAATTAATAGATAGATAGATAGATAGAGGAAAGGCACTATATAATAGATAGACAGATGAAAGGCACTATATAATAGATAGATAGATAGATAGATAGAGGAAAGGCACTATATAATAGATAGATGAAATGCACTATATAACAGATAGATAGATAGACATTGTGGCGTAGTGGTTATGGTTTTGGACTTCAGAGCTTGCAGGTTCAAATCCCACTCCTGACACCACCGTGTGACCTTGAGCAATTCACTTCACCTGCTTGTGCTCTAATCTGTTTCTCAAATGTTGTAAGTCACTTTTAATAATGACATTAGCCAACACAATAACTAATAACAGACAGGCAGATCTAGAAGGCCGTGTATAAAACAGCTCGATTGAGTCACTCAAAGGCACTCTTTAATAGACAGACTGACTGAAAGGCGCTATATAACTGGCAGGTAGTGCAGTGGTTAAGGCCTTGAACTTTAAACCCCGAGGCTGTGGTTTTCAATCCCACTACTGACACCAAGTGTCCCTGAGCAGGTCACGTCACTTGCCTGAGCTCCAATTGGAGAGCCTAACAAAGTGTCACCAGATGTAGGTGTATCTCAGATGTTGTAGGTTGTCTTGGTTTCAGGGGCTCAGCCATATGAGTAAGTAGATGCCCCCCCCCACAACCGTCCCTCTTTGCACCCTGTAGTCCTATAGACAGTTGAGGCCAGCATTGGGACCCTCTTTCATGCCCACACTCCTTTCCTTTCCAGATGATCAGCTTGTTGAACGCCATTCCTTGATATCATCTAAGTATTTTCTCGTCTCTCTTCCTCTTTTGATCTTCCCTCCCACCTTACTGACGGTGGTCTCCCATGTGTAGCCGGCGGTTCCCTTTCATGTCGCGTCCACAGCTGCTCCTCGTCTCTTCAGATCTTCACAGATCTTCTCATTGCTCCTTACAGCACAATCTCATCGATTTCCTTTGACTCACCATTTTGAATGTTCTTAGCTTCTTTACTGCTTTCCAAGTGATGGATTTCCATGTCAGCATGGAGGACACTCGAGCTTCCCGCCTTCACATTCCTACTTTTCCGTATTGTGCGCTCACTCCTTGCTGTCCTGATTCTCCTTTGCGTTTCTTCGCTTCTGCTTTTCAGATCGTCAAAAGTCTGCCCAGTCTACCCAGTCCAGATGATTGCTCTTTATGGCTACATGGGCAGCTTTGTGGTTGCCCATGAGGGTCACATTGGTCTTGTTGTCCCCACTTCTGTTTACAGGTGGTCCTCCTTTTCCACCTCCATAGACCTGCACTTCTGTCCCCTGCAGGATTTTGTTCCTGAACTGTGACACTAAGGACATTGGCTTCACATGGCTGCCGCCTATTGTTGCTCTGAGCCCATCATTATGTCCTGCCCGTCATCTGTGGTCCTTCACGCCATGCAGAGCGCCGCACCTTGTGAAAGTCGATGAAGTGCTGATGGAGGTTTCTCCATTCACTTTGCAGTTCTTCAGCAGCTCATCAAAGCATCAGAGTCTGTTGGGTGGTCCTTGTATCGTTTCTGAAGCCCCCCACTCACATTTTCTTCCGCACGTCTTACGCTTTCCTTCCGCTCTTTGGGGTCCGCCTTCCCTAAGCAGTTGCAGAGCCTTTGATGCTCCATTTCCTCCTGACTTCTTCATTCCATCCTTACTATTTAACTGTAAAGACCTCCCATCTCAGGTCTTCAGCCCTTCTGGCTCATGCGTGGGGTATTCACATCTGCACACCTCTCTCAAGATGAGGACCCTCACTGGCACACGAGCTTCACTCGATCAGCCCTCTGATGTGCAGCCCACCGTCTTGTGAAGCTTCAATCCCAGGATGAGTTTAAGACGGCGGGGCTTAGGGACCTCACCTGAGGGGTCCAGAAAAATAAACAGCAGCGTCTGTTATGTCTGAGTGGGATTTAGCAGCCCAGCTGTGGCCAAACAGACATCAAAGCCGAGGTCCGCTGCCCCCTGCTGGGCTCACAGCACACAGAAGGGCTTTGTATGACACCAGCAGAAGGCGTCTCAGGATCACCCTGGGCAGTGGACCCGACGTAGGCAGAGGAATGTGAAGGAGACCACCATTCCCCTCGGACCAGTGGTGAAGGATTTGAAGGAGACCACCAGTCCCCTCACTGCTGCTGAGGCTTTGTTGTATTTCACAGATGCCACCTCCGGGCAGCTGAAGTGTCACCCAGTGGTTTAGTGGTGAGGGATTCAGGTTTTATAAAGCGCCTGAACACCAGTAATAGCAGCTGCATACAGAGTGACATTGTCACTGCCACACCTGACCACCGTCTGGTAGCACATCGTTTTATTGGCACATCGGTTTGTTCGTCACGTTAGAAATGGCCTCCCTGGCTGACTGCTTCAGGTCAGAAATAAAATCAAAATCTCTGAGATCCACATGGGCCAGAGACAGTCAATCCATTAGGTGGCACAGGTGGCCATCTTGGGTGCCATCATCTTTGGGACATCATTTGTGAAAGTTAAGGGACACACGCTCTGGACACTGAGGGGGGACAAGGCCATCAGAAATTGATGACACTGAGTGTGTGCTGTTACCCACTGGGTGCTAGTTATGAAAATAAAGTTAAGGGGCACACAATCCAAACACTGAGGGGGGACAAGGCAGTCAAACTCTGATGATACTAAGTGGGCACCATTAACTGCTGGCTGCTGTTTATGAAAGTTAAAGGGCACACACTCTGTACATCCAGGGGCGCACACTCCTTAAAGTTTCCAATACATACACAAAGGTGTGCTGTTTGAACCACTGAAGGGGGGCACTGTCCAGATGTGGAGGGGGAAAAACAGGTCATTGAAGTCTAATAATATGGACAATGAGGGGTGATGTCTGCCCACTCTGTCTAGAGCTCCAGAAGGGCTTCAAGTGGCACTGGCCTGGGCTGAAATAAATAATTTATGAAACATCGAACTTGGCTTCTTTTTAATCTGAGAATAAACTGCCAGCAATGGCTTTGGCAAAGAACCGTGAAAAAGTAATTGCCCCCAGTATGATGCCCTCTATTTTTGAATGATCCTGCCATGAATTACTTCATATCTTCAGATTAAAAGTGTAATGTTAGATAAAGGACACCTGTGTTCATTCACTCTGGTTCTCTAATCTTGCATTTTCTCTAAAGCTCCGTTGCCATTTATGTGTGAAATGTGCAAAAACAGATGGGGGTACATACTTTCTCACAGCACAGTGACTGACTTTATTTGCAGGGGTCTCAAATCAAGGCCTACAAGCTGGCAAAATTGATGCCCACAATGGCTGACATCCCAGAGAAACACATATAACAAGTAATGGGGGCCTTTGACTAATGGTGTTAAGAAGTAGCAACAGTAACCGGGGGTCCGACTGAATGAAAAGGAAACTCGGTGACCAATGAGTACACAGAACTTGTACATTACATCAGTATACTTAATATAGTGCCTTTAACATGAATCACAAGCTGAAGGCACCTTTACTGAACACTGCTTAACAATGCAATCTGTATAGCGCCTTTCACAATGATCAGCACCCGAAGGTGTCTGACAAAGCCTTACATGGAAAACACTGCTGAATGGTGCAGTCCACGTGGACCACCTGAGACCACCAGCTGAACACAAAGGCTCTTCAGGAAGGTGAAAGTGAAGAGCCATCGTGATCAACACGTCGTAATGACATCAAGTTTCACACAACATGAATGTCACTTCAGTGGAGAAACAAGAAGATCCCACCAACAAATATACACATTTAATATAGCGCCTTTCTTGACTGATGGAGCACATTTAATCTATCTATCTATCCATATATAGTGCCTTTCATATCTATCTATCTATCTATCTATCTATCTATCTATCTATCTATCTATCTATCTATCTATCCATATATAGTGCCTTTCACTCTATCTATCTATCTATCTATCTATCTATCTATCTATCTATCTATCTATTATATAGTGCCTTTCATCTATCTATCTATCTATTATATAGTGCCTTTCATCTATCTATCTATCTATCTATCTATCTATCTATCTATCTATCTATCTATCTATCTATCTAGTGCCTTTCCTATCCATTTAAATCTTTCAATTTATTTTATAGTGCCTTTCACACCTGCACTATCTACCTTATGACATTTGAGAATTGTGGTTATGTGTTGCGTGTCGGTCAGGTGTGCTGCTCAGATTGTTGTTGCACTCCTACAAGTCACAGTGTGGCTGCAGCTTCTCCATGGACGCAGTCTGAAGTCACCCACAGAGAGTCAGGGGTGGGATTTTTCCCCTAAATGACAGTCAGCTGGCCTGGACTTTTCCTCAGACTGTCTGTCCCCTTTGGATGCAATGGTGGGATGTTTGACATATGATTTATTAGGCTTGTTCGCTTCACTAGGTGGCGCTAGAGGGTGGTGGTCCACTGCCACACATGAGGCTGCTGTTCTGCAGATCCTGCTGCCACCGCCCCCAGCATTCCAGGTGGTGTTTCTGTGTCTTGTAACAAATTCCAACAACTTGGATGGGAGGAGAAGCCCGTGATACCAAAGATAAACTCATCACGAGGTGGGCATATCATCTGTCCTAAGCGGAGAGCCTTGCCACATAATCTTGGTAAATAAAGCTTAAACACAACTGCGCCGCACACCACTCATCATGACAAGGCACTATAAATAAGTGTGGCCGTGTCAAGTTGCTTTGAAGACCTTGGCACCCACAAACTGATGTAATGTGATGAGCTCCCACTCTGTCGGCTCTCCGCCACCATCTTGCTCTGCATACAGGGCACAATGCCCCCTAGGGTTTGCCACACCATCAGAGTGCTACTGCAAAATGAAAGGCGCTATATCCAATGGCTCAAATCACTTAGACACAGCACATCTGGATTTCAGGACTCGACGCCCAAGGATGCTGCCGGAGTCGGTTTGTCCATGCAAGTCAGGCCGTGGGGTTAATGGTGGGCTGGTGTCACCATTCTGTACCCGTGTGCCCACGCACATGCACACACATGCTCTCCTAATGCTCTGCAGCTGTCTGACATTGGGCAGGGTGGGTCAACAAAACAAATGGAGGCTGAATAGTAGGGGGCGCCAATCGCAAACAACTGCTTCTCCATTCTGCTACTGAGCTGCAGTTCTTACAGTCACCACTGGTGGCGCTAATCAGGCAAACTTTTGTGGTGCCTTATGGTCATCATGAAGGGTTTACTGGGCAGCTAATAAGTGCAATGGCGATGCTTGGGAGCTCAAAAGCACTCCCTCAGGGTGAAGCTGCGGAGTTTCAGGATCAGACCCTGGTAGGGATGCCAGTCTATCACAGGGCAGGCAGAGAGCTGCTAATGAGTTAAATCACAGTGGTTAGCCTTAACAGAGTGTCTGCTGTGAAAGGCACTATATAGAGATAGACAGTGAAGAGCAGAGGGCTAATGGACATGACACCTCCCTGTCCATGATGGTCTACACTGGTGGGTGTGGCCCTCTATGTCGCAACACATAGCCGAGGTGCCTACTTCCTCCTGGGTGAGGCTTGTGGCAAGCATCATGACCTCTCACTGTCCTCTCTGAGTGGACGCCACTGATGTGGACGCATCATGTCACAAGGGAGCCACTGGTCACTTGACCCTAACATGGGCATTAAAACGTTAACAAGAGTGAGCTGATTGTGTGAGTCCCCCTTGTGGTCACCTGTAGTGGGCTGATTTTGACCATCGCATTACTCCACGTGCTCATCCCACTCCTCAAGCGGAAGGCACATCTCCTGCAAAAACAAAGATGACAAATGGCAGAGCAGCCCAGAAGGAAGAGAAAGAATTGAAGACAAAAAGTCAAAATCAAAAGAACGAAAAACAGAAACCTGAAGACCGAAGTCCAAAACACCAGCAAGGAACTCACGGAGAGACAAAGCCGAGAAGCTTTTAAACACCCAGAAGCAAAAATGAGGACAGCGAGTCACCATCCTGAGTGGCAGAGTGGGCAACCTCATGTGACGAGACGTGTTGTGGATGGGCACTGGCAACGGGGCATGGCTGATGATGACAATCCACAAAATGGTGACGGTTGTGACAAGGACAGGCTCACCAGTCGTGTTCACCTAACATATGCCAGGTGGAGATTTGGAGGTCCTCCTGTCCACTGCACGTCTTCATCATTTGAAACCTTCTAACATTTGCACAAAATTTACACTTAGCAAACTGACCAACTCGGTCCCTGTGTTCTTGCTGGAGTCCACTGGACTCGGGTCACCTCCCTCAGCTCCTTGCTTCTCTCTGTGGCCCTGATTCAGCCGAGCTGCTCTTCTCTGGACGTAATGTGGCGCTGCTTTGTCTTTTTGTAACATGGAGATCCAAGCTGTAAATAGCTGAGGCTTCACATGTCGAGGTAGGACCTCCATAACTTGTAGACCCCAGTTTACGGGTGCTTTATAACCACTAAGTGTTCATAAACACTTCTGTCCATTTCAGGCCTGTCGCCTCTCCATCTCCATTTGGTTCACCCCCTCATTCTTTCCTGCTCAGTCGCTCTCCGTGGTCCTGAATCAGCCTGGTTGTTCTCCTCTGGACTTTAGAGCAGGATGGACAACATCAGTCCTGGAGGGCCGCAGTAGCTCATTAATTCTTTCCTCATTGCTTGGTCTCCGTGGTCCTGAATCAGCCTGGTTGTCCTCCTCTGGACTTTCCCTTGTGCTGCTGTGTCTTTTTTTGCGATTGACATCAAACCTTCACCCACAGATACCGCCTCACTAACGTGTTCTGTCCATTTTAAGTAGGACTTGTACTGCACACTAGGGGGCGCCATATCACCCAACCGTCTATTAGCCTTCTGTCCTCTTCTGTCAGGTCACCTTTGGATCTCCGCACTGCTCTGCTCCTCCACTCTTCCTTCAGTTGGTCTCCGTGGTCCTGAATCAGCCTGGTTGTTCTCTTCTGTTGTTTCTCAGCGGTTGCTTTGTCTTTTATTTATGTAATATGGAGACCAAAACTGCAGACGGTACACCAGGTGAGGCCTCACGCTTTGATAACGAAGACTGGATTTCTGAAGTCAGGCAGTTCCCCTTATTAGTGAGGACCCCAGAGAGTAATGACGTGTTCCACATCGATTAGCACATACATGTAAGAACTTCACTGGACTCTGTAGATGTGACAAGAAGGACCTTCTAAATCACCAGTAGTGTGTCACACAGCGTGAGTATAACCTGTCCTGACTGGTACTCCACACTCCTTGGGTGGTAACATCCTCCTTACTGGTTTCTGTCCACTTCAGTCGTCTCACCTCTTAACCTCCATCTGCTTTAGAGCTGGGTGGACAATGTCGGTCCTGGAGGGCCGCAGTGGCTCATTAATTCTTTCCTCATTGCTCGCTCTCCGTGGTCCTGAATCATCCAAGTTGTTCTCCTCTGGACTTGCTCCAGTGCTGCTGTGTCTTCTTCATTGTAACGTGGAGATCAGAAACTGCAGAAGGTACTCGAGATGACAACCTCAGTATCGTGTTATATAACTTAAGCAGAACCTCCCTTGGCTTGTGTGGCACACATGGAGGAGCGCTGTAGAACCTGACACCCTCTTAGTCTTCTTTGTCACTTCTGTCCACTTCAGTCAGGTCGCCTCTTAAACTAACAAAAGGTTTGTCCTCTTCGTGCTCCCCTGGAGTGCTGCGTGCAGCTCTTGGTCTCCATGTTACATAAAATGGACACAACAGCACTGGAGGAAGCCCAGAGGGGGACAGTAGGACTGAATTAGGAAGGAGCGGAGAAGGTGAACTAAATGGAGAAGACGTGGCCTGCCTGAAGCTGACAGAAGCACATGAGAAGAATGTTGGGTGATATAGCGCCCTCTATGTATGCAGACGGAGGTCACGCTCAAGCTTTACAATGAGCCAGTGAGGGGTCACCTGGAGTCCTGTGCGGTGCAGTTTTGGTCTCCATGTTGTGAGGAGGACAGAGTCCACTGGAGGAAGTTCATAGAAGAGCACCCGGTGAGCGGACGGCGTCTTTGTTTTTAATCGGAGTGACAAGTTTAGCGATGTTCTCATTGCCACCAGGACTTACTGTGCTTATATGGCTGACGTAACTCATTGATGGGGTCATCTTTGAGGTGCTTTCACATGAGGACCCCCCACCCCACCCCAAGGGCTCATCATATTCTAGTTAAACTGCTGGCGCTGTATAAACCTCTGAGCCTTCTTGATCTTTTCTTGATGCAGATTGTCAGCAGTCCACGCCGACTCCCAGGACCCTCTCATCAGGTGGACGTTCAGGTTTGAGACCCCCATCATGTGCTCCAGTCTCACGTTTGTCTAACGCTCGCTCGACCTTTCCTCACATTCACTTTCATCTGCCCGGCCTGTGTGTGTGTCCAAGTTCCTCCGTGATGATTTTTTGTTGTCCCACCTTCTTTGGCGTCATTGTCACACTTTACCAGACTCTAATTTGCAAGTCTCAGAATTCCAAATGGTGATGTGAAAACATAACGGGGGAAAAAAAAAAGAAGTGAAGAGAGAAACCCCAACCACAAAAACTGAGCATTTCACAGCAAGCCAAACACGTGCCACCCAACAGCCAGCAGAGAGTCATCCAAAGCGCCAGGGTTTCACGGGTGGTCCCGTCTCTTAGCCTTGTTTGTAGGCCAGAGTTACGTTTCACAGTCCAAACAACTCAAAAGAAATTCTGATATAGCGCCTTTCAAGGTGTGGGACTACGTTACCTGGGCTCGAGAGATCAGATGACCTCGTTTGAACGCTGGCAGCAGACGAGAGGGGGCACGGTGGTCAACACGTGGTGGCAGACTTGCAATGGGAGACACACTTGGGGGGCCCAAAGCCTCAAACTTGCCACATGAGAGGTTGGGCATCAAACTAAAAGAAGTGGCAGTTCAGGGTGTGGTGTGTAGATGGGTGCAGAATTGGCTCAGACACAGGAAGCAGAGGGTGATGGTGCGAGGAACCTCATCAGAACTGGCCGATGTTAAGAGTGGTGACCAGCAGGGGGCAGTGCTGGGGCTGCTGTTATTTTTAATATATATAAATGATTTAGATAGGAATACAAGTAACAAGCTGGTGAAGTTTGCAGAAGATACCAAGATAGGTGGATTAGCAGATCATTTGGAATCTATTATATCATCACAGAAGGACTTGGATAGCAGACAGACTTGGGCAGATTTGTGGCAGATGAAATTTAATGTCAATAAATGTAAAGAATTACACATAGGAAGTAAAAATATTGGGTTTGAATACACAATGGGCGGTCAGAAAATCGAGAGTCCACCTTATGAGAAGGATTTAGGAGTCATAGTGGACTCTAAGCTATCAACTTCCAGACAGTGTTCAGAAGCCATTAAGAAGGCTAACAGAATGTCAGGTTATATAGCGCCTTGATGTGTGGAGTACAAGTCACAGGAGGTGACGCTCAGGCTTTATAACACACTGGTGAGGCCTCATCTGGAGTCCTGGGTGCAGTTTTGGTCTCCAGGCTACAAAAAGGACATAACAGCACAAGAGAAGGTCCAGAGAAGAGCGACTAGGCTGATTACGGGGGGCTACAGGGGGTGAGTTATGAGGAAAAGATTAATGGAGTTGAGACTTTTAGCCATTTAATGTCAGTAAATGTAAAGAATGACACATAGGAAGTAAAAATGTGAGGTTTAAAAACACAGTGGGAGGTCTGAACATCGAGAGTCCACCTTATGAGAAGGATTTAGGAGTCGTAGTGGACTCTAAGCTATCGACTTCTCAACAGTGTTCAGAAGCCATTAAGAAGGCTCACAGAATGTCAGGTTATATAGCGCCTTGACTTGTGGAGTACAAGTCACAGGAGGTTCGGCTCAGCCTTTATAACGCACTGGTGAGGCCTCATCTGGAGTCCTGGGTGCAGTTTGGGTCTCCATAAAGACATAACAGCACAAGAAAAGGTCCAGAGAAGAGCGACTAGGCTGGTTACGGGGGGCTACAGGGGATGCATTTGGAGGAAAAATGAAAAGGGCTGAGCCTTTAGGAGATGAAGAAGAGACCTGAGTGAAGGGTTTAATATGATGAAGGGAATTAGTCCAGTGGATCGAGACTTGTATTTTAAAATAAGTTCATCAAGAACACGGGGACACAGTTGGAAACTTGTTAAGGGGAAATTTCGCACAAACATTACAAACCTTTTTCTTTACACAAAGAATGACAGACACTTGGAATAAGCGACCAAGTAGTGTGGTGGACAGTAAGACGTTAGGGACTCTCAAAACTCGACTTGATGTTTTCTTGGAGGAAACAAGTGGATAGGACTGGCGAGCTTTGTTGGGCTGAATGGCCTGTTCTCATCTAGAATGTTCTAATGTTCTAGGCAGGCAGTGTGGTGCAGGGGAGAAAGCTTTAGACTTCAGACCCTGAGGCTGTGGGTTCAAATCCCATTAGTGACATACCTGCTTGTGCACCACCTGGAAAATAAAAGAAATGTGTCATAAAATGTCACCTTAGAAAATCAATAAAACTAATCACCGACACATCCATCCATCCATCCATCTTCCTAGCCCGCAGATCCTGAAGAGGGTCAAGGTGGGCTTGCGGCCAATCCGAGCAATCTCAGGACACAAGGCAGGAACAACATCTGGACTGATGCCAGCCCACCACAGGATGAGTGTGAACACACATGTCAAGACTGCATGTCCTGCCACCTTAATAAGAAAGCTGTCAGTCAATCAGGGTTGTGGGGGTCTGCTGTCACCTGCACGAGGGGCACAAGGCAGGAACAAACCCTGGACAGGATGCCAAAGCTTTAAGTGATTTATTAAACTCAACAAAGAGAATCCCACATCAGACTCGCACCTCAAACCATCTTTAAAACAACAAAATGGCAGCCGACATTCCAAACCCAGGAGGGATTTCCAAAAGGAACAAAACGGAATAATGAAGAAAAGAAAAGGAAATATGAAATGAGAATCAAAGAAAGTATGCAAATGTAAGAGAGCTGACCAAGAACAACAACCAAAACGTGAACGCGTCCAAAGACAAATCACTCTCAAAGAGCCCAGAAAGGGGAGTCCAACAACACAAAAACGGGGGGCTCAGCCACAAAGTGGGGCCCCCCACTGGACAAATAGGGGACAGTGTGACAAACAGGGTGACAAACAGGGTGACAAAGAATGCAAAACACAGACAACAAAGTGGGAAAAAAAACAATCCTAGCCAGCAGGTGGCTCTGTCCTCCACTGTTGCTCAGGTGACGGTCACTTCCTGTCAGAGTTGGAGGGGGTGTGGCTGTGGGTGGAGCCAGGTCTCCTCTTCCGGGTCTTTCCATCATCTGCTTTTCAGCCTCCAAACGCCCCCTTAAGGTCACATGATGCCTGTGTTTGTGCCTTCTGAGGACTCGCCTGGGGGGTCCTGTGGTGTGTTGTGGGTTCTCATCATGCCAAGAGGGTGAGTGAGTTCATTTCTGAATGCGGGCATTGAGCCCCAGCGGTCGGCTTTAGCCATTCCTGTGAGGTCAGCTTCCTGCCGACTATGCCATTGGTTTGCCCTGAGATGGAAGTTTCAACTGAAAGATGAGATAAAAGGCGACTGCCAAAGTGAAAACGAGAGTCAAACAGCGGGGATGGAAATTCAGGAGCGAAAGTCAAAAACCCAAAAGGTACGTTTAGAGCTGAAAGGAGAGCCCTGAACAGGAGGTCTGAATCCACAACTCGAATATGGAGGGACCCAGCAGGTCAGGACCCCTGAGAACACATGAGGCTGCCCTAACGAGGGGCGCCCACAAATATCATGAACGGACACAGTGGCGGCCAAGCTGAAACCTGATGTGACTCGAAACATCGTCAGTGATGTCATCAGGTGTTTGGGGTATCAATATCAGACACCCTCATCCAGGTGACCCGGCTGAGGCTGATCAGAACCCCTGCTTGTGTCCAGTTGGCACGCCGGCATCTCCTCTCTTGAGCCACAGCCATTGAGAGGCTCCTACTAATGCTTTGGTGGTCCTCCTCCTCCCACCTCCAAGTACGCCCAGGGCCTTGATTAGGGAGCCCACCTCCACTGGCTGGCACCTGGAACTCCATTCCACTGACTGGCATTCCCTGACCAGTCAAACACGTTTGGTGGGCTTCCTCTCCTCTCAGACGCCTCTTCCAGTTCTTCTTCTCTCCATTGTGAGGCACAAAGTGACCAAAGATGGGGTTGGGAAGGGAAATTCAGTGGCTGTAATGTCACATATGGGGTGGGGGAACTTTGTGCAAGGCGCTATACAAGTGCTGTCAGCAAGCCATTCCAGTGACATGTCTTTGGCACAGTGACCTGAGCACCACAGCCCTTTTACTGCAACCTCCAGGCCACCCTGTGATGGCATTAGTGCCACCACCTGTTGTTAGGTGTCACTAAAATGTCAGGCTGTCAAACCATGAAAAGAAAGCATGCCAGGCTGGGTGGCACATAAGATCTTGGATTTGAGCCCTGTGACTTCCTGTGCTTGCATATACAAATGAACTGTATGGGCAGCTCACCACAGGAAAGGCGCTATATAAACTGTCTACTGGTTTGACAATGCGACCCCAAGACCAAAAAAATACAAGTCTTGGCCACCTTGTGGCTAGCAGTGCCCTGCCAGGAGGTAATGGACTGTGCCAGTGCAGATGAAGGGGCACCGCAGCAAGAACATTGTTTATAGTAGTGCCTTGGCAGAGACACCTGAGCCTGCAATGGAACAAAGGGGACACAAAGTGGAGGTCTGCATACATACAAGGTGGCCCACCAACAGTGGGTGGTGCTCATTGTCATGTGACTTACCCCCACGCACTGGGGGCACTGGGTGTCAGCTAACTGTGACTCTTAGGTCAATAAGGGAGGAGGAGGAGGAGGGTGAAGCACTTCATGGTCACCTCAGAGTCCTGACTGGGAGTCTAGCTGTGGCACTTGATGAGATTATCATGGCAGCAGCGGGCACATTCTAAACTCCACACCCAGACAGGACTCCGTCACAGGGCACATTTGAAAGCTTTAGTGGGGTTTGTGGTGAAGTCAAAGCCAGGCACACACCTTCATGGTGCGAGTGGCATCAACCACAGAGGAGTTGCTCACCCACTGCTTTTACTTTGGTACTAAGGTACACACCAACGGCACAACTGGCCAGTATAGTGCCATCTTTAGGTTGTGACAGATTGGGCACATGCAGTGACCAGGCTGGACCCTAAACCCAGCCACAGGCATCGAGAATGAATTTCATCAGGTAATAATTAATGACAAACTTATTTAGAGCCTAAGATGCTCACCTACCGCTTTTACATTGGCACCAGGGCACACTCCAACTGACCAACTTAGATTGTGGACACACTCACCCAGGAGAGGCTTCATTGGGCAACAATGAGTGTCACACTGATTCAGTGGGCATACAGGAGGGCTGTGGTTCCACCAGTACACAATAAGCCCAAATCACTCGCCATACATTGGCATGAGGGCACACTCTAAGGGCACAACTGGCCAATTTAATCATATCATTGGAATGAGGCAAACTCAAGCCTTGGCACACAGACTCAAAAAGAGCTTCATCAGGTAACGATGAGTGACACTCTGACTGGTGGGTGTGTGGATGGATAGTTGACAACAATTAGTCACACTGTAAGGGCACAACTGGCAAAACTTAGTGTCATCTTTGGGTTGTGGCAACCTCAACCCCCCTCAACACTCAGCTAACGATGAGTGACACTCTGATTGAGGGGACATGCCGAAGGGCAGTGGCATCCCCGCCATTCCATGAGCCCAATTTGATCGGCTCGCATTGGCACCAGGGCACACTCCACAGCGGGCCTCGTCTCATCTCATTTCCTGCCGCTGTGGCGCAGGGTCAAGCGAATCTGATAGCGGAGCTCCTAAGCCAATTAGAGGCAGGAATATCAAACAGCGGCGGGCGCAGATGCGCCGGCTTAGCAGTCTTAGTGCTGCTCCGAGTCACATCCTCCTCTAAGCCCCCAATTCCGTCTCATCGGCCGCTCGTAATCCCCGGCAGGATCGTTTTCAGAGCTCATCTTGTCATCGGCCAATGGCATCGCTCAAAGATCCCCCTGTGGGACTAATATGAACGGGACGGCCGGAGAAGAAGGCGGAAAAACGGGTTGGGAGCCTCTGGAAAAAAAATAAAATAAAACAATAAAAATCCAATTATGAAGAAAATGAGCAAATGAGCTGGGGGTGCACAAGATGCCCGCCACTGGGTGCCTACCGACTGACGCTGGGAACACTGTGGGCGTGTGAAACAGAGCTGCAGATGCAGGAGGCCTCAGCCGCCCACCAGACACTAACAAACAGATGGGGGTCCACAGTGGGCCAAGGCAAAGGCAGCTGAACTTATCGGGCACCCCACACAGCTGTTTATATAGCGCCTTTCAGCGTGTGGACTCACCTTGATTTGAACAAACCACGGAGACCTCGGGGTAGAGGATGGTGGGCAGCAGGTGGCAGACTCACCAAGCTGACTCGGCCTCCTTGTCATGGTGGTCTTTCAGCTGAGTCCCATCTGCCTTACGTGGTCACCACTCTGTGCCAGGTCACCATTGGTGGTCAACATGTGGAGATGTCTCTGAGCTTAGAGGATGAAGCTGCAGCCTCCACTCAGTGAACATAAAGGGCACAGCAGGGAAGTGCCGGCATAGTTGGCAGGTTTTTAGGCTCCAGATTAATGAGCTCCTTGTGATTGTGCAAAGTGTGAAAGGCGCTATATGATACAGATGTGAACTAGAAGAAGATATCCCAGTGAGGCAGGAGCTGACCCAGATTGGCCAGCGGACATTCCTGCACCAGGGATTAATGGGCGTGACGACGGATGGACAGAGGAAGCCATGAAATGAAACTGAGAATCATTGACCAAAGTGTAGTGGAGCGCCCCCTGCTGTCTTAACTGACTCCTTCACTAAATCACCTAAACGATTTGTCTTCCCACCTGTCGGTTAATCCTGGTGGCCCGGGTGTCACGTGGTCGAGGGCACAGATCCCAGAATGGATAAGGGTTTTTTTCTGGGATATGAGGTGACCTCCTCACTTCAGATAGATGGGTGGGTGATCAGGTGGTGCTGTGATTAGTTGTCAGGGATTTGGGTTCAAGGCCTGTTTGTATGTGTGCCCAATGGCATCCTTAAACATGTCTTGTGACCTGCCCTGTGAGGAGAGGGCACTGGGGGTCCAATGATGTGTGGATTTTCTATTTTTAAGACCACAACTGCCTGCTCATTTCTGGGGTTTCAGTGGGTGGAGTCTTCAGAAGATGGAGGTGGAGCTATGGTTCAATGTTTATAGTCATGTGACTTAATATCAAATCCCAAAGGCCTCCAACAGGGTGCAGCACGCAAGCTGAGTGACCCATCTCTCTCTCTCTCTCTCTCTCTCTCTCTCCATTATCAACCTACCCTAACAGCGTCAGTTGCAAGACAGGATGCCAGCACATTGGAGGGCACACTCACTGCCAGCCTGCCATAGTGACATCACTAATTAATCTAGCAGCGCGCCTTTGGGGCGTTGGGGGGAAAAATCAAAGAAAGACCCTCATTAACACAGGAAGAACAGGCAAACACGATGACAGCTTGATTTTCAAATAATGCCTGGCAACCCCTGAGCAGTGGCGTGGTGCTCTGCACAAGGCGCTATATAGAGGTACCTACTTTAATCAGAGTCTCTACTGGGTTCACTTGAAGTCCCCATGGGTGACACGGCCAATTAAAATGGGGGTGTCGGTTGTGCCAGGGCCCCCTCTGCCTCCCAGTTAATTAACTCTGTCCTCCCGAGCGCAGGCTGCCCTCCGCCAGCAGGGCTCAGATTTCAAAGCCGCCAGCTGCGGGTGAAGAGAGCGGCCGATGGCGACGACGTGACACTGGTGCTTTTGAAATGAAAGCCACAAGGGACGGTGGAGGAGCTCAGCGCGTGTGTGTGTGTGGGGGGGGTGGGTGTTGGGGGTCTTGATAGGCAACAGATGCGCCACTCGTTGACAGCCCCTGATGGACCACAGCTTGCGCCGGAGAGGCAAAGCCAACAGGCAGCAGGGCAAGCTGGGCACTTAAAGATCACGGGCCAGACCTACAGAGCGCCTTTCGTAGGGTGAGGGGGGGACACCATAAAATTATAGGGGGGGGTCACTTGGGGGATGGTGACACTGCCAATGAGATCATGAAGGGGTGAAAAGTGTGCCCAGCGTCAAGTGGGATAGAAAATGGGCCATAAGCTGCCATGTAGCAAATTCACACTGGCACAGTGGACAGAGTGCCACTCATCGCAGGACACCATTTACAAAGCCATCACTGGGTAGCCTCACCCAACTGCATTACTGCTTCATTGGCACCTGTTAGCATGTGCCCCCGAATGTAATACACACAGGGAGGAGCCCAGGGCACAGCAGGTGGCACGGTGAATGCCATGCATTTACTTCATGCCCCCCAAGTATTTTTCTCATTTTTGTAATCCTCCTCTCTTTGCCAGCAAGTAGCATTTGATGAAAAGGCTAACGTCATGGCACCACACTGTCACCCATTATGTGTCACTGGGATGCCCATTGTGTGCCTTCAACACTTTGAGCTGATCTGGCACTGCCCCCCCAAATGTTATTTTCATTTACCTGTCGGGGGTGGGCACATAGACATACCCTCTGGGGTTCAGCATCTCGACAGGATTAAGGGGCTTCCTTTATTGACAGCAACACGGCACGAGGGAAAGTGCCAGCGTCAAACATGTCTGGAATTTCAGCAAACATCTCTTTCATTGGCACTAACATGACCGACATGGGGTCAACATGACAAAAAAAGGTCATTGTGCCCACCTCTATAGCAGACACCCACATTCACCACCCATCAATGGCTCAGTCCTTATTTTATATAACGCCTTTCATTGCCAAACAAACTCTGCATTACACTGGAGATTTGTGACTTTGGTGACTCACACTGAGAGACCCTGGCACAGACTCACAGGTGACATGTGTTTTACAATGGCTGAGGGCTCACTAAGGGGACTGGGTAGGGGTTCAGGGGTCATCAACCCCCAAAGTTTGGGTTACTCAGCCAGACCACCCAGTGTTAAGCACTGCAGTCAATAAATGCTGGCAGACTAGGGTGCGATGGGCTTAGCAGCCACTAGAGGGCACACAGCCAGTGTCACTCTGGTGTGAGAGGAGGCACCTCAGTTCACCCGGGAGCCACCCTGCTGCCTGGGCACAGTAAAAGCAGCATCCTCCCTTTGCTCCTCCCTTCAATATAAAGACAGGCTGGCATGTGGAAGACACCAAACTGTGGGCAGGGGTCAGTGCTGGGGTGAGGCAACAAGGTACAGTGAGAGTCCTGATGTAGACAGACAGACAGACAAGCAAACTAACGGGCAGGCAGACAGGGCACCTGACAAAAGGGTCTACAGAAAGGCAGGACACCAATCAGGTGGGTATAGAGGTGGGCAGACAGGCGAGAAAGTAGGACCACAGAGGGGTTGGTGACAGGCGGACGGACAGACAGTCAGACCACCAGCCAGATGGGCACTGAGGCACACAGGAAGACAGACAGACAGACAGACAGAGGGTGGGCACCAGTCAAGTGGGTATAGAGGTGGGCAGACAGAGGAGAAAACAGGACCGCAGAGGGGTTGGTGACAGGAGGACAGACAGACAGACAGTCAGGCAGGAAAACAGAGAGGAAGGTGGACAGACAATTGTGCTGACTAAAAGCCCGGACCCCAGTCAGATGGGTACAGAAGCACACAGGAAGACAGACAGACAGACAGAGGGGTAGATGGGCAAACAAAAAGGTGGGCACCAATCAGATGGTTATAGGAAAGCAGGCAGACAGAAAGGCAGGAACCCAAACAGAGACAGACAGACAGACAGACATCCCTGTGGGTCTCTCTGTCTCATCTCTCTCGTCTGTCTGTCTGTCTGTCTGATGCTCCACACACGTGCAGGTCACTCTGAAGGCTGAGCAGAAAGTTTAAAACTGAACAGAAATGGACGGCCATTCTGCTGGGGGTCCACCAGACCACCGGAGAGGCCATTTTCAGAGTGTCAGGGTCCACTGTGGTCACTGGCAGCACCCACTAAGGGTCAACGATCTCAGCTTCCAAATCCTTAGGGACACCTAAGGTTGGGTAAAAACATGGACTTTCCTCCATATAGCGCCTTTCCTGTGGCCCAATTGTTTCTATAAGTGTGACCTGCTCGGGCACTTGAACTGTTGTCCTCATGGACAGTTGAAGGAGGGACCCTCATATCCCCCATCAGTAACCTAAAAAGGCTGCCGGGGGTGTAGGGGTCCTGGTGGTCTCCTCACAGTGGGAGTCAGACTGCCGTCTGAGCGGCTCTTTCCTGTCTGAGGTTCGCCTGACATCATCAAAGGAGCCCAGTAATGTAATCTATTATTATGGCGCCCTTGTTGAGCTCACAACATAAAACAAAAGACACCTGAGGAGGGTGGGCGAGAGGTGAATTGGTACCAGCCATGAATTCTACGGGCAGGATGGCATCGTCCAAGGACTTCACTGCTGGACGCCGAAAAGACGCAACACAAAAATAAGAGATCCTGCACCACAACTCAGATGGCGGGCAGCGTCCTCAAAGCAGAACTAATGCCAACCTGCTGTGGGAGTCCAGTGCCAAGTGCCAGTGCCTCCCTTGGGCAAAGGGCACTCACCAGGCACCAAGTGAGCCACAGGAGACACCCTATGGTGAAAGGTGCTATATCTGCCTAGGTAATGGTTCTGGACTGCTGGTATGAAGGGTGCTGTAATAAGAGTACCATGATGAAAGGCGCTATATCAGCACTGGCATTTTTTTTAGTTATGAAGAATCCTGTGGTGAAAGGCGCTATATCAGCATGGACAATTTTTTTTGAAGTGCTGTTATAATAGGCGCTGTACAAAAAGTGTACCATGATGAAAGGCACTATATCAGCACGGGCAATCTCTTTGGCAATTAAGGGTACAATAATAAGAGTGTTATGGTGAAAAGCGCTATATTAACAAGGCCAATTTGTTTAAACTGCAATTATGAAGGGTGCTGCAATAAGAGTGCTGTGGTGAAAGGCGCTATACCAGTATGGACAATTTGCTTTTAGTTACTAAAGGTGCTTTAATAATAATGGTAGTGATGAAAGGCGCTATACCCGCCTGGGTGATTTGTTTTCCTGTTAGGGGTGCTATAATAAGTGAGAGTAATAAAAGCACCCATGGCTCTGGGAGAAGCCTACTCTGGCCTCCAGGTGGTGCTGCAGTGGCAGAAAGGGCCAGGCAGTGTGGCTTGGTGGCTCAGCAGTAGACTGTATCTTTCAGTTGTCACAAGTGTGTCACTAAATGCTCCTGCACACCAAAGCTGGACCCTCGAGAGTGATGCTGACTGCAGGAACGTGCTATATGAAATGATAAGGTGGTCTGCCAGCTCCTCCATTGAGCAGGGCACACGTTGGCATCTGCAGAAGGTCAGGTCCTGGGCACGCTCAGCCTTTGGATTCATGGGCGCATTGTTCTCAACGGGTGGCTTGTTTTCTCATGTGCCTTCGCCAATTTCATGGCTCCTTTTGTGCGGCCAGTTGATGCTCGCTGCAGATTTTTTTCGAGGTCAGTAATCCGTGACACGTCACTTGGGAGTCCCAGGAGAAGCCAGGTGTGGACAGGAGATGGCTTAGCCATGTGTGCCCATCAGCACATGACTTTGGGAGCCATGGAGGGGATGGAATGGAGGCCACTGGGGCTCTCTGATCTAAAGAACAGCACACCCACCTCCCCACACACACACACACACACACACACACCAGAGTCCCGGGTTCAAAGCCCAGGCCGAGCCCCGTGTTCAAGTGCATTGGCTCCTGCCTTGTGCCACACACTGCCAGGTCGGGCTTTACCACCTGAGTGACTTCAGAACCTACTGGAAAGGAGGGCTGGGGGCGGAGCTTGGGAGTCTTCCCTTTGTTATTAGGTGGGCTGTATGTGGACAGCCCTGGGCAAGCGAGCACAATGGCTGAATGCCCAATTCTTGCCTTGCCAGCCTATCAGTCTTTATAGTGCCTTGTTTGAATTGCTCTGCTCCTGTGCGCCCACCCCACGCACCCCTCATCCAGTCCTATGCATTCCAATGAGCCAGGAGTAGGAATCATAAGACATTAGCTTGATAGACGCCATAGCAGCCTGGACTGATATTATGAAGGGGGCCGTGGTGGAGGGCGCTATATCAGCATGGCAATTTGTCTGGACTGCAATTATGAAGGGTGCTTTATTAACATGGCTGGTTTGATTTTAAGGCTTCTCTACTAAGAGTTCTATGGTAAAAGGCGCTATATTGGCATGGGGGATTTGAAGGGTGCTGTAATCAGAGTGCCAAGGAGAAAGGCGCTATATCAGCAGTAGCTGTCTGCTGGGGATCATCTTGTACAAGGCGCCATATTGGCACTGCCTGCCTGCCTGACACCTTTATTTTATTATACCCTCCTGGATGGAGACCCCCCTTGTCAGCTTCTGGCCCCTCCTCCCACTATTGATGGGTGGTACATGGGTGGGATGTTTTTATAGCTGCTGATGTCGAAGGTCGAGACCCTCATTACATGCAGGGTAGCCCAGCTGCACAGACTCCCAGAGAAGAGAAGTGCAAACGATAAGTGAGGTGGGACCCCAGTCCCCCAAAGTCAATCCTTCTCTTGTACCCCACTAACAAAGCACATTAAAATATCTGAGAGAGGCCTGAGGGTGAATGGCACTATATGGAGCTGCCATAAGGGGGCGCTGTACAGTTAAAAGTTCCACAAGTCGGTCAGCTTCTGCGATGACAGCCAATGACGTGTGTGAGCTGCAAGTGATGATTCAAACAGCTGACTGTGAAAGGCGCTATATGATCACTTGGCACAATATGCCATTAAAGCTGTGCACCTGTGAAGTGAGTGACAATACTCAGCACCTCTGTGCCTTCCGTGAAAGGCGCTATATAAAGACACCTTTGATAGCTGAGTGAACGTCAACTGCAGCAGCCCTGTGACTGGACAAGGAGGTTAGAATCATGAAAGGTGCTATATACCGACATATCTTAAGCCAAATACCCACCCCCTTGTTTGGGCTCCCCCTTCCCCACTGGCTTCCTTTTCTTCAGGTGCCACAATGCCATTTTGAATTGCACAGCTGGGGGTCCCCATGAAAGGCGCTATATAAGCGTTCCCTCTGCTCAGACAAGCCCCGACACGTCACTTGGGCAGAGGCCGTGTTATTTACGCTGCGTGGGATTCCAGCAGGACAGGAAGTTGGTCAGCAGGTCAAACAGGTGGAGCTACCAGGGTGCTGGACTGGCCCTCTGACCGCCGGCACCTGTCCTCGCTGTCATTCAGGATTTGCTGACCACGCTGCTGTGACCCGGTCAGCTGCAGTGCTCATTAGCATTGGGCAGGAGGGGCACAACATGAAATGGAGATGGACAGGAGCAGCCTGTGAGCCATGAAGACGTGACCACCTAAAGTGGGAAGGTCAGTGTCATCCCGTGGTGACATCACCCAGAGGCTGGACAATCGCTGCGCAGAAAGGCCCTTTTGTTCTGGCATCAGCAGGCGCGTGGAAGGGGCGAAGTGAGGAGCGCGGGAGGCCGCGAGGTGGTGGGCCAACAAAACGGGACGGCGAGAGAGGAGCGGAATGGGATTAGCAGCTGTGAGGACACTGAGGGGATGGGGGTGGGGGGGGGGGGCTCAAGAGGAAGACGAGAAGGAGCAGCTGATGAGGGCCGCCGGACGGGTCATTTGAGGACAGGACGAGTAAAGGAGCAAAAGTGATGGGTCTGTCACACGACGTCTTATTTATGGTCCACCATTCTGGAAAGGCATGCAGTGCCAGGCCTATTGTGCCAAGTGGGCTTCAGCTCGGCTCTTTCAATGGTCAGTGCTGAGGTGACTTGACCAGATTCCCTACTTTGCCACCACACCATAGGAGGACCAGCTGCAATGAGCACCCATAGATGACGATTCAAAAAGTCGACCATGAAAGGCACTATATGATCTCTAGGCACAACATCGACATCAATCTCATGTGTATGAGAGATGGGGGGCAGCCTTTTACACCCATAAACACAAATCTAAGAGATGGTCAGGTGACAGGTGGCTAGTGCCCACCATAGCCTCCCAGCTGAAAGGGCAGATGCCCCCCAGAGGCCCCCCGGACACATTACAAAATGACATTCTGCTTCTGGTATCCCACTGGCAAAGTGACTCATGAGTGACGGATGGAGGGGCTCCCTCTGTTAGCTAGTCGATACCAGTGGTGTCCACAAGGGGGCACTGTAAATGGACCTACCACTAATATAATGAATGAGAGGGGAAAGGCAGGCACCCATGGGCATCAGCTAAAGGGAAGAGATCTGATCTGATTGCATTAGTTAATAGACAATGCCCACTGCAGGCAATTTTACTTGTGAGACTGGTACACCAGCATGTCCTGGACAGTGATGGCTCATTCTTGTGAGATGCCAACTGCTCACCCACTGCCCACTGGGTTGTTGGGTGTTTTCACAAGGGCAGACCACTGGACCTCAGATCATTAGCCTTGATGGGTAGGAAGTGCACACAAGAGCAACTGCAGGGGTCTGCCGTGACAGTGGCTAAGCAGCACCCAGCTGACCGTTGGCACTGGAGTGCTGGTGTGTGGGGGGGGGGGCTGGTGGTCTCAATCTCCAGGCACGTATTCGAAGCGCAGCTGTTACGCTAAAGCGTTTCTAATCGCCAGCGTTTCACGCTAACAGAGATCCGATTTCAAAATTCAATCTGAGGCATAAAGTTGAGACAGCGGCATGGACAGCCCCAAAGCGCAGCGGGCATGGCGGACGCTTCGGTTAACGGTAAAAAATTCTCCTTGAGCTGGCAGCTGATGGCAGCAGCCTAAAGTCAGGATTCAGATTGAACCGGAATGTTCCACAATTCACATGAAGGATTCATCTAGGGCATAAGCAGTATGCCAAGGAAAGGCCTGGCATGTAAAGGGTACAGAGAAGATATGCCATCCAGCTTAAGCAATGTGCCAAGGAAAGACATGGCATATAAATGGTACAGGGTCACCATCCAGAGGCTAGAGAAGGCCACTGGGGGAAGTAGCTAAAAAATGTGCACATGTTAAAAGGGGAGTGGCTTAGCATCGGGTATGGGTGCCAGCCGTGTGTACACTGCCAGCTAGTTGCTAGGTGATATCCTAACATAATTGGGCATATTATGGTGTTATTGTCCTCCAGAACACCATCTTACTGTACATTGGAATCAGGGTATGTTATCCTGTCAGCAGGGTGCCCTGTTGTTGCCTCTTTTAATGCCATGTGTCTCTCTCTCTCCTCCACGTTGCTTTAGTTCGGCGGTTCACATTATAAATTTCACTTGCTATGACCTCAGTGCCCACCGCTGTACCTCTGCTGCCATATTGGACCAGTCAATGCCAACCTGGCTGCCATCTTCCGTCCCATGCTTTGCCTTGAGCGCTATACTGGCCAATGGCACCTGGTACAAACTCAAGAAGCTCAGTCTTCTCTTCCAGGCTCTTGTCCTGCCGACTACACCAGGTCCCTTCTGAGCTCAGTGTCTGTCATTCTGTCAGCTGCATTGCGTGAACGTCCCTTGCAGTGAAAGGCACTATAAAGCCAACTTGTCACACTTTTATTATTTCCCATTCCTCACCCAGTACCCCCCAGGAGTCTTCCCAGTCCATCACAATGCATGTGAGGAGAGAATGCCACTTAACGAATGCCAACATGATGTGTGGGCATCGGATACCCAGTGAGCTAAGAATCATGGCTGATATTTATCTCAGCCTGGCCCATTGACGGGCGGACCACCCTAACTAACGTGAAACCCATCCAGTCAGTGCAAAGTAGAGAGCCGCCCACCACCAGGGGGTGCAAAATGGCAACCAGCTTATATGCTGCTGGTGGGCACATGAAACAAGCGGCAGATCCTTATCATTCGAAGCCATGATGCCACGCTGCCCCACTTCCGCAGCACGCACATCGCCCAGTCCACAGTAGCTCACAGCACGGACGTCTATCACCAGTTCCCCCGCATGCCGCAGCAGTAATCCCCCGGGCGCAGCACAAGATTAATTTCTGTGCCACCTGGCAACGGGTGCGGGATTAGAGCCGCTGGGCCTAATGTGCTCCTAATGTTCTGTGAACACAATCCTCGTGTCCCCAAACAACTGGCCTCCCGCTCAAACAATGGGCGCATTGGGCGCGCCTGCCCGCCTCTCGGTATGCAGGCTGCGTGTGAAGAGGGGAAAGGGGGGCTCTGGGGGGCCAGCTGTCGGCCTGACGAATGCCACTAGTGCCGAGGAAACCAAATCTCCCCTGGCAGAACACGGCTTTGGCACGCGTTATGGGGGTGGGCCCACTGTGGACAGCAGCACATGGAAACAAATGGGGGGAATGCGCCATCCTCAGAGTGTGCCTGCTGGCTTGCCATGCACTCTCTGCTACAGTACCCCGGTGCCAGCTGCCACCATGTGAGTTTCACGTCTAGGCCTGCAGAGCTTCCCAGTGCCCACTTTTTGCCCACAGTGATGGCAGCTCTAGACAGGATATGGCCAGAGGTAGACTTTCTGTTGCCAGCTTACTTCATATTGCAGATCTTATGACTTATGGGGGCTCCTGGAAGAGAACAGGAACAAGGGCACAGCAGGCCTCAATCATAACTTTGAACTCTGGTATACTGATGCCAGTTGGGTGCCCAAAAGTGATCCTCGGAGGGCCTCTCGTGCTTTTTTTGGATTCCTTAGTGCCATCACAGTGTGCCAGGGTCGAGACTTCTTCTTGTTAGAGTTCCCTTTGTCTGGTCCTTCAATCATTTTGTCTGGAGTGTTCCATAATGCCAGCTGGGTGCCCTACTACCTGATGCCCCACTGCTGTTTTATCTGCCCAGTTATATGATGATGTCACTCTTCTTCCCCATGCCAGCTCTGCCTCTCTGTTGCTGCAGGATACCCAGTGGCCTGCTCTCTGATGCTCAGTGCCAGTTTTCCTCTGCTGCTCAGCCCTTCAATGTGTTCTGCAGTCTTGACGTTTCCACAGTGCCAGCTGGGTAACCAAATGATGCTGCTATATCATACATTGCTGCCCTGTATATTTGTCTTGCCTGGTGCCCTACAGAGCTCTCCAGTGCCAGTTGTGTCCCCAGTTCTGGCCTTTCGTTTCTTACGGCTCTTAACTGATGCCCACCTGGGTGTCCGCCACTCCCAAGCTGCTTATATCCATGTGCTGAAGTGGCAGTCAAGTGGATGATTAGGGCACAGCAAACCCATGCCAGACCCAGAGGAGCAGCAGCAGCAGCAGGAAGTGTCTCTAGAACGATGGGTCCCGCTGTCCACAGGCCTCCCCAGCAGCGCCGCTCTTTATAGGATGCCAGGGTTGTCTGTCTCACAACTGCTCGCCAGGTGCTGCCTGTCCATCTGGCAGCAGATGTGTGCAACCCCCGGGGGGCGCTGGCGGACCTCACATCTCCCAAGTTGAGCTCTGGCCGTCAGGGAATCTCCTGTTGCAGGCCGGCAGACTGGCTGGCACCCCAAAAGCAGCTTCTTCATCCCGGAGACAGCTGCGGCGGCCGTGACGATGCCCTCGGCCAATGGGAGCAGCAGTGGCGCTCGCATGCCGCGCTCGGCGGTCCTCCTGACAGTAAACACCATTCCAGGCTGGTGGGGGAGGGGGGCGGCTGCCGGAAAATCCCTTCATTCACACGGAGCCTGGCATTCTACTACGGCGATGCCATGGGGTGAGCATCTTCAAACACAATGGAGTTCACCTGGGAGCAGACCCTGAGCACAAAGAGGGTCTTATACACACACGTGCCAGTGAGACACTAAGCCAGGTGCCAAAAGCGTAACCCTTGACCCCACAATTATCAGGGCACCTTCTGTTGGCTACTCTCAGACTGGCAGGGGTGTACTGCACTGAGCTAAGGTCTGACCTGCTTTACCTCCACCAGGGCGGCGCACTTGGGTCAGCCGAACTCAGTTCTAAGGGGGGGGGCTGTGGTCCATTAAGTAAGGGGAACCCTAAATCAAGGGTGCCAGGCGGACAGGAAGGCCTGGTTTAGGATCGATGGACCTGCCAGTAGGGGGCGCTCAAATTCTCCACTGTCACAAACTGAGCCTTTCTTCTCAGTGATGGATGCCATTGGCCTTGCAGTGGGAGGGAACCATAAAATGACTTTGGAGATTGGGGGGGGGGGGGGGATCATGAGACAAAGACCACCACAGATGGGGACAAGACATTCCTCTGACCGAAATTTTATTGAGACCCCGAAGTGCCACATGCTGTGTGATATGTGACACACCAACTGCTGCTCTCATCAGCGTCTCCTATTGGCTGCTGAATGTAACTTCAGCAAAGTCCTTAGTTAGTCATCTGAGTTAAGTTGGCGTTTTGTTCTGCCAGCTTTCTCCGTGGTGATGGTAGATGACAAGGGACAAAGGTGTGTCCTCCGGTGATTCTCTAATTCCATTTTTAAATGTTGTGTCGTTGTTTGTAGCACGCAGATCCTCCCTCCACTTGGCTCCTCTTCGCTTCTTCACATCGAGTTAAACAGCCGAGGGGCTCACAAGTGACAAGGTGACAGTGCTTGGCACAGAAGGTGATGCGCTGACACAGAAGACAGAGGTGAAATGGCTCAAGGCTTGGGTTCTGATATAGTGCCTTTCTATAGAGGGCATCTGACCATGTCACATCACACATGTGGTCCAGCGAATGCCAGTCTTCTACAACGTCAGAGGTGACAATGACAGAGGTGTGCACAGAGCTGTTATATAGCGCCTTTCCACAGTGCATCCTGCTTTGTGTAAGGTCGTGTGACAACTTGGCTACATGGAGAGTTAGTGGTGTCGATGGTGCTGTTATATAGCGCCTTTCCACCGCGTACCCTACACAAGATCACTTTAGATGAGTAAAGTGACAAATTCCACATTTTTGTAATGTGCGGTGACTCGCTGACATGTGGACGGAGCTGTTATATAGCGCCTTTCTGCAGTGTTCCTCACATGAACTGTATGACAATTTCAACATTTTGAGAATGCGAAGTGACAGTCACACAGGGAGTGATTATATGGCGCCTTTTCCACAGTGACACCAATTCAAGGCCACTTATACAGATAAGCCATACTTCTGACTTCTAAATTGTGTGGCGGCTCTCTGATGGCCACACGGAGACTTAGTGGTCTGGCTGGAGACGTCATATAGCGCCTTTCCACAAAGGATCACTTTAGAGAACTTGTGTGACACTTTCCATGGTTTTATTGCTGACATTCGAGGGGACAGGGACGAAGCTTTACGTAGGGCCTTTTCACCAGGAGTCCGAGGTCCTAATTTTTACACTGAGCAGCTGATGGCCACTTGGTTATATAGCGCCTTTCCATACTGGGCACCACATGGCATCTCTTTACACATGCAGTCCAATTCTTCTACATCACAAGTGCTGGCCGATGAGGAGGCTCACTGACGGCCACTCGGTGTACACGTAGCTGTTATATAGCGCCTTTCCACAGCGAGCCCTATGCCATAAGTTTTATGATGATTTTAATAACTTTACAACGTGCGGTGGAGTACTGACGGTTACGCGGGGACTCGGTGGTCTGGACAGAGTGGTTATATAGCGCCTTTTCATAATGACTTCACACGGAGTCACTCTACACATGCACTTTCACATTTCCCATACTGCTGTCTGCTCTGGGGGGTTCGCTGATGACCACTCAGAGACTCCTGGGTGTGGGTAGAGCTGCTTTATAGCGCCTTTCCACAGTGCATCCTGTACCAGGGCGCTTTATTTCCATACTTTGTCAATGTGTGGTGACTCACTGACGGTCACAGAGGGACTCAGTGGTGACGAGTGCCTTACAGTGTAAAGGCTCAGCCACTAGGGGGCACACATCAGGATTGAGACCCCCCCCCCCAATTCTCCATCTCTTTAACTCACTGCACACACAGGTGTGACTCACATGAGACCACTGGCAGGTGAACCCCAGGTGTGCTCGGGTGGGCCGATGAAGCAAAAGCAAAGGAAAAGCAAGCAACGAGCAGCCAATGAAATCTCACGGAACTGGACAGATGGGGACTTAAGAGAAGGACACCAATGAGAAGACCACTGGAGGGCACGGACTGGGAAAAGTAGGTCACTCAAAGAGGTCAACAAGAGACTCTGCGGCAACAGTCTGAGGTAAGGAAGGCTGCTGAGGTGACAAGTGACGGGTGTTGAGGATCAGCCCTCTGTGACGTCATGTTGGGGGGGGTGGGGGGGGCGCTAGAACACAAGTGCAGGTCAGCCTTTAATGGACTGGACATCAAACAAGCAGTTTGTGGACAGGGTGGTCAGTCCAGTGATGACCTCAGTGGGTGACATTCTGGTCACCATTCTGTCACTAGGTGGCGCAGTCACATGTTTGTGCTGAAGTCCTTCATGTTGTTAGCCGCATGGCCTGTAAGGTCTCATGTAAGGCACTATATACACTAAAGGCCTCCATTTGCCTGTTCCCACCCGTAGGAGGCGCTGTTTGCTGATTTCCATGCATCGACGTGACATTTGACCCTAGTCATTCTGTTTTGTGCCAGCCGATGAAAAGGCGCCGCGGCGCTGCCAAGCCAGGACTGCCAGCCGTAAACACAGCAGAGAAGCCGACCTTGAAAAGTCAGCAGGGAAGTTAAAGCAACTGGAGCCGCCAAGGAGCCGCCGATGACAGTGGCCAGCCTGACGGGAATGAGGGGCTTAGCCAGGAATCCGGCAAATGCTGGGGGTGGAGTCAGCCAGTGGCACACGTCCATTGGAGTGACAGTCACATAATGGACAGGCCACCACCTCGGGGACGTGGAGTCACCCAGATGAAAATTCAACTTGGGCAGATGGGCAAATAGCAGCACTGGGGTTTGGAGGGGGGGGGCACTGCTCACTTGGGCTTGACGGAATCTTTAAGGTGGGCAAAAAAATAAACAAACAAAACAAACAAAAAAAAAAAACAAACATAAAAAACAAAACCAGGCTTCAACTTCCTCACATTCAGTGTAGAATTACGGAGACCCCCGTTGATCAATCAGAAACTACATGGAAAAAAGATGCAGAACCACCAAGGACCACAAGGGCGCAGCACCACACGAGCTGAAGCATCAGGCAGACAGACTGGGCACCTCCAGGGACAGCAGCAGATCTTTCTATACTGGGACTCGGACCACACCTGAGGGAGTCACCTGGGCCTGCAGTGGGCACTCGTCAGCTGGTAAGAGGACATGCCAGGTTGGCAGGGGCACACCGTCTGAGGCTTCTGCGTGTGATGACCGCACCAGCTGACCATGGAGAGCCCAAGCACATCAGCATTGCTGGGTGCGTCTCATACCTCAGGCAGTCAGTGGCCTTCATTAGATGTCATACATTACATCCAGAGTGCCATCATCAGCCTTGCCAGGTATTGCCTGACATCTAAGACTGGTTGTATGGCGGGGTGTCCTCGTCACACAGTCTTCATTTCAGAATAGAAAACAAGCAAGTGCTGTGGGTGACAAAGTGTGGCCTTCTAGTGACCGATCACATTCTGACGCTCCACTCATTCAGCTTCTTTGGTCCCACAGAACAAGACCACTGCAGCCCTGATCGAGGCCTCACCCCAGGCTGTCCCGCCCCAAAACTCAACAGGCGGCCCACAGGAGAACTCAGGCTCTTAATTAATAAAAGTCTCAAAATGTTAAAAAAACAGACAAGAGGGGGATGCTGAGGGACCTCCAACAGTTATTTTATAGTTAAAGATTAATTGAAAAAATCAAAAACAGACCAGAAGGAGGCGAACCGATTACAGCAAGCAAACATCACAAAGCACAAACCAAAAAGGAGAAGCTTAAAGCGACGGCAGGGCGTCAAATGTCCAAGGGAGAGCAGCAGCAGCTCCGCCATTTAGAGTGCTGTGGCTGGCACCGCCCCCAGTCACATGACCAGGTGGCCCCGCCTTCTCTGGCTCTACACACAGGAGACGGGGCTGACAGCACGTCAATCAAAATGACAAAAATTCAAGGAAGAGAACAGAAGTAAAAACAACAGTCAACTTCAACAAGCCTGGCACTGACATAAGAAGCTCAACTCTGCCTGCCCCTGCCTGGCACATCTGCTGGCATTGGAAGGGGGGAGCCACAACACCCCTGGCCCAAAACAACAAAGCCTAAAATGAGACGCTTCATCGATCAAACTAAACCAAGTCAGCAGGCAGCAGTACAAAATACTCAAAGAAGCTCGGAATTCACAAATATGACAGAACAATAGAAACTGAAACTTCAAAACTCAATCACATCCAAAATCTGAAAAGCCAAACCAAAAAATCAAACAAGAACAGCAAAACCTGAAAGGGGAAACCACAAACATGAGTCAAACGTGACAACGCAGGTTTAGGGTTAGGGTCAGGATAGAAAAGAAGCTGAGGCAAAATGACAAAAGATATTAGTAGGGGACAAATAAGGGAACAGGGGGACAAATGACAAAAGAGACAAAACAATACCAATCTGCTGGCTGTGCCACCTGCGCTCTCCTGCCCTGAAGAATCCCAACTGTGTCTCCAGAAAGGTCTGAGTGCCAGGCTTGGCCCCATCACTACTCTTCAGCCAATCAGAGGAAGTGTGCCAGGTGACCAATGGGCAAAACTGGAGTATCAGTAACAGCGAGCATCAAAACCTCAAAAGTCAAGAATAATCAAAACACCCCAGAAGTATGAGGAACATCACGTTGGCTTTGCACCCACCATCCTGGACAACTGGGATGCACACAATGCTGACCTTTAGACAATCATGACATCGATGTGACACGCCACAGACTTCCAGCCATCCAATCGTCGGAAAACAAAAACCCCGCAAAATGGTGTGACATGTGGCTCTAGGACAACCTCCATGAACTTGGACTCCACGCAGAGACGGGGCGCTATATAATCTGACATTCTATCAGCCTTCATATTCACAGAAGCAGAACTTCAGTCAGGTCACTTACTCTCTGTGTGCTTCGCCTTCTCTACTCTTTCTTCCTCAGTTGCTCTCCATGGTCCTGAATCAGACTCGTTTCTCTGCTCTGGACTTTCTCGAATGCTGCTGTGTCTTTCTTTTGCAACATGGAGTCCAAAAAACTGCACACAGACCTCCAGATGAGGGCTACCTATTGAGATCTGTAGATTAAAGGGTCACCACCAACAACTGGCATTGTGCATGGTTGGGGTGCGATGTAACTCAAAATGAACCGCTACTGCCCTCTTCCTTCAGGTCACCTCTTAATCTCCATGTGGTCCTCCTTCTTCGGCTCTTTCCTCCTCATTCCCTATCCATGGTCCTGAATCCATGTTCTTCGCCTCCACTGGAGTTTCTTTAGTGCTACTTTGGAGACCAAAAGTGCTCACAGAACTCCAGGTGAGGCATCAGTAGTGAGATATATGTGTAGATTGGGTATGAATTCCCTTGACTTACACTGCACACATAGGGGGCGCTATATAACCTAACATCATATTAGCCCCCCTAATTACTGTTTCTCACTTCTGTCCTGTCACCCGTTAATCTCCATTTACTTTAAAGGTTCATCTCCTTGGTCCTTCCGCTTCAGTTGCTCTCCATAGTGCTAAATCACACCTAATTTTCTCCTCTGGACTTTCTCCAGTGCCTTATTATCTTTCAAGTAATAAGGAGACCCAAACCAAACACAGCAGTCGATGTGACACACGGCTAGTGTGCAATGTAGATTAAGTATGAACTGCACACATAGGGGGCGCCATATAACCTAACAGCTTGTTAGCCCCCCTTAATCACTTCTGACAAGTTTGTTCAGGTCACAGATTAATCTCCATTTACTTTTGATGGTTCATCTCTTTCAGTTGTTCCTCCTCACCTGCTCTCCATTGTTCTGAATCACACCTACATTTTCACTTCTGGACTTTCTCTGGTGCTGTTATGTCTTTCTAGTAATATGGGAGCCAAAACCAAACACAGCACTCCATGTGACGCATGGCTAGTGTGCTGTGTAGATTAGGTAGGAGCTTCACACATAGGGGGCGCCATATAACCTAACAGCCTATTAGCCCTCTTAATCACTTGTGTTTTCTTCAGTCACGTCACCAGTTAATCTCCATTTACTTTAAAGGTTCATCTCCTTTGTCTTTCCTTTTCAGTTGCTCTCCATGGTGCTGAATCGGCCCTGATGCTCTGCACTGCACTTTCTCTGATGCTGCTGTGCTTTTTTTTTTTTTTTGTAATTTGGAGACTAAAAACTGCCCACCGAACTCCAGGTGAGACCTCAAGAGTCAGATAACTAACACCTTGTACTGCACATGTTGGGGGCGCTATATAACCCAACCTTCTATTAAACCATCTTAACTGCTTTTGTCCACTTCAGTCTGTCATGTCTTAATATCCATTGGGTTCAGCACCTTCAGTCATTTGTTCTCGCTTGGCTGGTCCCGAATCAGATGAGCTTTTCTCTTTATATTTTTCTGTCCATGGTGCTGAATGTGCCTTGTTGCCCTCCTCTGGACTTTCTCCAGTGCTGTTGAGTCTTTCATGTAATAAGGAGACCCACACCAAACTCATCACTCCATATGACACATGGCTAGTATGCTGTGTAGATTAGGTATAAACTTCACACATAGGGGGCGCCATATAATCTAAGAGCCTATTAGCCCCCCTTAATCACTTCTGTCCACTTCATTCAGGTCACAAGTTAATCTTCATTTACTTTGAAGGTTTATTTCTTTCAGTTGTTCCTCCTCACCTGCTCTCCATTGTGCTAAACCACACCTAATGTTTCTCCTCTGGACTTTCTTTGGTGCTGTTATGTCTTTCTAGTTAATATGGGGTCCAAAGCCAAACACACTACTCCATGTGGCGCATGGCTAGTGTGCTGTGTAGATTAAGTATGAACTGCACACATAGGGGGCGCCATATAATCTAAGAGCCTATTAGCCCCCCTTAATCACTTCTGTCCATTTCAGTCAGGTCACAAGTTAATCTCCATTGACTTTGAAGGTTCATCTCTTTCCATCATTCCTCTTCAATTGCTCTCCATGGTACTGAATCAGCCCTGTTGCTCTGCCCTACACTTTCTCTGGTGCTGCTATGTCACTTTTTGTAATTTGCCCACAGAACTCCAGGTGAGATACTTAACATTGTTGAGGACGCTATATAACCGGACCCTCTCTTGAACCTTCTTAACTGTTTTTGTCCACTTCGGTATTGTGACAAATCACCAGTCACACCTGATTTTCCTCCTCTGGACTTTCTCCAGTGCTGTTGTGTCTTTTTCTGCGGTGGGTTGGCACCCTGCCCAGGATTGGTTCCTGCCTTGTGCCCTGTGTTGGCTGGGATTGGCTCCAGCAGACCCCCGTGACCCTGTGTTTGGATTCAGCGGGTTGGAAAATGGATGGATGGATGGATGTTGTGTCTTTTTAGTAATAAGGAGACCAACACCAAACACAGTACTGCATGTGACTTGCAGAATTCCCATGACATGCACTGCATTGCACACATAGGGGGCGCTATATAATCTAACAGCCTTTTAGCCCTCTTAACCATTTCAGTGCTGTCACCTCTTCATCTCCATTTACTTCAATGGTTCATCCATTTACATTGGCAGATGCCTTTATCCAAAGCGACTTACAAAAGAGGTAAACATCGATGATCATTGGGCTCAGGTCTGTTTGTTCAGCAAGTGAAGTAAGACAAGTAACACAAAATGGAGAAGTTGGTTTGAAAAGCTTGTCATATTTTGTGAGATCCTTTTCTATTCTCATTTTAATCTCTTTGAAGACGTCAGATTTTTGACTTCTGATTGGACTGATGCCTTTGTCCAAGGTGACTTACAACAACTGGGTTACGTTTCTTTTGTTTTTCCAAATGGAGCACAGGCCGATGAAGTGACTTTCTCATGTCTCATGTTACTTGGCCGGGATGCCAACAGAATGGAAGGACATTGATGAGGCAATACCTCCCCTGGGACGCTAGAGGGCAGACCTCCTGGGTGGCTGTGTCATCACAGGAGCTGGAGTTTGGTGCAGCCCTGCTGGGTTCTGTGGGAGCCACCAGGGGGAGCCGTTGAAGCCTATAATGGACTCATACCATACCAGGTAATCTTGATGAGCCACCTGGGACACTCCCAGGACCTATAAGAGGAGCCAATCACCTCCACTTAATGGTCTGAGTCGGGAGGAAGAGGATGAAGCTCATGAGGAGGAGGAGTGGAGGCGGAAGGACTGGCAAAGAAGAAGGGACTGTGCTGCTGGGCGGCTATCTGCAAATAAATGGCGTGCTGTGTGCCAACTTGAGTCTCAGCTCGTCTGAGTCGGGTCAGGGTGGCTGTATGCACCCTTCCGGCTTCATACATGGTGTCAGTAGTGGGATTTGAAATTCAGAGTCTTACCCACTATGCCACATTGCCAGCCTCTTTTTGTTGTTTCATCCCACTTCAGTTGGTTTAGTGAGCCCCGCCATCAGCCAGTTGATCTTCTCCGGACCCCCTCTAGTTCTGCCATGTCATTGTTGTCATGGAGACCCAGACTATACACGGCACTCCAGACGAGGCCTCACCAGTGCACTTAATAACTTCAGCCTGGACTGTGACGGGCACAACTGTGTGCCTGAGGAGAACAGGAGGTGACAGAGAAACAGAAGTCAAAATCAGGAAGAGCACCAGAAAGGAATGAAACAAACCAAAGAGCGAAGTCACCAGCAGAGGTCAGAAACAGAAGTGAAGTCAAAACCAACCGAGCAAATGCTAATGCCAGGTCTGCTTGGTAAAGAAGCAAACCATCGCTAGAGGGGCATCAGAGTTCTAGGCGTAGACAGCCACCAGTCCACTAGGCCTCCCAAGTCTTTCTCATAAGGGGGACTTTCATGTTTCAGGCCTCCCACTGTGTACCCAGTTTTCTCATTTGACTGGTACTCTACACATCAAGGCGCTATATAGACTTGTACCCGCACCACATCAGCGGTGTCTGCAGTGCTGTCATCTCCCCCTCCATGGGGTCACTCCTGGTTTACACAGTGCTGACCTGCCCAAAGAGGAGGTGTGAACTTCACCTTTAAGGGAGGACATGTGCTGAGTGCCGGCCGATTGCAAGGGCTGGATGTCGATTAATGGACACAAGACGTTCTGAGCAAAGGAGGGCTTTTCACATCCAGGGATGAGAGAGAAGCTGTGTGTGCCACTGTGTGTGCCAGAGGCATTACGACCCACCAGGATGGATGGTCCAGACGGTGGACTGCTTAACCTCAGAGACAAACCAGGAGGGTCCTCTCGGACGAATGGGCTGCTTACAAGCTGCGGAAGAGGAGGTAGGAGTGAAATGTGTCGTCTTCATTCCGATTTAATTCAAAGTCTCAGGGTGTACAAATGGGAGCACAATCACCATGGCAACAGTCCACTGACCCCTCAGGACAGTCCCAGATCCCTGGGGTGCCTCAAGATGTCTTTCATTGGCACCTCATTTCACTCACAGTCTTTGACAGCCCAAAGTGACAAAGGGGACATCACACTGTCTGGTCTGCCCCGATCTCACTGTCACCAAACTCTCCTTCATTCCCACTTGTCCTTAAGTGAGAGCACCACTCACTTGTCCATCCTGCCCCTGCCTGGTGTCCACAATCACCTGATGATGGCCTCGGCCCACCATCTACCCTCTCTTGTGCTCTGCCACCCCTCCCCCCGGCACACCAGACATCTGTGAGCCACAAATCAACACTGGACGGGCCACCCCCTCCCCCGCCCTGCTCGCTCGTTTTTCAGAAAAGTGTCAAAAAGTGAAAAGTCACACGTCAACACCACAGAGAAGCCACATGCCATAAAAACATCGATGAAGGCCACGTGGGCACAGGCGATTCACGCAACTCTCAGCACAGCCCCTGGTGGTCACTTGTGCCCCTTTGATGCCATCCAGGAACATAAAAAAAAATCCAAAGCAGAGCCACAGGGTAGGTATGAAAGGCGCTATATAGGATATGGGCTGATACAGGCCTACGGACCTGAACAGAATAAGCAGACCCAAACTGCAGAGTGGCACAGTGTGGAACATGTCTGGGTTCAAATGCTGCACCCGCTGGTGGTTAGTGTGGGGTCTCCCTCCTTCCACATCCCACCATCTGCTCATTCTGAACAGGCCACACAGGGAAGTGAGCACCTGAGCCCCCCGACTGCCTGGTGCCCAATGCAGGGTGGGTAGGATAAGAGGGATGAGAGAAACAGGCCAACGGGTGTGGGTGCAAATGTGACCCTCAAGAGACTGGCAGCCCCTACTGGGCAGACCACCCTGAAGATGGGAACACTAACATCTAAATGGAGACAAAGTCACTGGTGATGCACTGTCACATGGAGAGGGGCCAACATTAGGGGGCGCCACAAGAAACCAAAAGAGAGGAGAGCAGAGGAGAGGCACGTGCTGAGGGGGAACTCAGCATCACTGGGTGGGCCGAAGAGATAGAGATATGAAAGGCGCTATATAAGGGATAGATGATAGATAGATAGATAGATGTGAAAGGCACTATATGATAGATAGATAGATAGATAGATAGATAGATAGATAGATAGATAGATAGAACTAAAGGAAACTATATGATAGATAGATAGATAGATAGATAGATAGATAGATAGATAGATAGATAGATAGATAGATGAAAGGCACTATATGATAGATAGATAGATAGATAGATAGATAGATAGATAGATAGATAGATAGAACTGAAAGGCGCTATACTACAAACAGATGCATTCCTCTTATTCTTCATATCTGTAATGTCTCCCTCTATGGGTCTACTAGATGCAGTGAAGGTTTGGTGCCCTCCATCGCTGAACTGTCACCTCTGTCCCTTTTCCGAGGGTCTCATTAGTCAACTGTGATGCTCTGAGGATGTCCAGTTGCCTTTATTTGGGTCCTGTGATGGCCTCTTCTCCCTGCTGGCTCATATTTGCCGCCTTACTGTCACGTTGGACTACAAAGCGGGCAGACGACTCCACTCAAGCGCAACTGAAAGCCCTTCAATGTGACTCAGGTGGACGTTCTTCTGTTGCTATATAGCGCCTTTTTTAGTCCTGCACTGGGCTTGTAGGGGTTAGCCCAGAGTCAGTGTTTACTTTATATAGTGTCTTTTGTGACAGAGTGGTCCTTCTTTGTTATTTTAATGATTTTATACCCAAACTTTGACTTAGCCGTCTCGATCTGAATGGTGGTCTTGGCCTCAGGGTGCTACACACAGCACTGGGGGTCTCATATCATGAAGACTGTCGGTCACCTGAGAGTGAAGCACCTTTCATGCTGGGTGTTCCTGCCATCCTCAGCCCAAAATGGTCCATCTGAGTGGACACCACTGACCTTTAATTTGTGGTTTATAGCGCCTCACACATTCAGTGTTTTTGCATATTTGAGCTCTCATTGGAGTATTTGGCATTTCAGGTGGAAGGACAGCTTGTTGTTATCACACTGTGACCAAAGACCAGGGCCTTGTAACGTCCCCCTGTAATGACCAGTTGCCCTTTCCTTCTTCTGCAGGTTTTCTCTTTCAGCTGCAGCCTCTCTGGTGATCCACACAGGGTGAGAACAAGCGTCCATTGTGATGACCTCTGACTTCTCAAAGCCCAGGATTTCAGCTGACAGGGCAGTTTGACCTTTGGGAAGTGCAGAGGTGGTCTCACTGTAGTCCACCATATGACCCTCAGCTTGAGCTTCTGTTTATTATGTGTGTCATAGTGTCACCTTCAGAAGTATTGTTTGTCACCCATCGGTGCTCCCCGGTTATTGAATGATGATCAGTGCACTTCAGAGGGTCCCTCAGACCCCCCGAATCCTACCATTGTCACCACAGGCTGAGTTAGCAAGAAGAGCAAAGCAGCCATCGGTCAACATTTTACAAAGTGACCGCCCAGTGCTACAGGTGCTGATGTGACAAACAGCATGATGGCCTGCTGTGGGCATAAAGTGTGTCAGCAGTGATAGAGACCCCCACCGAAGGGCAGCCATATCTGAGTTGGGGGTCCTTCAATTGACATCAGGGGACAGGTGGGTGACTTTACCATAAGACATATTAGCCTAGGAAACAATGAGATTATTAAAAAATGTAAATGAAATTATAAAAAGATAAAGGGGGAGGGGTGCAAAAACAGTGTGTGAGAACTGGGGGTGCTGGAGGAAAAGGTGGATCTGTCTGTTATATAGCGCCTTTCATCTCTCTATCCATCTGTCATATAGCGCCTTTCATCTCTCTATCCATCTGTCATATAGCGCCTTTCATGTCTGTCTAGTTGTTATTTAGTGTTGTGCATCTTCTGTCTATGTACTTAAGATATAGCGCCTTTCATGTGCAAATATCCATCATATAGTGTCTATCTATCTATCTATCTATTATATAGTGCCTTTAAATCTATCTATCTATCTATCTATCTATCTATCTATCTATCTATCTATCTATCTATCTATCTATCTGCGTCCTCTGCTAAAGTTCCTGCCACGCTGCCCCACTCACCTGTCATTGGGCTGCTCTTATGACTTTGTCCTCGTCACACTGACTCTGCCAGCTGTGGCCCCTAAGCCTTCACATTAGGAGGCAGACGACTCTTTGATTTTTCTTTCATGGAGTCAATTCCACTTGACGAGCCCCCCTTGAGCTCTTCCTTTGTGCGTGTGTTTCGTTTCAGAGGAGTCGCCTCAAAGGCATCCCAAAGCCAACTGTCCAGAGTCCCCCATTTGACAGCCGAGTCCGATAAAACCAAGCAATAAAACCCCAAAGGCTACGGAATATTCTGAGAAGCAGCGACTCTCTCGACTCCAACTCCGTCTCAACGCTCTGCTGCTGAGTTTTTCTTTCCTGACTGAATATAAAGTGAGAGGGAGGGGCCACCAATAGTGATGTCAGGGTGACCCCTCCCCCTGGGGGCTCTGCCCACAAAATGAACTCAATCAACCAATAAAACGTAACGACACCCAAACACAACATCACACAATTAGGGTTATTCTGCGCTGTCGTCAGTTTCCAGCGGTGCTGCTGCATCACATCTGTTGTTCAGTAGTTGCCTTGGAAACAGAAGCGCGTGCTGCGTGATGTCATCTACTCGACAAGGTGACAGGTCAGCGATGACGTCTCTGCCTCATCCGAGAATGCGGATTAAACTGCGAATTCCTTTTCCTAAATTTTTTACGAGTCTCAGGCCTGTCGCTTCACGTTTCATTTTTCACGTCAGGACTGCCGTCCGATTCGACTTTTATTTTGTATTTTTTCTCCGGTATTCTGAAGCTAGAAAGTCCATCCTGATGTCGTTTAGGGGCTTTTAACACAGCAAGGAATTCAATTTATTAATTTTTTTTTTACCGTTTTGTTTTGGCCGCTGCTGCTCTTTTGTGACTTTTCTGTTGTCCGTTTCCATGGTGAATTTCCCAGGGTGCACCAGTTGTGATATCATCAGCTGGCCAGCATCAAACAGTCCGAGATTTGACCAAACCTGTCAGGTGACTTGCGCTGAATGTTCGACTGCTGATTATCTGAGACAGAGCGGGGGTCTTTCGACTGACCCTGACCCCCATTTCTGGGTTACCTTTGGGCTCCGATTTTTGATTTTGCCCACCAGTGCTGTTCTTTCTCCAGATCTCTAAAAGTTTCCCAGTGTAAAAGAAAACGCAGGACAAGGTCAAAGGGCATATGGCCAACCCCATAGAACTACAATTAAAGATTTGTAAAAGAAAAAATAAAAATATAAGTGTGTAAAACACAAAGAAATGAGTCGCCCGGATTGTCGTCTCGGGTGGGCTGCCCAAGATTACAGGCGGGTCCAGGTGGACGGACCCCGGAAGTGACATCAGCTGTCAATCATTCTTTCTGTAGAGAGAAGTTGTTAGCAGACAGCGCCACCTCCTGTCTCAACAGAGAATTACCGTCACCTAAGCCTTCAAGCTGTTTCCCATGTGTCACCGGTTATGATGCTAACTTTACCATCAATTCCATTTCTTCTTCTTCTTCTGGTTCTCTTCTTTATTTTTGGTGTTATTAACTCATCCTTTTTCTGCAAACACCCAGCTCCAAACTCAAGAGGCGGGCTTAAGGCCTCCACGGGCCCAAAAAAACCAAAATGAAGCCCACAAGTATCAAAATTGGCTGCACAAACCTACGAAAACAAATAAACTTCCTTAAATATTGAAATACTTCCTGGCGGACTAAAAAGACGGCAGACAAGAAAGCAGAGGCAAACAAACAAACAAAAACTCAATGAAACCAAAAGGCTGCCAACCTGAAATGAAGAAATTCAAGTTCAGAATCCGGGAGAAGGAGTAGAAATCCACAAAGTGCACAGCACAAAGCAAAGAACATCAACGGGTCGCGGATTCAGTGCTGGGGCCGCCACTGCGTGTGCCGCTTGTGGGGGCGGAGCCTCAGGCGCAGTGTCATCTGGCCCCGCCCCTTAGCCTTACCACAAAGACAGCAGGTGGACAGGACCCTACAACTAATGTCACTCATGAAGGCAAAGCTGGCCAAAGCACAAAATAATATCCGCTGACACAGATCACCATAATCTCTTCTTTATATAGCGCCTTTCCCACAATGCGAGTCAAAGACAAAATCAATAAATAATGAAAACGTAATGAGACATAAAGAGCCCAGCTGAAACATAAGAGGATCCCACCGAGCCGTCGGGCCCGGACCACCGTTGGCCTCCTCTATTCAGCAGGTCCCCCCTCTGAGATGCGCTTAATAAAGCCGATGACAGACGTGGCGCTAAGAGGTACTGGTGCCCCACGCCGTGCTTTTAGATCTCATTAAGATTCCATTTCCAATTTCTTTGGGATACGCGATCTACTAAGCGCCTGCTTTGATCTCCCGTGAAGTCTGCTGGGGGGGGGAAGGGGTGGGGGCTGACCAGTCGGGGGGCAAAATGGAAAGTTCACTTCCAGCCAACAAAATGGCGAGGGGCAGCAATAGGAAAAGATTTCATGATGGAGGAGAGCTGGCATGGGGTCCCTTTGGCATGTTGTACTCTGGGGTCCGCTCCTTCCATTTTGTTTAATCTGCAGACACACAATGAGGTCCGAGGTTAACAGACGCCCCCCATTGCATACAGCCGGGCGAGTCCGGGTATCTGCAGCAGCCTGAGCACCGGTGGGCTGCCATACCTGAGCCCACACCAAACAGTCCCCAAGATGATCAGAGGAACCAAAAAGTGTGTCTAAGGACTGGTGGGCTCCTGTGGTGGGGGGCAAGGTAACTGGAGAACATCCAGCATGAGCGGGGGGCACCGTGAACCCTTTGGTGACGAGATTTGCAAAATGACAACTCATCACTGCATATCTTGTTGAAAATGGGGGTGCTGGCAGTAGTGGCCTGTCAAGTACCAGTCGGCCCACGTGTGGTGCCATGGGCACTACTTCAGTTCAGCACACCCTGACTAGAGCTGCTGATTAACTGCGCAGACTGCATCTCTGTTGCTAGTCGTTGGCACTTAAACATAAGTAATATGATCTATGTTCTAATTTGTTACTAACCCTCACCTGTTCTATTTCTCTTCTCTGTTCTCAAATGTGCCACTTGGTGCCACAGCCCACCTGCCAAGTTGTTGTACCAGCCTAAGGTAAAGTCATCTCTGATGGAGAATTGCAGGAATCATCAGGTAGAGGGGTCCTGTCATCGGATTGGCTGACTTAACTGCGGAATGGCCAATAGGGGGAGGCAGCTTGATGGCCGAGGTCTCCAAAGCCTATTATGGGATGTCACCTACTGACAATGTGTAATATTTCTATTGTTCTATTGTACTGTATTGAGGATGACTTGTGTTCTGTTCTGTGCGTTGTGTTGTATTGACCCCCCTATTTTAAGACACCCACTGCATGCCCAGCCTAGCTGCAAAGGGGTCTCTCTTTGAACTGCACAGAAGAGAAAGCAAAGGGGGGGGGGGCAAAGCAGAGGCAGCTGGGTAAAGACAGTGAAGATGTGAAGGAACAGGGCATGACTTCCAGGACCGAGCTGAATGGAGGAGGCTGATGAAGCCCACCAATCACAAACAGAAGTGGGAAATGAGGAAGAGGACGGTGGCCAATCCAGGTGTGGGGCTTTGAACCCCAGCCCTGAGGAGTGTGTGTGTGTGTGTGTTAACCCTGATTGAATCATAGCAGTAAAAATAACCCCAAATGTCCAGTAGAGTGCAAATCAGGCTGGGATGTCGGTGAGGCCTCCTCGAGTGTCGTGAGGCTTCTTGGGAACACAAGGGTATCACAAGGAAGGCAGTCGGTGAGGTGACAGTGAGCTGGGACTTTGGGCAGCGTCACCTGCAGCTCTGGGTCACATAGCAGGTACCCCTCCACCCACACACACCCCAGCCCCTTTAACTGTCCCCTACGGACCCCTCACACATGCATGTGACACATCTCTCTCTGGGTGGCTCTGACTCTTTGGTTTCTGCTCTTTCCTTACAGGGCTGGGCTGCGGGGGGCGGTCACTCTTCCTATTTTTTGCTTTATTTCCCCCTGAAATGATTGGGTTGTATTTGATCTGATTTGGTACTCGAAATGTAATCATTGATAATAACGATACGGCGTATCAAATCAGGTCGAGCCGGAGACGCCAAATACTTGTAAAGTGCAGCCGCGTCAGCAGTGCATGCTGGGAAGCCCACCAGACCGGCCAGCTCACATCTGCTTGGTGTTTTCTTTTCGGCCTCCACTGTATTTTATGTGAACCGTGTGAGAAAAAAAGTCCATTTGAAAAGTGGCCTGAAAAAAAAAAAAACTTAAAAAGGCACAAAGTATCAAATTCTCTGGAAGTGAAAAGGGAAAAAGTTAAAAACAAAAAAAAAAAAAAAAAAGCACGCTTTAGCGGGGTGGGCATCGAGCCCCCTTAATGACTCCTGCTTTCAAACACTTGCCATTGAGCACCTTTAATTCTGATGAAATGCGCCTCATTCCTTCAGAGGGTCCTGTGAAACATCAGTGCCTTCCCAAAAGAGCCCGCAATGACGGATCGGGGAAAACACGGCGTGTCGAGCAATTTAAAGAACAAAAAAAATAAAATAAAAAACACGGTAAAAGCCGAGGAGGAAGCCGAGTGGTCCGATTGAAAGGCCCGGCTTTTTTCAGCTGCCTGTCATAACAATCGGCCACTTCACACTTAGGCTTTCCCGCTGTGCAATTACAGCGGCCAACCGGCCTGGGCCTCCGCGCTTCGCTTTATTTTTAAACTAATGAGTAATCTCGATTTTTTATTGCGCCTTCCACCTGTTCCTCGGAGCTCATTATCCGTTAAGACCCTCGTGAGTGAGTAATGGAGGAGAGAGGCCGAGGGCACAACCGGGTCCCGAGTCAACATCCCTCCATGTCAAGACATGCTGCCAGGCTGACCTGAGAGGTAGGAGTGAGTGTGCCCTCACCTGGACTGGCATCCTGCCCCCATCCCCTGCCCTGGCATATCAAGCAAGCCCACCTCTGATTTAACGTGTGACCCCGAGCGGCTCACTTCACCTCCCCGGACTCCAGTCTTACACAGCTGTACTGTGGATCTGCACGATGAGCCGGGATTGGCACTCCAGACCTAAAATATCTTACTGGAATTATTGACTGACCAGTGGGCCGAGTGGAGACGGAAAGGAAACAGCTGGAGAACACGGTGACGGGCCTGAGGGACCCTGGGGAACAATGAGAGGGAGAGAACTTCTTTCTGTTGTGCCTCTGACCGACTTCACGTTTATCATCTGGTGCCTACCGAGCAAAGAACGTCTTGGGGCTCGGGCATCGCTTGACGTCCTCAGGCTTCGCTTGACGTTCTCGGGCTTCGCTTGACGTTGTTGAAGGCCGAATGACAGAAGCTGCAGCAAAGTAAAGAAACAAAAAAATCTGAGCAGACCCTCGGTGGTCACTCTCAGCAACGGGGCAGCCTGGCCCCAAACTCAAAAAGCAGGCTTCAGGGCCCTTGTAAGTCCCAGAAAATGGGGCTCAGGCTTTGGGATGCAGCCGTGACAGCTTCAGTTGCCTGGGGACATCGGTAGGGCCAACTGAGGACAGAGCAGGGCGAGAGTGAGGCAGAGGGGTGGCACTTCACAATGAGAATAAGTTCATTACTAAGTGCCGTAAAATGAATGGCTCAGATAATTCAGTCAATTTAATGATGTGCCAATAGGACAAAGTCAATGTGTCCCAGGGGGTTAAACATAATAAATCCAATGAATTCTTCTTCTTCTTTCAGCTGCTCCCATTTTGGGGTCGCCACAGTGGACCACCCGTCTCCATCTATCCCTGTCTTTGTCTGCCTGCCTTCATGTCCCCCCTCACCACATCCATAAACCCCCTCTTTGGCCTTCGTCTTTTCTTCTTACCTCAACACTCTTCTCCCAATGTCCCCCTCATGTACCCCTTCCTGATGTCCCCCTCATCTTTCCTCTGCGTGTCCCCAAACCATTCATCTCAGTCTCTCCTCTCCCACTTGGTCATCCAATAAATCCAATAAATAAAAAAACACAACTAAAAAGCCCAGATGGTGGAGGGACAAAGCCATTGTGTTCTTTCTTTGCTCGCTCAGGACTCCGGGGGACCTCAATGTCACACCGTGTCACATTTCTGATCATCAAGAAGATCTAAACTGTGACCATTGGCATCTTCCTGGGCACCTTGCCCATCTAATGAATGCTGCTACAACAACAACAACAACATTTATTTATATAGCACATTTTCATACAAAAAAAATGTAGCTCGAAGTGCTTTACATAATGAAGAATAGAAAAATAAAAGACACAATAAGAAAATAAAATAAGTCAACATTAATTAACATAGAATAAGAATGAGGTGGTCCAATGGCCAGGGGGGACAGAAAAAACAAAAAAAGAATTCCAGACGGCCGGAGAAAAAAAATAAAATCTGCAGGGATTCCAGACCAAGAGACCACCTGACCAGTCCCCTCTGGGCAATCTACCTAACGTGAATGAAACGGTCCACTTTGTATTTATGGTTTTCATGGAAGGACTTGATGATGATGATGGTCACGTGGACTTCTGGCTTTTAGTCCATCAATGCTGGGGCATCACGGTGCTTTGAGTAGGTTGGTGGTGGCGCACTTGGCTCCTTCCTCCATGCTGCCCACCACATCCCTGATCCAACAAAGCAGAGCTCAGCTGCCCCCCAATGGCTGCCACAGCCCCAGATGCCACTGCACTGCCAGTCTCCTTCCTCAAGTGCAATCCGGTGGCCTCTCCTCTCCTTTTCTCAGCACCGCGAATCACCGTGCAGCTCCCCTCCAAGCGGCCATCATGGCTGACGCCGCCCTTCCCTTCTCCAACTTTCATCTCCGAGCAGCGATCACTTCACAGCCAACACCCGTTTGATCAGAGTGCCACAGCTCTGCCAATCAACTCATTAAACCGCACTGCACTTTGGCACAAGCCACAAAAATAGATTGCATTAAAAATCAATAAAGCAAACAGCTAAACCAACTGCCCTGTCTGTCCCATCACAGACATTTAAAAGTTCAAAATACTTCAAATGCACAGAATGTGCCTGTAAGGGAGAGGATCACCAGAAACCTCTGGCTTAGGAGGACAAAACATGAACAAAGTGTCTGGAACAGAATCTCATGGACACAGATGCACACGTACAGGGAGTCTGACTCCCCATTATCGCATTCTCTTTTCTACAGGTACCCACATGAAAACTACTGTAACATACCAGGGTGGGCATCAAATATGGACCCCCAATGCTTTCTCACTCTTTTGAGCTCTTCTGGAGCATTTCAGTTTATTTTTCAACTTGAATCCGTTTCTCCATGTTTTGGGCCTACTTAGGCCAAAGCCTGCTATTGGTAGTTGGGAGTTAGCTGTTCGGGGGGCCTCAAGCCCCTTTCTCCTCCATGTTTGTAACTCCTAAACATGATGGTGTCTCCTCTCACTGGTCCTCTTTCAATTTCTTGCCTACCTGGCGGGCGGTTTGAAAATAAAGAGTTCAGTTTATTAAATAAGACTCCGGACATTTAATCTGAGTGTTTTATTTAGGAGGATTCAGCCTTTAAGTGACTGATCTGTGTGACGATGACAGTGAATTGTGTGTGTTTGTGGTGAGTGGCATTATGGTGACGCTGTCTGCTCGTGTGCAGAACTAGCTATAGACTGTAGTTTGAGTTGTGACCCATAGGGGGCGTAGCAGTACCCCAAGCACAACTGCACTGCACTAAGACTCGGGTACAAATAATAGTTCAGTAATAAAGAAATCCTTCTCAACAGGCTTCTCTTCACAGTATACTCAGTACAGTCCCTGGGGCTAATGGGGGGCTCACTGGACCCCGGATATCCTCCTGAGCTTAATCTACAGCCTCTGGGAAGCACTACCAGACCCCCAGAGTCCTTGTGCCGTCAGCATTCAGCTAATCCTCCTGGTAGACCTCATAGGACCAGGCAGGATAGGCCCTTGGGACCACAACTCCCATGCTGCTTTGCAGGCATCCATACTGGGGCTCGCCAGAGTGGGGTGGGGGTGCTGCCACCCAGGGTACAGGGGGTTGCTCTGCACATCTCATGCCTCATGGAATATCCTGGTAAGTGCCATTTTTAATTTTTTCATTTTTGGTCTAAGAGGAGATTTGTAAGTTTGCTGAGGGAGGAGATGCAGGTGACAGGCATGACAGAAGAGCAAAATGACAAGGACAGGAAGAGATGGCACAAGATGATCTGCTGTGGTGACCCCTAATGGGAGCAGCCAAAACAAGAGGAGGAGGACGAGGAGGTCTGTCCTGATGTTACAGTATAAGGTAGTGATGATGGCCAATTGTGTCTTCATTCCGGTCACAGCACGATGGGAGAAGCTCAAATGGACGCAAGTGTCTGACATACTGCAGGACAGAAACCCAGCAACTCCATTGACCAATGAGGAAAGACCATCTACCAATGAAATCGTTGGGTTACGATCACGTGATTTTGATTTAAATGGCATTGTGTACGTGATGCTCAGGAAACACGAAATCTGGAGGTCATTCATTTTAGGGGCGAAAACTCAAAAGATGTGACCTACAAGGCCTTCCCTGAGCTGGCGAGCCGCAGTTGGCAGTCACCTACCGTCCTAACGTTCCGGGTACCAGAGCCCACCCAGAGTGCCCTTTGGTGGTTGCTAGGGGGCTAACCTCGGTGTAGCTGCTGTTTTTGCTGAGTCCATTGTGGACCACCAGGGGGCGTAACAGCCACCCTACCTGACACACACAGGCAGGGACACAAGTGCAGGTGCCACACACTTTTATTTTTCACGTGGGGATCAGCTTCCCACCCTGACAGCACAGTCCTTTCTCGCCTCCTCCTCCTCATCCTCCAGCAAGCTTCATCCTCTTCCACCCAACTCTGGCCACCCAGCGGGTGAGGTGGAAGTGCTGCAATGCGGGGCTCCAGCCAAGACCAAGTGCCCTCTGGTGGTGGCAACGGGCACCAGATGGGTGGAGCTTCCAAGCTCCAAACCTGTGGTAGTACAGCAAACCAGGGTAGCTGCCCTCTAATGTCCAGGGGAAGGTAATGCCCAGAACACAGTCTCGATACAGGGGCGTCCCGGCCGGGCAGGGGTTCTGGTCATCTGTCACTCCCCTGCTGACCTCCCTTTCCCACAGCCACCAGGACAGGTAAGGGTGGTCCACATGATTGTGTTGAACTGGTGCCGAGAGAAGAACTCCAGTAGTGGCAAGCAGTGAGACAGACAGCTGCACATCTGTGGCAGAGCAACGGGGGTCTCGGGGTGCACAACATGAATCCACTCGGCCGGAACGTGAAAAGGCGTCCAAACTGCAAAGTCGTGACAAGTGGGCCCGGCAAAGAGGGACAAGTCAGTCACTATGACTTAGCAAAGGGTGGGTGGTGGGTGCAGCATCCCTGGCGAGTCACCTCCACGCCAGCATGGGCACAAACTTGTAGGCTTCCTTCCTTCCAGGGTTACGGTGCATACGGAAAAACCTGTGGGCCTGGTGAAAGAAGCTCAGGGGGCTTATAGGAAGGAGAAGATGTGGGGTGACAGGGGAGTCTATCGATTAGTGGAGGTGCACCGTGGGCCTCTTGAGTGTCCGCATATGGGGGGGTGGGGGGTCACTTACTCCAGTTTACCCTCTAGCGCCTCCCGGGGGTCGGGATAAAGGCGGTCAGCCGGACATTTGCTTCATATGGAAGTCGTCCTTCACTCCTTAGGGGAGCCGGAAAGAAGGTGGAAGGAGAAGGACTGGGAATTGGGCTGAGTTCTAATTTTAGGCTCAGAAAACCCCTGGTGGTCCCTATGAGTAGCACGGGCAAGGCGGGATGGCGACTGGAGTCTTCACTGGGATTGGGACTTGGAAGGTCCCCGGTGGTCCCTTCTGGCTGCCTGGACGATTAAGAACGGAGCAAGACTGGGGTTGCTGAGTTTTTGTCTCGTTTATGATAATAAAGCCCAAATTTGACGTCTGCTTGTTTGGTGGTCTTACCAGTGTGATTTTTTTTTTTTTCCCAGAGCTCTCTTTGTTGCAGCCCTGGCAAGCGGTGTCCTCCAACTTACAGGGACAACTTGGGGGTTGGGGGCAGGATTGGCACCTCTAAAATAAAAACGTCACCGTGTTCCAGTATGTGGCGCTGAGGTGTCACCCGCTGCACTTGGGTCCCAGCACTTCATGTCATGGGGGGTACGGTGACCTCGCTGTCGGCGTGGCCTCCCATCACCTGCTGTTAATTAGGAACTCCGTATCCTTGTAACGCCTCGTCCGCGTCTCACACTCACCCTGCTTTACCCTCAGAACGACCACTCGACGCCACTGGCAGGATACAAGAAGGGTCCGCCACATCGCAGCGTTCCACCAGAAGTCTTTCGGAGAGTCCAACGCAGGCACAGGAGTCGGTCAGCGACAGGCAGGCAACTCACCGACGTCTGTAAAGGAAGAGAAACTTCAAAGGCCTAGCGAGAGCGAATCGAGAAGCCCGAGACCACCCTGACTAAACAAACTGGTGGCCATAACTCTGCATTTGAATAAAGTATGGAATTCTGGGATGGAAAATAGACGAGAATTCTGGGAAGGATGCCCAAGTATAGAGCAAGTGTTAAAAACGAGAGTTCTTCTTGATTTAGAATGCGTGTGTTTGGGATGGGATTGGCTTCAGCAGACCCCCCGTGACCCTGTGTTAGGTTGGAGAATGGATGGGGGGATGGAGGGATGGATGTTTGGGGTGAGCTAAACTAACCAGGGGGTACGCGCTAGGAGAGTGAGGGTCTGTGTCTGATCATTAGCATAAAGTCACTTCCTGTTGGACTTGTGACTCGTCCAATCCTGACTGACAACAAGGCCATGAGATCAAAAACATCAAAGAAAGAAAAAGGGATCCACGTAAACGAATTTCTACAATCGATTAATAGGATAGAAAACAAAACAAAGAAAACAACAATGACATTGTAATCCCCCACCTTGCTAAACAAGTTTCAAAAATTGTTTGAATCAATTCCTTTATGTGCGCCCCACGATTTTATTTAGTCACACAAATTTGTTTTTTGTGCCTTTTTAGTGCATTTATACCTAAAGTACGTAAATTAAACCATCTAACTTAAAAAAATAAATTATATACTCACAAATTGAAGGGTCAGCGCTACGGCAGTGCTTTGGCCGTCTTTGCTTTCACCGAAGTGCCCGACTGGCGAGATGTCTCGTCTGTGCACTTGCACTTGGCCTTACCAGCTCTTGTAGCAGAGGTGACCAAGTGAGCCCACGGACCACCTGGCAGAGGTAAGAATCTCAATGTGTTATGTGACAATGTGACAATGGATGTGATGTGCTCACGGACCACCGTCACAAATGAATGGTGCCCTGTAGAGCATTAACTTTCAGTTTTTGGCTATAAATTTGCATTGTGGTTGTAAATCCTGGACTGGCATCCTGATGGGGCACAGAGTGATGTCTTACCCAGCCACAGTGGGTGGACTAAAAGAGTTGAGGTGTAACCCACCCTGGATGGCTTTGCGTTGCTATCCCAGTTGGGGCAATCATATAATGGATGGACTCGGGGAGACTGGTGTTTGGGGACAGTTTAAAGAGAGCGAAAGGTGGCAGTGCCACTCTGCTATGCTCCCAGTTTGGACTCCCACAGGATTTCATGGGTTCATGTAGTTCAGAAGAGCAACCCTGTCAGAATCCCTGGGTGCGGTCAGAGGGCACTGCCACCAGAAGGTCTCTCTACTTTGGTGCTTTCGCCATGCTATGTCGTGGCATCAGGAGTACCCCATAATAGGCTCCTCACTTTGGGGAGCTGGCAGGCAAGTGGACGAAACTCACCAGAGGAGTGGAAGGAGAGGACATGCAGGTGGTGGGTGTGACAGAGCAAGATGTGGAGGACGGGAAGAGATGGAAAAAGATGATCTGCTGTGGTGACCACAATGAGAGCTGTCGACTGAAGAAGAAGAAGGAGAGGAAGAGGAAGAGGAAGGAAACTTAATCAGCCCTGGTGAATGTGCTTTGAGTTGTGCTCTTCGGTTTAATGAAGGGACCATGCAAATAATCAACCTTCATTTGAACCCGTGACTGGCTTGGGGGTAATTGTGTCTGGAGCTTGGGGTTCAGTGGCGCCCCTTTGTGGTCACAGCTGGGAAATGATCAGCCTTTAACATTTTTTATTACTTCTTTCTTTGGATCCATATCAGAGCTGCAGAGCGAGGACATCCTGTGGGTAAGATGCACACACACACACACACACACACAGTCAGACATATCACTGTGTCGACTGAGCACCGCGAAAGACAGCATCACATGATGAACAGTTACAGAAATCCAGGAGCCCACCTCTCCTCTCTTCTCTTCTCTTCTCTTCTCTCTACAGCTAAAGCTGCTTGCCATGGTGAGCCTGGCGCTGCTCGCCGCTGGTGACCCCCAATCCGACACGCCGATGGCCTCTTCTGCTCGTCACTTGCAGGCCCTGCTGGATGAGACCAGCTGTGAAGAGTTGGAGAGACAGATGTGCCGATGCACAAGCGTGACCGGAGGGGCTGGGGGCCGCACATTAATTCACACCTGACTGGACCGAGGAGATCAGGTCACCGAGACCCTTGGGAGTTGAAGGCTTACCGCTCTGACCTCGGGGTTGTGGATAACTAGGGGTCAGCCGAAGCAGAGGACACCTCAGAGTGAGGAGAAGGAGGCCGAGGTGACAGCACAGGGGTGTGAGCAGTGGCGTCACCGGGGTTGGTGTCACCCAGTGTGGTAACCGAGCCCGGATTAAAGACCCCTATGGGCCCCTGGGTGACTTGACGAGCAGAGCTCCTTAACAGAGAGTTGGTTGTACTTGAAACAATGCAGCACGCGGACCCCCAGATGGTTCTCACTGTCAGCACCTACAAGCTTCTGGATGCCAGCTGCTCATCATCAGCTTCACACATGCAGGGCCCTTCCTCAAGTGAAAACCAGGAGGGCAAATTGAAGTGTGGCACAGTAAAGGCTTTACACCGGTGGTCTTCATGAAGTCCACATGGTGATGGCCGACTTTGAGGGGTCTCCCTCCGCTGACTCTTGACCAGTTCTATTGACACTGCTTCAGATGAGAGGCTGAACGGTAATCCGATGGCAGCTGCCATGTCCAGGTAGGTGACCTTGTAGCTGGAGGACTTCTAGTGCTGTGAGAAAGTATTTGCCCCCTTCCTGTGCCCTTCTGCTTTTACATATTTGTCAAAATGATTGGCTTTAGGTTGTTATACAAGTGTGACATTAGATAAAGGGAAGCAGAGGAAACAACGAACAGCGTTTGTAAATTGCTTATTCATAGACTGAAGTAATCAAGTTATCCAGGAACTGTGAAAAGGTAATTGCCCCCCCACTTACTCCCTACACACCAAAGATTCTTAATATTCCAACTCGTTTGACTTAAATATGCTGGGAGTCGAGTCAAAAACTTGAAGAAGGGGGGTGTGACTCCTCCATGATGACCCCTCTAGCCAGTGCTTGGGCAGTTACCTACCCCTAGGGTGGCATTTTCAGGCGTATTATTTTAGAACGCTGAAAGTATATTTTGAACAGTTTAAAAGCCAACTCCCATTTTAGACCTGTGGAGTCAGGCTGCCTGGGATGAGGCCTGGGATGAGTTTGTGGGTCTTTCGGGGGCCTCACACACTTTTTGCTATTTTATGTGCACTTAACCTCAACACCTGGTGCTTTAAAAAGAGCAGTGGGACGGTGCGGACGCTGGCAAAGAGGAAGTGCATTATGGACAATGATGGGCGTCTGAGGATTACTGGGAGGAGCCGACGTCAAAAGGCGGGCAGAAGTCGAAAAGCACGACAGCAAAAAATGAAACGTGGCAGACGAGAATCTGAGGGCTGTGCAAAAAATGTGAAACAAAACCACGATGAAAACCAAAAATCAGTCCCGATGCCCGCTACGGGTTTTGGCTTCTGTTTCTGTTCGGGTTTCTGAGGCTCCTTTTACTTCACTTTACGTTGAGGACATTCACTTACGTCAAGTGCTATCAGATATTCTGGGCTGTGTTTGTACCTTTAATGATTTCCGGCATGTTTGGCCCCCGTTGTTAGGACCCCTCAATGTGTTGCTAAGGGCGTGTCCTTGGAGCTTGATGGGATGGAAGGCCATCCAGGGATTGACTTCCTTATCTGATCCCAATTTGTTCTTTCTAAAGGGTCCTGACCTTTGACTCCGATTCCTGTCTTTAGTTTGCCGCTCGTGTTTTTGAACCTTTTGTCTGTTAAGCGGTCTCTTCTCCCGTCGGCCGTTTTTCTTAAGTCTTGTATCAGCACCACGGCCTGCTTAGACCTGAGGGGGCTTCACTGATGAGCTTCAGAACGTAGAAACCCACTGAGGGCCTGATGAGGGTCCGAGGGGCACAGAGAGCAACAGAGGAGCGAGAATCCAAAAAGAGTCCACGGCAAGCGAGTCGTCGCCATTGACAACCACACAAAGCCCGAAGCTCAGTTACAAACGTACGGCCGCTTTATTAGGTACGCCTGTCTGGCGGCTTCTTAACACAAATCAGCCAATCACGCGGCGGCACCTCAACGCATTGCGGCCTGTAGACCTCGTGAAGACCACCTGCCAAGGTTCAAACCGAGCATCAGAATGAGGAAGAAGAAAGAAAGGAGACTGAAGTGACTCTGAACGTTGTGCCAGTTAGGGTGGTCTGCTCATCTACTGGGATTTTCACACAGAGAGAGAGAGAGAGAGAGAGAGTGGTCCGAAAAAAGGGGGAAACAACATTGAGTGGCCAACTGTGGGTGAAAATGGCAGAGGTGAGAGAAAGGCATCAGGAACTGCGATAAGCACTCGTGACGCGCGAGGAGGGCAGAAGAGCCACACGTCAGACCTCGGGGCAGGTGGAGACCACAGCGGGTGACACTCCTGTCAGCTAAGAACTGGCAACTGAGGACACATCAAAACTGGACAACAGACGATTGGAAAGACGTCTCCTGGTGTGACATTCAGATGGTCAACACCATGAAAGCAGAGATCCATCCTGCCTCGTGTCAACAGCTCAGGCTGCTGCTGCTGGTGCTGCTGGTGGTCTAATGGTGTCTGTGATATTTCCTTGGCACATTTTGGGCCTCTTAGTACCAACTGAGCATCGTTTAAATGCCACGGCCTACCTGAGTTTCACTTTTGGCCGTGTCCATCCTTTTATGACCGCCATCTTGTGACGGCTCCTTCCATCAGGATAAGCCACCATGTCACAAAGCTCAGATCATCTCCAATGTGACAGTGAGGTCACTGCACTCCAATGTCCTCCACAGTCAGCAGATCTCAATCCAGTGGAGCACCTCTGGGATGTGCAGACGACGAATCAGCAGAAACTGCGCGAGGCCATCAGGTCAACGTGGAGTGACATCCCTGAGGAGAGGAGAGGAGAGTTTCAAACACCTCGTCAAGTCGAAAGGGGGTCCAACCGGGCACTAGCAAGGGGTACCTAATAAAGTAGCCAGTTTGGGTGCATTACGACAGAGTGGGATGAATCCGTGGGTTTGACGTGAATTGTTGAATTTCTTTTATTTATGGGATGTGGTCGCGTCTATCTCTGCTTATTTATTTCACTTTGGTGGTCCCATTTTGTGTTTTGTTCGTTGCTGTCACTACGTGCTGTGCCATTGGGCTCCATCTGTTTAAGTTGGCATCTTGTCATCTGAGTATTGGAACCTTTCTGAACACAAATTTCAAGAAAACAACCCCAGACAGTGTTAGGATGTCCACTTTCAACCCTTCTCTGTTTTTTATTAATATTTGTTTTAATTTGCTTCTATTTTGACCCCCTTATTTTTTTTTTTTTGCCTTACCCTTTATGGTGCCTTCCCTCTCCCGATGTTTTCCACGTCTTCACATTCAATCTCGGGATGCCAGTTGCTCCTTGGTGTTCACTGCAGAGAGCGGAGGAGTTTGGGAGGAGATGAGTCCTTGTGGATGTTACTGGCTCGAGCCTAAAGGCTGCCCATTATCAGGCTGTGGCACTTCACGGGTGTTATGGGGGTCTCATGTCTGGGCTTGCACGTCTTTTCTCTTTCAGATCTGCTTGTTATGAATGTCGTTTTGCTGATTTATTTAATACGATTGAGTTAATCAGTGGCTTTGTTTGTTTCTTGTATGCCTGGTCTTTATATGTTGAACCCAAGGGGGCGGGGCTCCTGACTCTGCTGCTATAGACCACGCCCCTGCTTAGTCCCCTCCCTGCCTAGTTCCTGCCCTGCCCCTGCTTAGTCCAAGCCCTGCTTAATCTCTACCCAGACCCCGCCCTGTCCCTACTTAGTCCCCGCCCTACCTAGTCCCCACCCTGTCCCTCCCTGCCCTGCCTAGACCCCGCCCTGCCCTTGACTAGACCCCGCCCTGCCCCTGCTTAATCCCTGCCCTGCCTATACACCACTCTGCCCTTAAATAGTCCCCTCCCTGCCTAGTCCCCGCCCTGCACTTGCCTAGTCCCCATCCATCCATCCATCCATTATCCAACCCGGTTTTGCCTAGTCCCCACCCTGCTTAATTCCTGCCCAGACTCTGCCCTGCCTAGTCCCAACCCTGCCCCTCCCTTCCCTGCCTAGACCCCACCCTACCCTTGACTAGACCCCGCCCTACCCCTGCTTAATCCATGCCCTGCCTATACACCGCTCTGCCATTAAATAGTCCCCTCCCTGCCCCTGCTTAGTCCCCGCCCTGCTTAATCCCTGCCCAGACCCCGCCCTGAATA
>JANRMT010062810.1:3140689-3153339 GCA_026402145.1 Polypterus bichir lapradei
AGATAGATAGATAGATAGATAGATAGAAATGAAAGGCACTATATAATAGATTGTCAGGCTCCCAGTATCACCTATTGGGCACTATAGTGTGACAGTCAAGGCTTTTCATTTTGGACTCTGAGGCTGTCTCTTCAGATCCCACTACTGACACCATCTGACCCTAACAATGTCACTTCTTCTTCTTGTGCTCCAAAACAAAAGACATAGCAGTAGTAGATAAAGAAGTTGACCAAATAATAACTAAGAATGTCACCAGCCCCGTGGCATCCTGACCCTGTAAGCCAACTGTATACTGTTGATCAAATTGTCCCCAACTCTCAGTCCCCGTCTCGCTGTTGTCACTATGGTTTGCTTACCCTCAGCTCAAATCCTCTCCCTCAGCCTCAGCCTTTTAAATGAAGCCCCCTCTTTACCATCACTGTATGACTTACTCAGATTCGTCACTCTGTGTGTGTTTCCCTTAAGCACCACTAGATGTCCCCAAGTCTATGTGACACTCTTCAGCTCTGTGTGACACTGATCCTGCGGGACTTCAGTGTCCGCTGACTTTCCTTCTAATTCCTTGTTTGATTTAATGTGTCTTTCCGTTTTACAGAATTCCTCGTTTTAATCTCTCTGTGCGGCCACAGAAATGACGTCGACGTCACCTTCCTGCGATCCTGAGGGACGCTTACTGCTGTCACGCCTTTGAATGCACAGCGCTGGCATCTCTCACTTTACTTCACCAGCTTATCACTAATGTGAACTTTTTTTGTTTCTTTTATGAACCACAAGCTGCTTATCCATGTCTTCATCAAAGAGAGGAGACCTCACTGGTGACACTGGGGCCGTCGTCACCTGCACCATTAACTGGCAATGTTTAATAAAGGAGAGTTAAGGGGCTGAGAGATTCCACGCCATGCCAATGTGTTTTGATGGTTGGTAGAAGGGCAGGACAGAATCTCAGACTCCGCAGAGGGGTAGCAGGTTTGAGCAACAGAATATCTCAGAAACTCGAGGGTCAGCTGGGACCCCAGATGTGTGGCTGCGTTTCTGTGACGTCTTCAAGGTTCAACAGCTGATGAGGCATGTGACGCGTGACATGTGACAAATACGGTGGACTCAGGACTCTGCCCACTTCATTGTGTCATTGAAATGGAGAGATGTGTGTGATTTTTGCCCGTCAGTCTACACTGATAGGTCAGAGTGACAAAGTGACAAGTTGTCTTCACAAAGGTGTCCGCACATCTCTTAAAACTCAAGTCTCTCCTCCTGTGAGTTGCAGACTTGTGAGAAAAATAAGGAAACAGTGAGGAAAATGTCACACGAGAAAAATCACGCGAGAAAACTAGCAGTCGATAAGTAAAGTACATTTCATTCATTGGATGCAGCGTTGTGTTTCTGGGAATATTTCTGAGGAAGGGGGTCCATACATTTCATCAGATTCTTAAAGGGGTCCACGACTCAAAAAAGGCTAAGAATCGCCACTCTAGTCACAGGATGGCACTCAGTCTCATTCCCCATCAACGTTGGCTGCTGTGACTTCCCAGCAATGTCGATGTGTCATTTCTTACAGAAGATCAGTTTGGAGCCAAAACCCCTTAAGGAAGCCATTGGGCAGACTGGCACAAGATGGCTGTGGCCGACAAGTGAGGGCTAACTTAGCCATCGATGCCCCGCTCAGGCGAAGCAAAGCTTATGGGTTAAGGGGCGAAATGCTTGTGACCCTGAGGTACCTGCAGAAGATGCACGGGGGGTGTCCAATAATGCGTATGCTCTGATTTGTCACCAGGGAAGACCATCAAGAAGACGAAAGCGTGGTCTGCGATTTCAAGAAGCTCCAGCAGTTTCTGCTTGCTGGCAAAACATCCTCAATGTTGGCTTCATCAAGAGGCAGCCACCCAGTGCCATGGGCTATGCCAGGATACTCTAGGGTGACAATTAAGCTCCCATATAGACTCCCACAGGGTGGTGAGGGGATTGTAGTTCTGACAGGCTGCCCTGTTGGGCTCCTTGATATTTGAAGAAAGTCACCTCATCTTGTTTATTGTCGTCAGAACCACAATGGAGATTCGTGTTCATGTTTGCCAGCGCTAAGAGCCGCACATCCACTGAGAGTCCTGCCTGTGCGATGGGCGGAGCTGGAGGTTTGAGGGTGGGGGGGGGCTGATGGTGTGGGGCGGAGCTGGAGGTTTGGAGGAGGTGGCTGAGGGTGAGGGGCGGAGCTACATATTCGGATGAGGGGTTGGAGGTTTGGAGGCGGGGCTGAGGGTGTGAGGTGGAGCTGGAGGTTTGGAGGCGAGACTGAAGTTGTGGGTGGAGTTGGAGGTTTGGAGGCTGGGCTGAGGGTGTGGGGCGGAGCTGGAGGTTTGGAGGCGGGGCTGAGGGTGTGGGGTGGAGTTGGAGGTTTGGAGGTGAGACTGAAGTTGTGGGTGGAGTTGGAGGTTTGGAGGCTGGGCTGAGGGTGTGGGGCGGAGCTGAATGTTTGACATGTGATCTCAGTCATTCTCAAAGCTTTCAGAGACTCTCACTGTCATGCGTGTTGCTTGCATGTCTTCCCACGTTATCCTGAGCTTCATGATCTTGAAATGACCAGAAGAGGCCAGGAGTGACCATAAGGTCATTCCTTTGAATTTGACACTTGAAGTCATACAATGCAGGCAAATGGCATTTGATGTCTTATTGGGGCTTATCTTGGTGACTGATATTCTGATTAACTAATAACTATAAAATGTAACAATTACTGCCACCATGGTGGTACCAGCTCCATCTGACTGCATCCTATCTTTTGGTCTGGACTGAAATGTGCAGGTTCTCCAGTTTTCCTCCTAAATGTGTGCATTAGATGATGTGGTGACTCTAAATTGTCCCCCATGTAGGTGTACACATAAGCGGACCCTCTGGTAGACTGGCACCCTTTACAGAGCTGGTTCCTGCCAAGTGCCCAGTGCTGCTGGAATTGGCTCTGGTCTAACGGCTGTTAAAGCTCATTTGGACAAGGAGCGGGTATTGTCATATATGACCACGTTGGCAAATGAGGACATGGTGGCTTTCAAAATAGGGCTAGATGTGCACATTGAAGAGGGCCAGAAGGGAGCAGACTTCAGAAAGAATTCTCATGAAATGTGCCCATCTGGGACTTAACCGCTGTTTGGCATCTTATTTGGCATGAAAAACTGTGATATCTGGAACCCAAGAACTGTGCACCATCTCTGAAGGCCAGATGTTGAGCTGGAATGGTGGCACGGAATTGTCAACATGCCCTGTGAATGTGTGTGGCTGGCATCATTCATGGTGTCACGTCCCACTGTGTCCCTAATTAACATGTTCTGCCCAAGCTGCAGAGCCCACCTGGGACCCATCTATTGCAGCCTCTTTCCTGGTGTCTCTGTGGGCACAAGCAGACCGCAGGTGGGCACCCAGCTTGCTGCCCAGGACTCCAAGATGGCTCTGCTGGTCTGGAGAGCCCAAGGTGATGAATGTGTAAAAGTGACCCCACTGGGTCTGACTGTGTTTTCTTGAAAATTAATTAGTAGGCTGATGAGGAATGTGTGCCAGTGTAGCGCCCAGTGCCTACAGAACATGGGTAACCCAATCCGGCTGTCTTTTACAGGAATCCAGGCTCTCGGAATTAACAGTGTAACCGTATCGCGCTCGTCATAAACGCCAGCGCAGTTGCTTTATTACCGATGGCCAGCGCATTCCGTGCTTTTGTCACAGCCACGCTTGAAGTAGCAATTAAAAAACTCGGAACAAATTTTACAAACTCGTCGCCCGCATAATAAAACGAAATGGCAAAAGCAGGAACTGCAAGAATGCACAGTCGGCATCGCCAGGGATTTATGGAAAGGGGCCATGGAGCGCCAGGCTCTGCACTTTGGCTCTCAGAGATCCAGGCCCGGGCATCAAGAAGGCAGGTGTGTGCCCGGTGAGGTAACGGGAGTGGGTGCGGGGCACAGCTTTAATGTGCTCTGTGGTGGTGCTGAAGGGCAAATGCACTCTAATGGGGTTTCCATGAGAAATTGAGGAGAATGTAGGGCATGAGAGGATGGTTGGCACATCTCTGCTCGACTTTCACCAGCCCTTACTGTATATGGTGCTCTTCACAGCCAGCACTGATTATTTTGGGAGGCAGAGCATTAAATGGGACCACAGGACTCATGGCCTCCCACCAGGGTGATTCCAAGACAAACTACAAGAGCACATTTGAAAGATGAGGCTCCCCAACCACAAACCAAATCAGGGCCTAAACTGGCAGTGCCATCCATAAGTCCATCCTGTTGCCGGGACAGAAAGCTTTTATGGTTCATATTGTAAATGAGGTGCCCACAATGGTGACTAGAATGTCACCCTGGGAAGAAACAACTGCCTGGGGGTGATGCCATGAAAAGGGTGGGCGCTGAAGATGGACAGCAGGAAGAGTTGGAGTCTCCTTCGTGTGACGATTCTGCCTTCTCACAAACCTCAAAAAGTCAAAGGAGTTAAGAGACACGCAGAGGGGCAAAAGAGGAGAGCCAACAAGACCAGGAGATGCTGGACAAGACCAAGATGGAGCCAGGAGGGCAAAACTCCCCAGGAAACCAAAGGGCGCAACTCAGGGAGCCGAAATGAAGGCAGAAACCAGAAAAGAAACCTCAGTGCCATCAAACGTCTGGTGCCAGGACCACCTGACAGTGCCATCAGGGGGTCTTCAGACCCTTCACGCCTTTCACATTTTGTTACTGCCTTGTGCGCAGATCATTTCAATTTGTTTCTTCTCTCATCAAGCAACACTCAAAACCCCTAAATGATAAAGCGAGAAGAGAACTTTAAATGTACTAAAGCTGACAATATCCCAGCGACCAGCCAGGGGTCTTCTTAGTCTGACTCAACATGCTTTGGACTTGAGGATTTTCTGCCATTCTTCTCCGAGGGTCCCTCTCAGGCTCCGTCAGGTCAGATGGAGACCACCGGTGGGCGACTTCCTTCAGGTCTCTCCAGAGATGTTCAAGACTGGGCCACTCAAGTAAGTTGTCCTCACGCCCCTTCTAAGGCTCTCTCTCTCTCTCTCTCTCTCTCTCTCTGCTTTGTCCTGGGGGCAGTCCACCCTTCGGCCCAACCTGAGGTGCCAGAGTGATGAGACGAGGCGTTTCATTAAAGATGGCTCTGGACTTTGCTCCGCTCAGCCTTCCCTCGTCGCCGTCTAACAGCTTCGGGTGCTGCTGTGTCTTTCTGAGTACTGAGGTGACCAGAGCAGCACACAGAAGTCCAGCAGTGGTCTCACTGGTGTGGTGCTTCATCTGAGTTTAGTGCGGCCCTCCGTTTATTTTCGACACTTCTCATGATGTAACCTAACATTGTATTTGTCTCTTTATTTGCTTCGGGGCCTCCAGTCTTGTATTTATAATTGACGTTCCTGTTGCCCACCTGTAGCACTTTTCAACCCCGTTGTGAGGCTCGTCCAGGCCATTTGAAATTCTCTTTGCTGCCTCCTCGGTGTCTGCCAGCCCTCCAGTTTTAGTGCCAAGTTTACTAAGTCCACCTGACTCCATGCCATCCCTATATGTATATTGTGGTCTATGGCCGGCTTGTCATCCCGGCCAATACCCCCAGGCCACCAGATGGAGCCCCCCCTGCAGCATAGAGGTGCCCTGAAGACCAGCAGGGAATCCTGGACAATGGAGTTTTCATCCACAACCCGGCTGGATACCACAGGGGCCACTAGATGGAGCTGCAGGGAGGAGCAAAGAATATTATTTGCCCTACGCCCCGGAAGTGCGTCCGAGTCACATGGACAAGGGGAATGACGTGCTTCCGGGGTGAAGAAAAAGAAGAGTTTTGATCTGATCCTGAAGTGCTAAGAAGTCACATGGACTGAGGGATCAGAAGCACTTCCGGGTCATGGACTATAAAAGGATTGTGGGAACTCCCAGACAATGAGCTGAGCTGGGTGGAAGGGTGGCAACGCGTCTGGGAGTGGAGGATTGCTTTATTGTATGGTGTACGGTTTATTAATGAGAATTGAGGAGCGGAGGGTGCTTGTGCACTACTGTATAGTCCGAATAAAGAATTATTGGACTTTTACCTGGTGTCTGGAGTCGAGTGCCAAGGGTTCAAGGGGACGACAGCGCCCCCTACAGTCACAATATATATATATATATATAATCCAGTGTCTGTCTGTCTGTCTGTCTGCTTTTCGTGAGAGATCTACGTAATGGATTCAGATCGGGTTTTTCTTTCTAGAATTTGCTCGAACATTCCGGTTGATTTTGTGACTTCCCTCATCGTGCGAAGTACCAGAGTTCACTTGCAGGAGCGAGATACTCACACGAGGGTGGGGGGAGCGTGATGTCAGAAGTGGGCGGGGCCATGTCTCCTCACTGTGCTGCTTCACTATTACGTGGGCGGAGCCGTGGGACGTGGCTAATTAAATAGAAATCAGGAAACGTGACAGAGGGGCCGAGGACAGAGAGACCCCTGAGGGACTCCACCGATGACCTCACGCCGTTCTCCTCTTCTCTGGACTCCCATCCCTCCTGATGATGAAGTCCGCTTCAGCTCCAGTTTTTGCTGGTGACCTCTGGCGTCCTCTCGTTTCAGGATTCATCTTCAGTGTCGGACCACCGAGTCAGTCGCCTGCTTTGCTTCTGTCAAACCATTGCGGCTGCCTGTTGACAAAGTCGAAAGGTGGCCATTCTGTCTGCCATCTGCTGTGTTATTTGCACATCATTTATTTCTTATCATACTTTCTCTAATTGTACAGAAGTCCGGCTAAGGGGGCAGCAGAGACCTCTGACACTTTGTCTCCCTTCATGAAGATAAAAGATGCGTTTGCAACTTTCTAGTCCTCAGCTGCTTCTCCCATCTCAGGTTTCACAACACCTCAGAGTTTCATGTCTTCATGTTTCATGAAATCAAAGCAGGCAGCAAATAAACAAATACGTGAAGGACATCATTAATGTTTTTCAAACGTTTGATTCATCAGAGTAACCTGCACCTTCTGCTGACCTCACAGCCAAATCCTTTGGATTCCGAATGCCAGTCACTCTGTGCCAGTCACCAACTCCAGCAAAAAGGACCGCAGACCATCACACGTCATCCTCCATGTTTGACCATTGGTGTCACCCACTGAGGGGCCGTCCTGTCACCATACAATACAATACAATATCATTTATTTTGATAAAGCTCAAAATCACATAAGGAGTGCTGCAGTGGGCTTTAACAGGCACCGCCTCTTGACAGCCCCCCAGCATTGACTCTCTAAGAAGACAAGGAAAACTTCCAAAAGAAAAGGGAAAAAGTGGAAGAAATCCCAGGAAAGGCAATTCAAAGAGAGACCCCTTTATAGGCAGGCTGGGCGTGCAGTGGGTGTCAAAAAAAAATGGGGGGAGCCAATCCAACACAATAGACAGAACAGAAGAGAACAGAAGTCATCCTCAATACAATAGAAATATTACAAGTACACAGCAGAATTCAACAGGAGATGACATCCCATAATAGGATTTGGATTTGTTCAGAGTCCTGGAGACTTCGGCCATCAAGCTGCACCCCTCCCCATACTGGCCAATCCACAGCTGAGACAGCCAATCCAATGACAGGACACCTCCACCCGACAATTCCTGAGATCCTCCATCAGAGATGACTTTACCTTAGGCAGGCAGAACAACGTGGCAGGTGGGCAGTGGCACCAAGTGGCACATTTGAGTACCAAGAAGAGAAACAGAAGAGGTGAGGGTGAGTCACAAATTCTAACTGTCATGTTACTTCTGTGGTGCAGTGGGTAGCGCTGCTGCCTGGCAGTTAGGAGACCCTTAAGGGTTCACTTCTTGAGTTTGCATGTTCTCCCCGTGTCTGCGTGGGTTTCCTCCCACAGTCCAAAGACATGCAGGTTAGGTGCACTGGCGATCCTAAATTGTTCCTACTGTGTGCTTGGTGTGTGTGTGTGTGTGCCCTGTGGTGGGCTGGTGCCCTGCCCAGGGTTTATTTCCTGCCTTGCGCCCAGTGTTGGCTGGGATTGGCTCCAGCAGACCCCGTGACCCTGTAGTTAGGATATAGCGGGTTGGATAATGGATGGATGTTACTTATGTTTTAGTGCTAATGACTGACAACAGAGATGCAGTCTGTACTCTTAATCAGCAGCTCTAGTCAGGGTGTGCTAAACTGAAGTTGTGAGTCTTCAGCCTGAGACCGTCTATTATAGCAGCAGGCAGACCACTCCACAGTTTAGGGGGGTCCTGTAACTAAAAACTCGACCTCCCACTGTTATTTTATTAATCCTTGGAATCCTAAGCAGACCGACATCTTGAGATCTTAATGTGCGCTCAGGTTTGTAAGTCGTGATAAGTTCAGATAAGTAAGCCGGACCTGCGCCATTTAATGCTTTATATAATAAAAGGAGGATTTTGAAATCTGCCCTAAACTTAACCGGGCGCCAGTGTAAGGATGCGAGGACTGGAGTTATGTGTTCGTATTTTCTAGTGCAGCAGCATTTTGGATGAACTGGAGGCTGAATAAAGAACAGTCTGAACATCCAGTGAACACCGCATTGCAGTCGTCAGTCCTACTAGAGATAAATACAGCAATTAATTTCTCAGAATCCTGTTTATTTAGAAAACATCTTAATTTCTCAACATTTTTAAGATGGAAGAAACCTGATTTGGACAACTTTGTGATGTGCGCATTAAATGACCTGCTAGAGTCAAAGAGAACTCTGAGATTGCGGGCTGATTCAGTAAAATTAGTTGTGACTCCAGCTGAGTTAAATGATGACAGAATATCGTTGTGATCAGCGTCACTCCCTCCAGTAATTAACATCTCGGAGTTTAAAGACAAGTCGTTCTCAGCCATCCACGCCTTTAATTCACTAACACAACTAATTAAAGACAACATCTGAGAAGCTTCATGTGATCTAAGTGAGACGCAGAACTGGGTGTCACCTGCGTACGAGTGAACATGATGTGTCCTAATGAGTGGAAGCCTGTCAAGTGACAACAGTGACGGTCCGAGTCCTGAGCCCTGCGGGACGCCATATCTCACTTCTGTGTGTAATGATGGAGTCCCGTCATCACATTTCTGTACGTATTGGAATCGATTTGATAAATAAGAACTAAACCAAGCGAGCTCAGTCACTGCCTGTGAGCCCCACGTTATTTTCTAGCCTGTGTAGTAAAATCGAATGGTCGATGGTGTCAAACGCTGCACTTAAGTCTAACATCATCATCGCAGTGGAGTCTCCTTCATCAGAGGATATCGGAAGGTCGTTTACAAACGACGACCTACAAACACCCAGCGTGATGAGCCAAAGAGTTCCAATTTGAATTCATTGCTCCTTAGGACTTTCCTCCAGTCTGCAGTCGTCCACAGCTGGGATTTCAAAGCCCCCTTGTGTCCTTCTGACTGCCACTCGTCCTGTCGAACCTGCAGCACAGTACCGACCGACACTTGTGTGCTGTGAGCCGCCCGTCGTCACTCGAGCTGGTGACCAGAGCCGTCATCGGGGCCCACGTTGTTTCTGTGTCACATCAGGGTCCCCAGTGCTCTACTCTGCCTATGAAGCTGTTCAGACGGCCCTGCTGGTGACCCTCAGAGACTTGTCTTCTGATTGGCTGGTGACTTTGGCTCAGCCAGATCTCCTCCTATCAGAGTTTCTTTCAGTTTCCAGTTGCCGTTGGATCGTGTTGGACACCCGCTGGACTTTCATTTTTATTATCTTTAAATGAAAGGCCGACACTCCTAAGGGTAGTAAAGCTCGATCTCATTTCATTTATTCATCTTCTTGCCATCGCCACTGTCATGTCGTCCAAGTCGGACTTCAGAAGCTGCTGTCTGTTCCAGCTCTGCTTTAAGACACACAGAGGGGTTCTGAAGTAATCAACACAAGTTGGGACACCTGTGCAAATTGTCTGCTTCAACTTGCAAGGCTTCATTGACTTGAATTGCTGCAGAACATCTGTCGGTTGGTTGTACCCTGAAGAAGGCCCATTTGTAACATTCTGATGTTTCTGCTAATTGGAATTTGTCCCAATCCAGCTGGTCCATCATGTGGTGGGTGCAGCAACACACCTCAATCAGAACTCAGTGCCAGTCTCTCTCTCACTCTCTGAACTTTAAATGTAAACCTCTGCCAGTTTCCTGCTTACCTCTTCACCATCTTAGGTTATTCATTGCACTTCAGCTGACTCCATCTGAAGTTAAACTGAGGGTCTGTAAAACATCTGACCAGTGGTGTAGTCGCCTAATCAAAGTTCAGAGGTAGTGGTCGTCCTCCTCAGCATCTCCACATAGGGTATCTGGGTCTCCAGCAGAGTGTCTATGGGGATCCTGGTCACCTTCCTCTCTTCTTGATTACTCAGTTTGTCCAAGTGGTCAGCTCTTCCAGAAATCCTTCATCGTTTCATAACAATGGTGGTCCCCAGGGTATCCAGCAGGGCTGTGAAGGAAAACTCCAATGTCCATGATGCCATGCTGGAATTCGGGGCACCTCGATGCTACAGGGAGGGCTCCATCTGGCGGCCTGGGGGTATTGGCCGGGATGAATGGCCGGCCATATACCACACAGCGTACACTGTGACGAGCTCAGGCCATTCAGTCTAGCAAGCTCACCGGTCCTGTCCACTGAAATCCTGCAAATTGACATCAAGTGGAGATTTGAAGGCCCTGAAATTCTTCCGGTCCACCACATTAAAGCAAATGCTGGGCTAATTAAACACCTCAGTCACATCAGGCCGTGATCTCCTCTTCATCTGCAGCTTCAGGTTCTCCTGCTCAGTTGCTCTCCGTTGTCCTAAATCAACCCCCACCCCCCCCCACGTACTATAGGTGAGTGCCCACCAGGGTGTTATAAAGCGTAAGGATAACCTCCCTTAACCTGGACTGCTCCCATCAAGGCGCTATATAACCCTTTGGCCTTCTTCATCACGTCTGTCCACTGCCTGGATGTAGAGAGTGACCCGTCCACTAAGACCACTAAGACTCCCTGGTCTTTCTCGTTGGACGCACTTTCAGATTTCAGACCCCGCTTCCTTAATTCAAATCTCACTGTCGTACACGTGCGCTTAGGAGGCAGCCAACAAGCCCTGAGGTGAGTGAAAGACAACGGGATAATATCGGGTATTAACGCCTCTCGCCTTTTCTCATCAGAATTAATGAAGAAAAACAATAAAGAACTTCACTCACCGACTGTCCTGCATTCCCAAAATGTCTCCTCTTCCGTTCCACCTTTGAGTCCCGAAGACAACGCCACTTCTGGACGCCCCCTGATGACATCACTTCCGCCTCTACCGGGTGACGCCACTTCCTCCTACATCACTTCTGGTCGCTCTTTGATGATGTCACTTCCAGTCATGACGTCATTTCCATCATCACTTCCGTCCGGTCACCATTTTCTATGTATACTCACCTTCACCTGTCCTGTATTATCAGCTGTTATGGTTTCAATTACTTTTTACAACTGTAATTTTCTCAAGATCGCCAGACATTACACTCTTTATTTTTGTCTCCTGTGACACTGATTTCCTACACTCACATTTTTACTTCCTGCATGTAATCCTTCATGTTTAATTTCATCTGCCACAATCTGCCCAGCCGGTGCCTCTGTGGCGTTTCCGCTGGTTCTCCATTCTCTGCCCTTATGCCAGTGTTATTGTCAGACTAAACCAGTTGGTTATTTATGTTCATATCCCGGTGCCCCCAGCGCCGACCCCCGATGGATGCCACTTCTAACAACACCCCGCTCTGATAAGACCCCCTACTGTTACAGTCCTGAGACAGGAAGGGGCCGGAATCAGTTGCCCTCACTGGTCACCTTCTCGGAGCCGTCTGTAAGAAAAGAGTTTCTCAAGACCTTCCATCAGATCTGATCAATAATCTCATCTGCACTCCTCTCGTTGAGTCTTCTTGTTGTTTCCTACTAGAATTTGAACCCCTGCTGACTGCTCACTTAACATGCCTGCTCCAGCTGTGAGCTGCTCAGACTTTTCCTTAAGAATCACCTCCACTAATTTACCTGGGATGCACGTCAAGCTTACTGGCTTGTAGTCTCCTGGATCTCTCATTTACCAGGTGCCAGTCTTTAGGAATGTCCCCGGTGTGTCTGGATGCGTACCCACTGACCTCCTGAGCGTCCTGAGGATGAAACACACAGCTTGCAGTCCCCAAGTATTTCACACCTGCAGCTCCACCTCACATCATTCTCTTTGGCTCAGAGGCAGCGCCATTGGCATTCAACACTCTGTGGGCCCATCCAAGCCAGGACCCTCCCTAAGACTCACTGGTGGCAAAGCAGTCAAGTAAGTGTTGCTCTGTTAAGGCTCCATCATTGCTCTCTCTCACTTACACACTCATGAGGCACACACAAGCTCCACCCATTCTGTGTCTCTCATTCTGGCCCCGCCTCTTCCAACAGTGTGTGTCTCTCTCTCCTTCTCTCTCCCCTGGTCACACCCCTTCAGGTTCTCACTCTCTAAGGCTCCTCCTCATCTGACACATCTCTTACTTTCTTTATGGGGCTCCGCCTCTTCCAACAGCATCTCTCTTAGTCTAGATAAGGCTCAAACTCTTCTCACAACCACCACTATTTCTCTCTCTTGGAGGATCCGCCCCTTCTGACCTCATCACTCTCTCTGCCCTAAGTGGCAGCATCTCCCACTCTCTCTCTCTCTCTGAGGCTCCACCTCCTCTGACTTCATCACTCT
>JANRMT010062810.1:3153349-3166961 GCA_026402145.1 Polypterus bichir lapradei
CATTGCTCGCTCTCCCTCTCTCTCTCACTCTCTCTCTCTCTCTCTCTAATCCATGTGGCCCCACCAGAATCTTCGCGAAGGGCATTGCCACCTAACAGGCCATTCAAACGTGGCAGACCACTCATTTGTTGATTCCAGTGAAGCCCGCTTCTTTTCTTTTCGAAGGACTGCTCTGTCTAGTAATCCTAACGCAGGACGCTCCCTCAGTGTGACATAAGCACTCTTTCTATTAAACTGAGTAAACTGAAGCCAAAGGCCGACGCAGACAAAGCCTGAATTGTCGATGGACCACCAGACTCGACCGCCGGCCTTGTAAATCGAGGGTCAGTTTTCTCGTAAATTAACAAGTTGTTCGGTGCATTGAAAATCCAAAATGCAGTTCAGGTGGAAAGCGTGATGTTTTTAAAAACGTGTAGGTGACCTGATGGACGGCACGGCCACCTCTTGTCTCTTAGGCTGGCTGTCTTCTTAAATCGTTAAAGCCTGGACGCGGTCCCAGCTCAGCATGACGGTGACACTGAACTTGGAAAGGGCAGCGCTCGTCTTTCTGTAAACGGCGATGGCAGGAGGCTCGGCTTGGGTGGGCCGTGTTTGACACGGAGGGGCATAAACCAAGTGACCTCAGTGACTTTGCTAGTATATAGCGCCTTTCAAAGCCCCAGAGAACTCAAAGACTTTCACTAAACGTGGCAGAAGACTGCCAACATTTTTACAGTAGGAGACCACTCTGTGCCTGTGCCCACCATAGTCGTCAAGTCCTGCTGTCGTTCCATTGATCAAAGACTTCAGGTTTCCGTGGTGATTTCTGTCTTCCCTTCAGCTCTTCTCTTGCTCTCGTCACTCAGTGTCATCCCCAGCATTGCCTCCATAAACCCAAAGAAGGTCAAACCCATCTAATCTTAGTCAGGGTCACAGGAGCCAATCTTGATTGGCAGTGAAGGTAAAGCTGGGACGCCAGTCCATTGCAAGGTCCTCATAGTGCGCGCCCCACTCTGACCCTGAGCAGGGTGATGTCACCTTTAAACACACAACTCGTCTTTGGGAACACAGAAACAAACCCCATGGGGACACGGGGAGAACACGCAGACGTCATACAGACACTGACCGAGCCATGATTTGAACCCGGGACATCCAAGTTACTGCACCAGCCTTGAAGCGCACCCCTTCACCCATATCCTTGTCCCAGGATGGCAAGCAACTGGGGGACAAATAAAGTTCTTTAAGTTGTGGGCATCACAGGGAGCAATGATGAGCTGTTTCAGTTAGGATTAAGGTGAAGTTGCCCTGTAGGGGGCGCCATGAGGTTTCACTCTGGGGCTCATAAGTGTCCTGACCTCAGGGTAGGTTTGCCCTGCAGGGGGTGACATAAGGCTTCACACTCGGACTCATTTACTGTCTCAATTGGCCTCACGGTGGAAGTGCCCTTTAGGGGGCGCCATTAAGTTCCTCTGTAATGTCACAAGTGTCCCTGGTGGGTCTCATTTTCAGAAGTCATGCTGATGACCCAAACTGTGGCCTGTAGATGAATTTGAATGAATTCCATCAGCTGAATTGACCCCTGAAATGATTACCTGGCCTGCTGCAGGACTCAGTAGGAGACACTCAGTGGTCCAATGAGAGCAGGACAGGGCCTCGGACCCTCATTCCTGTCCAGACCTGGTCCAGCCTACAGGGGTTTTCTGATTGTCACAAGATACCAGGGAAGTACACTTTAAAAAATCATCAATTTAAATTAAAAACACTGCTTCGCTCTGCCAATGCCAGACTGCCAGTTAGAGGCTGGCACCCAATGAGAAGCTGTTTGTCTAATGAAGGGTATCCTGTCATGTATGCTCATATGGCCACATGGGGACATCGTCTCGTTATTTAACATCGTCCTCCTTATTACTTTGTGCCTTTGGTCACCATGAAAGGCGCTATATAAATGAAGACATTGAGACAGAAAATGAAGGCTAACCTCACCAAGGCACCCCACTGGCACAATGGCTAGTACTGCTGCCCCCCAGACCCCTCGCCCAGTAGATGTTTCTGTGGAGTTTGCATGTTTCTCATCATGTGTGGCTGGGTGGGCACCGCGTAAGGACGCTGGAGGCTGTAGTGGCCTGCCATCCTGTCTGCGTCTAATGCTAAACTGGATTATACCGGTTAGAGTCTGGCACTGTACATTGCTGACTTCACATTTTGAAAGGCGCTATATAATTCTGTCAGCATGTGTTAACTTTTTAATATTTAAAACAGAAACTTAAACCTCCTGATGCTTTGAGGTGAAGTTCATTGTGAAAGGCGCTATAAACACAAAGAATGATCCGGCAGCTCCAGCCCTCTTTGTCTTTATACATCCATCCAGCTTTAGCATGCATAGCTCCTTTCACGGTTAGGACCCTCAGCTGCCATTCCTGTCCGTGGACCCTCATGAATGTTTTGAGACCCCTCAGCCCAGTGTGTGTCTGGGTTACCTCTTTGTGAAGGACTGCTCCAGAATGTCCATAAAACTGCAATGCACATCCATTAGGAATAAAGTGTGGAGTTAAGGGGAGCACAGGGCTCTTGTTTTATGGTCGGACCCCCACAGCTCTGCTCTTTCCACAAAACGAAAGACGAGCGAGTGCCGTGTTCTGTTAACCATTTGTGCGGCAGGCCGCAGAGAGACCACCCAGGATCTGGTGGTGCTACCTGCCGCTGAGACCCCTCCTTCCCACCTGCTGGTCTCCTGGGGACGTGTGGGGATGGCCACTTGTCGTGTCTGTGTGTGTTCCATCTGCCATCGCCGGTGACATCTCCACATCAAAGGGTTGAGACTGGTGTGGCCAAAGCAGACCACATGTGCCCCTTTATGTGTGCGTTTGTACTGCCTGGTGACATCTTTTGGGCCAACAGGCTATCTGCTTCTGCCGCTGTGGCTGCCCACTTTTCTGAAAGCGCTGCCATCTTGTACCATCTGACTGTCCCTCCTGGTCTGTTCTCTCTCGATGGGGAGGTAAACCTTCTGCCAGTCCTCAGTTGCTGTGTGAAATCTTCTGGACACACTGCCCCCACGATGGCCCACTCCTGGTAAGAGGTGTCACACTACTTGCATCACTAGCCCTGGTGCCCCACTTGGTGACCCAATTCTGGAAACATTGCCCCCTGATGGCCCTTTTCAGGTAGCAATGTCCCCAATGGCACAATTCTGCCAGCCGTCACTGCTCACTTCTGGAAGCACTCTACCCTGGCAGTGCACTTCCTGCCAGCTGATGGCCCCTTGGCATACTATACACACTTGTGAAGTCACATGCTAGTACCCCCAGTGGCTGTGCCAACTCTGAATTACATTTTTCTCTGGATGGAGTCCTTGTCTTTTCAGTGGCTGGCAGCATGTGTGACTCTGTTTCGTCTCACCCACCCCTTCAGGTGCCCACAGTCATGCCAAGTGAGATAATCTGCTCCAACTCTCCAGAGCTGCACTTGAATGAAATCAGGACACTCGGGTGCCAACCTCACCCGTGGCCACTCCAAAGGGATACTATAATAGTAGAAAAGGGGCAGCCTTAGCGGCACAGAAAATAATAACACATGACCGTCCTTGCAGGGTGGTCCACCCCTGGCCAGTGTTAAGGTTGTGCTGAATCTCATGCAATGTGCACCCATTAGCAGAAAGTAAGATATATGAACTGAGTAGTAGTTGGGATGGCACTCAGGAGTGGCATCATGGGTGCCTTGCAGAAGACACTAACTGCCTGGCGGTGAGCAGAATTGCAGAAATCCAATGGCCTCAATCTATTCATTTATAAACTGAGCCCCCCCTTAAAATGAAGAATGGCCAGGCAGTGTCAAGGGAGCTGACCAGAGACGTTCAGTAGGGCAGCAGTGGGCAGAGAGGCACATCATCTCAGTGGTTTGTGTGTCTAATAAGGGCAGTCGACCGTGGAAGCAGCGGACATTGGATTGTCAATGGCTTTGGGGGCACCTTGGTGACATTCTCTGTCTTGTTACAAGGTGTACTGCAGTCTCAATGTCACATTAGACCACGTCTGTTGACCAAGTCCACCTTTAGGCCATCATCTGGGAACACAAGGACAGGAATGGTCAGGATGTTCAGTTCTCCACCCTCCAGTCCAGCCCAGTATGTCTTCGTGTCCACATAGTAAGAGTGCAGAGCTCATCTCCGGGTCAATGAGCCCAAGGTGGTCACACTGGTGTGCGGACTGCCAGGAGCTCTGGCCAATCCAAGGACATTCAGGAGTGCCAGCCTATGGTATCCAAGACGTGGGCATCAGTGCCCCCTATCTCAGAGAGTTAGTAGGTGTCTGGACGGGCTGAGCTGCAGTTGGACTTTGTCACCACTGAATTTTAAAAGCATTGACTTTGTTATTACTGATGACTCTGAAATTACATTCATGCCAAGGTGCGGACCACTATTGGGACCTCCATGGTGGGACGGCCAGCCCAGGGTCTTCCTCGCTGTGTTCCGATGAGCTGCCTTTTGGGATTTGGGCTCCTTTCTCTTGCAGAACTGTCACATCTGTCATTTGCTTGACCCTTACATTTGGGCGCCCCCGTTGGCTGACCACTCTTCCACACTTACCTTCTTGTGATGCCAGTCAAGTGCTGCTCTGTCCAGTTGGAACATGAAAGGGTGGCAGAGGTCACGGTCCAGCAAGACTTGGACAGACAACCACCAGTCAGTGTAGGTGGGCAGCAGGCAATGTGAGCATACAGCTGGCCAGTTAAAGGACAGAAATGTATAGGGTGTGCCAGGGTACCAGAGGGCAGGCCATGCCACTGATCAGAGCTATGGATCGTTAACCCTTGACTTGACTTAACCTCCCAGCCATTAGGTGGCAGCACATGGTCCCCAAATGGATGGAATAGGACAGTGTGCCCATTTAAGTGAGGTGCCACCAAGACGCTGTGAAAAGCTGAAGGGCACAAATGACCACTAGAGTTGAGTTAACCGAGAGGAAGTCAGCTGAACTTTGGGTCAGGAGGTGACCAGGGTGACAGGGCTTATAGGTGCTTTAGTGGCACTTTGGATGGCAACTCACCTCAGCTGATCGATGGGCAGCAACACCCACAGAGGTAAATCCAGAGGCACCTGTTTGTTTATGTCGTACTCTCCCTTTGCTCATCCCTTTACGTGGCGGATGTCCATCTTATCCCCTGATTTCTCAAGGTGATGCCACCAGCAGCCTTCAAGTTGGACAAAGTGTGCCCTCCCTGCTCCACACATTGGCCATGTGGCTCAGATGCCATGATGGAGTCCCCCCCCCCCCATCAGGGCAGGCTTCTGTCCTGTCAGGGAATTTTTACTCCTCAGCTTTCTTGATGTCCAACTGGTGGACTTGATGATGACTTTCAGTGGCTTTGAGATGTCCCTCTGAGCCTTCATATGGTCCTGTCATGGAGATGGACTGAAGATGGATGAACAGACCTGTGCTGAAATTGTGATCTCCAGTGCAGTGTCCAGCTGAAGTGACCATAGAGAGCCCCCCACCCCCAAGTTTTAAACTTCTCCTTCCTTTATGTTCAGGGTTAGGGAGATGGATGGATTGACAGACAGATGGTTGGATTATGTTTTGAACCATTTGGCTCCATAAGAAGTAACTGAATGTCCAAGGTGGTCAGCCTCTGATTCAACACGCCGGTGGACGATTAGACAGTACCGTGTTTTGTAAAATGGAGCCGGGTGTCCATCTCACTCTCCTTGTGTTACCTGGAGGTCAGTCTGGCCATGGGGCGCTTGAAAGAAGTCAGAAGCAATGCAGAAATGGAATAAACAACTAAAAATTGGAGTTTGGGCAAGCAGGGTGGCCTTCAACTGACCGTCCACCACCTCCTCCTGCTCCTCCTGTGTCACCGAGGAATGCCAGCCACTGATCTACGGCCAGCTTTTAGTTATTCAGTTGGAGTGGACGTGGAGGGCCGGGTCACATGTCCCATTAGCCAACACAGCTTAGGTTCCCAAAAACAATCAGTGCTGCTGGGCCACTGGACATTAAGCAGTGTCCAGTTTCATGGCCACGGCTCCTCAGGTTACGCTGGCCGGGCAGCTGCTAGTGGGACGCCGCCTGACACTTCATGTAAAATCAGACGTTGAGCTGTTAAGACGTGCAGGGGGCACAGCTTTGGAGTGGAGTGAAGATCTCCATGGAGCCGTCGTGGTGCTGTGAAAAAGTATGTGCCCCCCCCCCCCCCCATCCTCAGCCTCAGACCTTCAGACAAAATGCAACACTAGTGGACACCGAGTACAGGTTTTAAATCAGGACCTTCTTTTGTTGAAAAAAACTCCATGTGAAAAAGCCCCCCTCAAAAGTTGATTGTATCATAAATGCTTTCCGTCGTTCGATGCCAGTCCTTCACTTGATGAATGCCAACTGCTCATTTCAGCATCTCTGGTGGGCTCAAGTCAGGACTACGGCAGCTCACTCCAGAACTTCTGAGCCATTCAGCTGTTGACTTGCTTCTTGTTCTGCTGCATAACCCACTGGGGCTTCAGCCTCTGGTCACAGACAGATGAGTGGCCAGTCACCTTCAGAATATTCCGGACAAATGTCACAGTATGTTCTGCCTGCTGTGATTCACCTTGAGAAGTTTCTAGAACTTGAGTGGGTTCTACCTGTGGCCATCTGGACTGAAGGCCCACGTGGACCCACAATTCACATTGCAGAGCAGGACAAAAACCAAACTAGGACGTCCAGGGAACTCTCCGTAGACCACCATGATGAGACTGTGGTAGGGCATTGATAAGAACAAGATGATCAAACCATCTGCACAGCGCTGAGTGTTCTCAGAAGCTCCATGGCCTCAAGAATTGAGCAATGGAAGATGTTTGGCACCACCAGGACTCTTCAAAGAGGGGGCCATCTGACCACACTGAGTAACTAGGCAAGAAGGGCCTCGGTCAGGGAGGTGACCCAGTAGCCAATGGTCACTCTGGCAGAGTTTCAAGGGTCCTCTGCTAAGATGGGGGAACCTGTTGGAAGGATAAACATCTCAACAGCCCCCCATCAGTTCCCAGAGTCACCCCGGAATGCACAGGAGATTCCCATGGACAGGAGAAGCACCATCCATCCAAAGTTGGAGCTGTCACCCCTTATCCAAGCAGGTGGGGTCGATACTAATGGATGGGCCATATCTGGGGTCCTTAGAGTTATTGGCTAGTTTGCTGCCATCGCCCTGCCCCCCCCATGGCCTTGTGGTTTTAGAGTCGGTGATGTGATGCTTGATCCTCGTCCTCCAGGCTGCCCTGGCCCTGTATGCTCTGAGTTAGGGAGGTGGCCTCCTGGCCTTTAAGCTCTGGGGGCTTCTCTCTCTTGGCCTTGTGTGCCGCCCTTAGGTGGGCCATATCTGGGTGCTTATGGTCGATCAAGTGTTTATGACCAGGTGACCAGACAGGAGCCACTCCTGAGTCAAAGGCATTTAAAAGACTCTGACAGCCTGAGAAAGGCACCCTGTGGTCTGATGAGACCACCATTGGACTCTTTGGGATGAACTCTAAGCCACTCTCATCACCTGCCTGATACCGACCCACTGGTGAAGAAGCATGGTGGTGGTGGCATTGTGACTTGGGGACGGAATGGAGGAAAGGATGAGTGCAGCCCAACGCAGGGAGGTCCTTGAAGGAAACCTGTGACCTCCGACTCAGAAGCACCCAAGGAAGACAACGGTGGAGTGGCTTTGGGACACGTCAAGGACTGCCCATGATTGACCAAGCCAAAGCCCATAGAGGATGTGTGGGAAGACCTGAAGATGGCTGTTCACAGGCGCTTCCCATCCACCCTAATGGAGCTGCCAGGAAGAATGGGGTGGACTGGCCAAATCCAGATGTGCCAAGCTTGGAGAGACTCACCAGGAAGACTCAAAGCTGGAATTGCTGCCAACTACCGTGAAGGGTCTGAATGATTCCAGAGATGTCAGCTTTTCAATTTTCAGAAATGTCCAGTAGCTCTGTTGTCACTTTGTCATTATGGGTTATTGAGTGAAGACTGATGAGCAAAAATGGCAAATGTACCCAACTGTACCCACTTAGAGAAAGAGTGCAGAAAGTCAATCGACGGCTCCTCCACTAAGGCCTCAGACTCTTCTGTTTTTTTCCACGCTGCACCAAATCATTTTGATTCGTTTTTTCTGCCACCAAGACCCTCTCGGTACCCCAGGATGACAAAACAAGAGGAGGACACACAAAATGTTTGAGAATTTCTTGAAAATAAAAAAACCTGAAGTGTCCCACTGCCACAAGTCTCGGTGCTCAGGTGAGCCCATCCTGGAATCTTCTTGGCTTTGACGTGTGACGTGACCTCTCAGGTTCTGTCACACTGGCTGGAGACCCTCAGTGGGTGTCTGTTGTCCGAGCCCCCCAAGGATGTTCAAGTCCAGGACCTTCCCAGTGTTGTCCTTAAGCCACACCTGAGCTGTCATTGCTTTGTGACCCTTTGGCCCAGTCTGAGGTCCTGAGTGTTCCTTATGGATTTCTCTTGATCTTTCCTTCTACAACGTCTGACCTCCCAGTCTCTGATATGAAGACCACCAGGCTTCACTGTTGTCTTGAGCGGTGCCTGCAGGTTTCCTCCCGATGTGACACTTAGAATTGAGGTGACACAGTTCCATGTTGGTCCCATCAGATCAGAGAACCTCGTTTCTTATCGTCTGAAGGTCCATAAGGTGCCTTGCGCACTCCAAGTAGCCCCCTGTGTGTTGTTTGGCTGCTCTGCCATTAAGCGCAGATTAACAGAATGAATGCTGCTTGTCCTTCTGGAAGTTTCTTGTCCGTTTGTCCAGCCAAAGGGTCACCACTAACTGGCAGGTCTAGGAAGAGCTGCGGTTGTTCCAGACTTTTCCATTTCAGAATGACAGCGGCCCCTCTGCCCTTGGGGGTCTTCAGAGCTGCAGCCACCTCGCCTTCGTGACTTTAAGCTCTCCTGGCAGCCCCTTCGGTTTCAGGGCCTGGTCATTGAAGCCCCCATAGACAGCTGAGTGCCTTTGCTAATCGGGTCTAATCAACTGTAGTGACCCCCGGTGGCCTCCAAACGTCTCATGATGACCCATAGAATGAGATGTGCGCCTGAGCCAGCGATGACTGACGACTTGGATTCGTTTTTTTTTTTTTTAATTAATTAATTATTTTCTTTTTTCTTTTTTTTTAAAACGTAATTTGCTGAACTTCTAGACCCCTGACTTCACTTTGTCGTTTTGGGGTGTCAAGTGTTGCTTGATGGGGGAACAAAAAAAAAACGAACAAACTTGACCGATTTTAACTTTGATGCCCATGCGTCTCACTTATTATTGTCAGCTCTTCTGGGCAACATGCGGGTACGAACGCCATTGTCCTGCGTGCCCAAAGTATCACAATAGGCTCATAAAGTTGAACTGGCACTGGGGGGCTTTTCATGAATCGAGTCAATGAAAGAGAGGAGTGGTGGTGGGCTTTAGTTCACATGCTGCCCAGAGCCTATTGAAGGATAACGACACGGGACACAATAAGCCACACGTCGCCCGCTCCGTCCCCAAGGCCACTCAAGACCCACTAGTCTCCATTTTTGTCCATGCGCCCGTTTATGCTGTCTGCAGTCAATTAAGAGGCGGCAGATTCCAGAAGCCCCCAAATCCGTGTCATGCATCCGTCTGCCTGCTTGCTGTTCTTCGTCCACCACGACCATGGTGGCACCTGTCCGCTCTCGTGTCTTTGGACGTGGCAACCAGCCGGTCACCGTTAATTAATTGGGACGATGGCCAAAATGACAGGATGTGGCTTCCGAGGCGAGGAGGAGAGCCAGGGAGTCCCATCCGGTGGTCTTCATTACCCTTGGCTGTCTGACGCCACTTTATTTTATTACTGGGAATGTCTGGTAGCCCGGGGCTGACATCCTGACTCTCATTTGGAGTCCTAGGCATCAGCGCCCCTCGTGTGTCCATAGAGGGCAGTCCGTCCTATGGTCGGTGTCTGGAGTGCGTGCCAGCCTTCGTTATAGAGCCCCTCTGGTCCATACCATGGAATTTACGGAGCGCGTGCCCCTTTCCTTTCATATACCCTCAGTGGGGCTTTTGGGCTTCTAGTTGTCACCCACATGTAAGCAGGGGACATTTCACACTCTCCTGTACTTCTTGTAATTTTCAGAAATCAGGGTCTTAGCCCCCTCTGAGGTTGTCACATGTGGTCTTCTATGTATATAAAATTAAAGAGCTGGGGGGGGCACCCCTTGGGGCTTTGTGCCCATCTTATCCTTGTCTATGGCTTAGGGGGTCTCCTGGGGGTTTCACACGTTTTCATGTAATGACATAACTTTGATCCGGTGGGCTAAATCATACATGATGGACCAAAACATCAGGGGCTTTCTACTATCGGGCACGTGTATGATATCCAAAAAAATCAGGGGACTAAACTTCAGGAACCCCCAAAGATGCCACTGCCAGGGGTTGCAGGTTGGTGATGTCTTTGCCCTTGTTTACCCTCCAATCTGAAGACTTGCAGCTGGTAGAGCCGGGATGTCACTTCTGCTTCTTCCTAGGGATTTAAGAGGAGGACCTGCTGGAAGTCACAAGTCAGCCCAGGCAGGTGACCTCAGAGTCTGAAGCCCGCAATTAGCCACTTCACCTTAACTTAATGTCAAGATGTGCTTTGACCAATGAGAAGTGGCCATTCGGTAGAACGAGTGGTGACTCTGAGTCATTATGCTGCCATGTCTTGTGGCTTGTGCCACTCAGCACTTGGGTGGCTTTCTCCACTGGTGCTGTGGGCTGCACTGTCAGCCATTTTATGACATCTGACAAAGCCTGAAGTGACAGCTTATTCCACTTCTTAAGTGTTTTAAGGAATAACGACACACTGTCATTTCCACCCGATGGCACCGTTGCCCACTCCCACTGCCATGTGCCAATGGTTTCCCTGATTGCCCAGCTGTTAACGTTCAGGTGATGCCATGAAAAGGAGAAAAAATCCACACAAGAAGGAAGTGGCTGGACAATAATCAAAGCCCCCCAACGCTTTAAGCCCCCCTGAAGACAGAGACACATCAAAAGCAGCGCCTTCCATTTGAATACAATACAATTCAATACAGTTTATTTTTGTAAAATAACACAAGAAGTGCCGCAGTGGGCTTAAACAGACCAGCCCCCCAGCCTTGACTCTCTAAGAAGACAAGAAAAAACTTCCAAAAACCCTTGTAGGGAAAAATGGAAGAAAACTTGGGAAAGGCAGTTCAAAGAGAGACCCCTTTCCCGGTAGGTTGGGCGTGCAGTGGGTGTCAAAAGAAGGGGTTCAATACAATACAAAACACAGAACAGAACAACAAATCCTCAATTCAGTATACAAATAAAAATGTTAGAAGTACGGAGCAGAATTTAACAGTAGATGATATCCCATAATAAGATTTGGATATTTTTAGAGTCCTGGAGACCTCAGCCATCAAGCTGCCTCCCCCATTTGGCCATTCCACGGCTGAAACAGTGCTGGGACAGCCAATCCGATGAAAGGACCACGATTCCTGCGATCCTCCATCAGGATGACTTTACCTTAGGCTGGCAAAACAACTTGGCAGGTGGGCCATGGCACCAAGTGGCACATTTGAGTACCGAGAAGAGAAACAGAAGAGATGAGGGTTAGTATTCAATTATACTTATCATGTTACTTATGTTTTAGTGCTAATGACTAACAACAGAGAGGCAGTCTGTACAGTTAATCAGCAGCTCTAGTCAGGGTGACCTAAACTGAAGTCATGAGTCTTCAGCCTGAGAGTGAAGGGGCATCTCTCATAGTAGCAGGCAGACCACTCCACAGTTTAGGGGGGTCCTGTAACTAAAAGCTCGACCTCCCACTGTTATTTTATTAATCCTTGGAGTCCTAAGCAGACCGGCATCTTCAGATCTTAATGTGCGCTCAGGTTTGTAAGTCATGATAAGTTCAGACAAGTAAGTCAGACCTCGGCCATTTAATGCTTTATATGTTAAAAGGAGGATTTTGAAATGAGCCCTAAACTTAACTGGGCGCCAGTGTAAGGACATAAGAACTGGAGTTATGTGTTCGTATTTTCTTGTTCTTGTAATAATTCTTGCAGCAGCATTTTGGGTGAACTGGAGGCTGAATAAAGAACAGTTTGAACATCCAGTGAACACCGCATTGCAGTAGTCAATCCTACTAGAGATAAATGCATGAATTAATTTCTCAGAATCCCACTTATTTAGAAAGCGCCTTAATTTCCTAACATTTTTAAGATGGAAGAAACCTGACTTGGACAACTTTGTAATATGTGCTTTAAATGACCTGCTAGAGTCAAAGAGAACTCCTAGATTGCAGGCTGATTCAGTAAAATTAATGGGGACTCCAACTGAGTTAAATGTCGACAAAATATTGCTGTGATCCGCGTCATTCCCTCCAGTAATTAACATCTCTGTCTTATCTGAGTTTAAAAACAAGTCGTTCTTAGCCATCCACTCCTTTAATTCACTAACACAACTAATTAAAGACAACGCTGGAGAAACTTCATGTGATCTAAATGAAAGGCATAACTGGGTGTCATCTGCGTACGAGTGAACATGAACATGATGTCCTGATGAGAGATCCCAGTGGAAGCCTGTCAAGTGAAAACAGCGAAGGTCCGAGTCCTGAGCCCTGCGGGACACCATATTGAACTTCTGTGTGTAATGATGGAGTCCTGTCAGCACATTTCTGTACATATTGGAATCAATTTGATAAATAAGAACTAAACCAAGTGAGCTCAATGCCTGTAAGCCCAACGTCATTTTCCAGCCTGTGTACTAAAATCGAATGGTCGATGGTGTCAAACGCTGTGCTTAAGTCTAACAACATCATTACAGTGGAGTCTCCTTCATCAGAGGATATCAGAATGTTGTTTACAACACACATTAGTGCCGTTTCTGTACTGTGACCAGTGTGGAAACCAGACTGGAATTTCTCAAATAAATTGTAATGCATAAGGTGTGACTGAAGCTGACTGGCGACTACTTTTCTAGTATTTTAGAGAGAAACGGTAAATTTGAAACAGGCCTATAATTATTTAGTATGTGTGGGTCTAGGTCTGACTTTTTAAGTGATGGTTTAATGACTGACACTTTTAGTGCATCAGGTACGGTGCCATGCAGTAATGAACTATTGATAACGGTTAAAATAGGTGCTGCAAGAACATCCATTGCACTTTTTACTAGTTTTGTTGGCACTGGATCAAGGAAGATTTTCTGCTCAGTTACAGAATTAAAATGACTAAAGTGCTAAATGCAATGTGAGGCAGGGTCTGCTAAGCTAGTGTGCGGTTTGTACTGTGATGCTGAGATCTGGGATCTTATATTTTTAATTTTCTCATTGAAGAAGTTTATAAAGTCTGTACTGCTAATGTCTGTTGATATTTTGCACTGTTGATCTGAATTACCATTTGTTAATTTAGCGACTGCTCTAAACAGTACTGAGGATTTTTATTATTGCTATTTATTAATTTAGAATAGTATTCTGAGCGAGCTTTAAAGAGAGCTCTTTTATATTTATTAACACTCTCTATTAATGAATATTAACATAATCTATACTAACAAACGGCAAAGCCCTCACTCACTCACTCACTGACTGACTGACTGACTGACTCATCACTAATTCTCCAACTTCCCGTGTAGGTAGAAGGCTGAAATTTGG
>JANRMT010062810.1:3211724-3223891 GCA_026402145.1 Polypterus bichir lapradei
AATAATAATAATAATAATAATAATAATAATAATAATAATAATAATAACCTATTCAAGCCCAACATGCCCATCTTTAGAGACTGAGAGGAAAACTGAACTAAATCTTACAGACACAGGGAGAGCATGCAAACTCCACACAAATAGTGAACTAGCAAACCTAAAGCTCTGCACTACCCATATTATTATTATTATCATTATTATTATTATTATTATTATTATTATTATTATTATTATTATTGTTGTTGTTGTTGTAGTTGTCGTTGTGTCTGTTATCTGTTGAAATCTTTGGACATATAAAATATGTTTACAGTATCTGGACAGATAGTAGTAAGTAGGTAGTAAATCAGTTGTACAGAAAATGTCCTAATAATGCTAGTTATTATTATTATTATTAATAAATAGATGTAGGCAGGTAGGTACCTATAGATATATAAATATTCACACACACGTGACACCCCGTCATTATTTAAACGCCGTACACCCCACGCAGTGTCGCCGCAGTGAAGGGCCGCTTATCACTTCCGCAGACTCCACGCCTGCCGCCTCACGCGAGTGCCTGTAACATGAAAGAGCGCCCCCTCCCGGCAGATTCAGGTTTCTTTATTCGCCTTTGCAGTTCCCAGTGGATTCCCGTCGCCTTTGCTTTCCGAGCTCGTTTTCGCAAACACGAGCCTCTACTGCACAGTCGTTTTTTGTTTTTTTTTTGGAATCGCCATGCGACTGACAGACATCAAAGCTTCATGCAGATTGGCAGAGTAACGCAGATTCTCAGTGCCAGCCCCGAGGAAATATTCCTTGCCCTTAACGTACTATAGCAGAATGTGCATATGATCGTTACCTTTTATTTTAATAATAGACTTAATTGATGAAAAAAAAAAAAAAAAACCCTACCCACCCAATTGGCAGGGAGTCCCCGAGACTGGACTTGAAAACCATTGTTTCCCCCAAAGCTGACAAAGTCCACTTACTGTTTCTGGAGTTCATCAATTCGGTTTCTGAGGGAGATAACCTGAAAGTGACACACGACCATTTAATTCTCAAGTGGCCAATACCGAGGTGGTCTCCAGGAGCCTTTTACCTTATGTCCCTGCACAAAGATCCTGAGTAAGACTGTCAGAGAGAGAGTCAAGTTGGAAAACAACACCTGCAAACAGATGGCACGAGGCAGCAGTGGCATCAAAGATGAAATACTTACTGCAACTGCTGTGGATCCGGGACCACAATTGGGAAATGCCGGGCGACGCGGAAGCAGCAACTTACCATTGGAAATGTCATCCCTAAGAAGTGGCAGCAGACACAGCAGCCTCACCTGTAGAGTCGGTGGCCGCCTGGCTTCATAAATACAGTGGGCACTGCCAAGAAGGCTTACAGTGCCACTGACACACGTGAAGCGCTCTTCTGAATGTGAGTGACGAGCTCAAGAGCGCCACCTTCTGGCTACGTCACAACATCCACCGGAGAGTCGGGGCAACCATATGATGGGCTTTGAAAAGAAAGTAGAGGGCACGAGGCACCCCACCCCCTTTACTTATTAAACAGCCCATTCATCAGTGGGTCCATGGCGAGCTGGGCTCTCAGCACGACCACCTTCAAACTGGCATTGTGGGTTACACCCAGGAGGGCTGCTGTGTCTTTTTAAAGAGGAGCACGTCATACTTAACCAGCAGCGACCCAGCTGTGCTCTGCTACCACGTCACGATGGTCACCTGAAGATGTCCCCTTCCATGCGGGCAGACCATGCGCTCTTGGCAAAGCCCTGCAGCCGCCACAACGGCACGTCGTACTTACTACTTAGCGAGCTCCTCGGCCCTCATACGCATCGAGACAATCTGAGGGGAATCAAAGCAGAAGCTCTGTTCAGGGGGACACTTAGGACACGGGGGTCTGACCACCGAAAAGGGTGCCTAGGCACACCGACCAGGCTCCTTAGTATAAAAGTAATGGTAAGAGGACATCTGTTATATAGTGCCTTTCAGATCAGTCTTTATGTTGATTTATCTATGTTAACATTTCTTAGATCCACCTGTCCCTCTACTGATCCACCAGTTATATAGCGCCTTTCAAATCTACCTATCAAGTATATGTTTTTCTAGCTATCTTTGATGCTGTGCCTCTCCTATCTATCCATCTGTTATATAGTGCCTTTCCTATCTATCAATCTATCTACTTATTATATAGTGCCTTTCCAATCTGTCTATCCATTTATTTATTATATAGTGCCTTTCAAATCTACCTATCAAGCATATAGTGTCTTTAAAAATATCTTTCTAGCTGTCTATGATGCTCTGTCTCTCCTATCTATTGTATAGTGCCTTTCATCTATCTATCCATTTATCTATTATATAGTTCCTTTCAACCCATCCACTTGTCCACCTGTTATATATCTCCTATGTCTCTATCAAATTGTTCTTGTCATATTTAGCTCTTTATTGCACAGTGCCCTTCAAATCTATCTCATCTATTATGTGGTACCTTTCATCTGCTCTTTACGTCTATTCCTGTGTTATATAGTGCCTTTCATATCTCTCCATGTATCCTTAAGTTCCTTTCTATCTGTCATGAAGTGCCTTTCCAGTCTGTTTGCCTAGCCTTCTATTATATAGTGCCTTCCGTGCCTATCTAACAGCTGTTTTCACATGTAGCTCTCCACGGTGTAATGCCTCTCATGTCTCTGCCCGTCTATCATATGCTGTAATGCCTTGTTAGAATTAGCTCTTTGTTTCAGAGTGCCATTCCTATCTGTTTCTGCATTCTAGTGTCTTTCAAGTCCATCCTTCTATCTGTTCAGCTGCCCCATACAGTAGTGCCTTTCCTATCCTTGCCCGTTATATAGCGCCTTTCATATCATTTCACCCATGGCAGTACCTCCTTTCCTTTTACCTCTCTGTTCTAGGTATCTCTATTATAGGAGGGTCTGTCTCGTGAGGTCCTGCCTTCTGAGCCCCACAGCAGACTTCCCACCACCTTGGTGCCCACTAAGGCCCATTAGAGACGTCTGCCAGGACGCGCCTGTGTTGGCACTGCCCACTGTTGCGGTTCTTTCTTTTCACTGTCAGGCAAACCCTCGTGATGCTCGTTCTCGCTCGGCTTTGCCTTCTCAACACATCATCATCTTCCATTTGACTCTGCACCTGGACTTGTCTTTTAAAGATCAGTACAAGTGTAAAACAGAATGGCGCCAGGTCTCAGCCCCCCTTTCTCACACTGACCACTAGGCTCTGTCATTTGGCTGACTTTGAGGCCCAAACATTTACCTCGTACTTCTGCCTCTTCAATTTCTCTCCGAGATCGAACTTCTCAGATTCCAGACTGTGCATCCAGTCCCACAGCTCCTTGGCCTTCTCCCTGGAACACAATGAGGTGATAGCAAAACAACGAGAGGAGTTTAATATGCCCGTCCTGGCCAGCCTCTACCCAATCCGCCTCGCTATGGTGCTGCCCAAAGCTGAGACCCACCCTTATAGGAGGAAGTCATTGACGTGAACTCCTAAAGTCACGGCGACCTCCGGGTTGTCTGAACTGTTCAGCTAAAGGCGGCCCCGCCAGGATGGCGCAGTGCTTACCTGAGCTTGTCATCATTCAGATGGTCGATGTTAAGAGGCTTGCGTCTTTCTGCCAGGATCTTCTTCTTCTTTTCCCTCTCAGTCTGCTTCTTACCCCTCTTCTGGTCAGCCTGAGTTCAAATGGAAAACGTTCAATGGAGATTACTGAACTTCAGGGGGACCAGGTGAACCAGAGTGGGTCCTAAAGTCACCAGATCTAATGTGATCTCAACACATAAATGGGCCATTTCTCAAGAACAGAGTGTTTGTACTGCCATGGAAAGATGAAATGGAGCTGTGAGACCCTCGGCATGGGGGACATCGTGATATGGGACTTGCTGTCCACTAGAGGTTGACTGAGGACACGTCCACAATGTTACATTTTGGGTTAAGGATGCTTTTGTCCATGCTAGCCTGGCGCTTTAAAATGGAGACTTTTGAAAACACGGAGGCTACTCGCACTCTGATTGGCTGCTGTTTATTACAGGGCTTCTTCCTGATTGGCTCCTGCCTATTACATTTTGTGAGGCATGTTCCTTATATCCTGCGGTGGGATGGCGCCTTGCCCGGGATTTGTTCCTGCCTTGCGCCCTATGTTGGCTGGGATTGGCTCCAGCAGACCCCCGTGATCCTGTAGTTAGGATATAACGGGTTGGATAATGGATGGATGGATGTTCTTTATATCCTTACAGTTTTTCAAATCCCTTTCTGCTTTGCACTGATAGGTAATATACGAGACATCGTCATATATGTGCCACGATAATAAAGACTTATTATGAATTTGCTCACCTGCTACTCGTGCGTTCCTCTCAATAACAATTGTCACTCATTTTTCTTTTTTGTTGTATTGCTGTTCTCCGTGTGTAACCACAAGCTGCAGACGGGCATTTAGCACAGCAGACGCGTCCCGTTCCTTGTCCCATTTCGGCTGACGTGCATGTGCCCAGTGTAAGTAAACGGCTACATCACGTGAGTTTTGGGTAATTTTAGTGTAAGCGGAGATACTTTGGGAAACAATGTGAAAATGCCAGAAAACGTACTGGCATGGGCGTTATATACTTTTTACATTATAATTTCGCCCTGCATTCGACTGTCCGGGGTTTGTTCCTACCTTGTGCTCTATGGATAGCTGGGATAGGCTCCAGCACCCCCAAAGCAAACCCTGTTCGGGACAAAGCAATTTAGAAAATCATCGATTAACTGACTGCTACTAATTTTGGCGTGTGGTATAAATAATAAAAATGATGGATAACGCCGCCAGTCCCTTTAACATTCTGTCTGTGGCGCTGCCCAGATGTCGTGCCCTCTCTCTGTTATGACACGCACAGGCTGCTGCTCATTGAGTCTGTCAAGCCCCGCTTGTTACTTGCCGACCCTTGGTGGGCTTCAGGCCAGCTGCAGCACGTTGACCTTTCACCCTGGATCACCTGCTGCTCCCATGGAGAGTGTTGATTGGCTGGCGGTGCTGATTGCACTTTTCATTAAGTCCGCTCGCCGGCCGCTGTGTTTAGTCCGTGCGCGAGCGCGAGCTCGTGTGTGTGCGCGCGCGCGCGTGCCCGTGAACTGACGCTACCGATGTAACCGACGACCGCCTGCAATCAAACGATTTCTTTCCTTCTCCGCCTATCAAGTCCGGCATTTTTTTGGGGGGTGGGGGGTTGTGTTTGTAAGAAGTCCTTCTGAACGTTCGGAAGTCACTTCAAGTGTTGTGACACACCGCTACGAGAAGACCCTCCCCCCTGCATATGACATTTGATTTGACACTTCTTGAGGTCGAGATGTGCACGACGTTGAGCTTTTTGGGGGTTAGGGTATAACCGTATCTCGCCATCTAGACCCTCACTTTCAGGCCGCTTTAATAGCATGTTTGGTGTAGAAATTGACGCCCATATGATAAGGAATAAACCAAAGCTGTCTTAGAAAAAAATGTCAGAAAGACCTGAAGTTGTGCAGATACATCAGCCGACCCCCGATTGGGACGCGAGGGGTCAAAGTTACTGCTTTTCACAAAACTTTGAAAAGGCGGGGACTGCCATACATTGGGGTTTCATTTCATGCCGTTTTCGAGGTTGCTGATCACAAATGCGATGATATTTCTGGTACCGGTGGTCCTAATCCTCAATTAACCACTCCTGACAAATGTCAGTTACAAGCCTGTGGGGTATCATTTCGGACGATTTCAGGTCCCGAATTCAGAATGTGATGTTATTTTTCGTCCTTTACTGGGGGGGTGTAGCGCTCTAAGGACCTCCACCAGAGGGTGACAAATGACACATTTCTATTACAATTGAGAATATTTAGACTTTAAATGGGACAAAGTGAATCAGACGTGTCTTATAAATTAGGGCGGCCTGTGCCAATTCAGACTTTCACGTCCTCCCAGTTGAGGAGTTCTGCGCCGTTTTGTGCTTCCTGCGGGCTCTCCTGAAGTGCACAGCGGGGGCGACACAGCTGAGAGGGCAGGTGTCTCATCTGTCACATCAGGTGTTTAATCCCCCGTCAGATACCATCACCGGGGACTGGTACTAATCGGTCACTTGGTTTCTCTAAACGTGCCCTTCACGGAGCAGGCTGGCATTGAGGGAGTGCCAGCCGTAACCGTCCATCTCCCAAACCCAATTTATAATGAGTGGGGTCGTGGGGAAGCTGCAGACCATCCACACCTGTCTGTGGAGTGTGGGAGGAGCCTGAGCCGATCTGATCACCTGACTCACAGTGGAGCCTACAGGGGGCGGAGCTGCGTCACATGCGTCGCTATACGGTGCAGACTGAGCCACGTGAGGGGAGCTCGGGTGGCACAGTGGATGGTGTGCGCGTGCACGCGTGCGCGTGTAGGTGCATATGCAAGCATGCATGCGTGCGTGAGTTTGTGTGTGTGTGTTGGGTGGGTAGTCTAACCTGTCGGGGGGTTCATCAAAGTTAACGCACACTAAACATAGAAGCCACACACGGGGGGACATCTAACGAAATCTCCGTGTAATAAACGACTAAAGTGTCCTCACAAAGAGGGCCATCTGCTGGTGGCTGTATAAATACTTGAAGCTTTCTGGGGACTCGTTTGGGATCCTGGCCTTGGATGGACACAGAAGCGGGTAAAGTGTGGCAGCTGGCACTGCCCCTGCCCCCGGGTGATAGGCGCAGACGGACTCGTGCCATCCAATAATCGCGCGCTGCACGTAAAGGTGGCTAATTTTACTTTTGTCTTCTGCTTCGTCAGCATTTTCTGATCGAGGAGTTTCTGCGGCATTTTAATAGTAAATTGACCTTCTGGCCGCACGTTTAACGTTCTCTTGTTTTAAGGCGCTTCATCCATCCTGCTGTTTCTTCCGGCGCTCTTTTGCTTTACGTGTGTGTAACGTTTGTTACCTGAAAGTCTTGTAAAATATTTGAGTTTGCTTTTAGCCAGGCTATCAGGTTTTATTCTAATTACTTGGCATTCTTTCCCGTTTACTAAACTTTTCAGATAAAGAGACGGCCCGCCGCCCGACATTTTGGAAGTTAACTGCGCGCTTTGGAAATCCGGACGTTTTCTACGAAGCGTTGGGCTCCCCGAAGTCACTTAACGTAACGTAACGTGGGGCACAAATACGTTTGGAGAAACTGATTTTTTCGTATGCACTGAGGGATGCCCAGGCAGATTCCCAACACTCCCATCTTCTCACAACACAAAGACTGGAGTTCAGTTCGGCCATTTCTAGAAGTGTCTGACACCTCAGTCTTCGGGGGGCTTTTCTCCGTTTCTGTCTATGAAGCGCGACTTCTGCCATATTGTGATTGCCTCGCTTTTGACTCCAACAGCATAAGGAAGCAAGAAATGACAGAACGCCAGCGCACTGGACGTGGCACTTAGGGGTGCATGCAGTCGTGGCATCGAAGGGTGGGCATGGAAGGAGCTGGCGATTTCAGCAGGGAAGGTGCCAGTGGTGCGTTTAGGGGCCGAGTGCCACCACCACCACCGCTTTCCTTCTCGCACCCCTGGGTTGTTACACCATCTTTACTTATCCATAATGTGAACAATGAACTCAAGCCAAGTGGTGCCCCCTATGCCCCCTTACCTTGGCCAGGTAGCTGCTGTACTGAGAGCCCATGTTGCTCAGAGCCTTCTTCTTCTTCAAGTCGTCATCAGCCATTCTCTTCATTGCCTCCTCCTCTCTGCGTGCCTTCTCTTCCTGTAGGACACGGGACAGAAGGAAAGTGACTTTCAAGTGGCTTATGGAGAATGGGGAGGACAACTTTGGTGGACCCCAGTTTGGGAATCCTGACAAGAAAACGTCTAACGGAGCGCATCGACTGTCGGTGGCACCTGAGGACGAGCTGGCGGAGCCACGGTGGCCGCGTCATAACATTGATAGCATAACAGAAACATTGAGGCGGCCGTTTCCATCGCCTTTACTCCTGAGGCTGGTGGAGCCATCGGTGGCTCTGGAGGTCCCCCAGCTAGGGAACACCTCAAGGTGATGGTCAGTGTGAAGGCCAAGCCAGTATTTGGCAGCATTGGCAGTTTTTGATTGAATTGGAGGCACAAGTTTACTGACCACAGGGCAACTGGGAGTAATAATAATACTAAATTTATATAGCGCCTTTCCCATGCTAAAGCTGGTGCGTCACTACACTAACCTCCACCATCTCAGCTATGGTGGTCAACGTGCAAATATCCACCATTACCATTAAAGTAATCCAGTAATGCATCATACAGAGCTCTGAATAATATTAAAGGTGCCAGTGTGGACCCTCAGAGCGGTGGCATAGGTGGGTGCCCAAGAGAGCCATCATAGGGAGGTTCTGGAGGGAACTTTAACTTGTTTAGGTCTTTAACAAGATCTGTAAATCACTATGAATAGATGGTAACAGGTTTGTAAAAATACCAGTGGCTTTGTGACTTTAGGAGGTGGTCTCCTGTGGCACACAATCCCCCGGGTCTTGTTGATCTGTCACTACCCTGCTCGGTCACCTACAGGTCACGATATGCTTCTGTTTCGTCCACACACTTGGATTCTTTTCACAGTATGGAGACCTGAGTTCTTCATATTCATGTCTAGTCCATCTTAGAATGAAACGGCTCTCTGTCACAAGTGCCACGAGGTGCCACACTACCCAGTAAGCTGCCATTGTAGAACCAGGAGTTATGAAGAGGATGAGCCTGAAGAGCAGGCGGTCAGCCTCATTAGTGGAGAAGTGACAAAGGGGTCCTGGGAACGAATCATAGGTGTCAAGCCAGGACCCCCAAGCCATGACATAGTGACATTCAGGCACACAACGTCTATTAGGAGCCTGACAAGGACTCGATGTTGTCCTCACTTGTGTCACTACACTCCTCTGCCTTTGTCACATGGTCCCATATTGACCACTACTGTTGACTGAACCCATCAGGGAGACCAGGCCTTGCCGTTGGTCCCAGAAGTATGGCGAGTAAGGCAGCAACCCACCCTGGAGGAGATGCCATCCACACATGGCACCCTCGCTTGTCCCAATGTCATTTTAAGATACCTGGCTGCCTAACTAAAAGGAGGCAGAGAGACCATGCCAGCTCTGGACTGAACTGGGGTCCGAGTGGCCGTAGCACCTCCTATGTGCCTCTTACACGGGTGACGGCATATTCAACTAATAACTAGAGAGTGCCATGGCACAAGGGTGCTGACCGGGTACCCCCGAGTCATGAAGTTCATGCCAGCCTGACTACATGGCCACCATTAGCAGCCAACTGAGCCCACCATAATGGCGAATCGTGTAGGCGGACCCTACAATCGCAGACACGGTTTATCTGAAGGATGAAGGACGGTCCACTCACAGCCTGTCTCGCCTGGCGCTCCTTCTCCTTCTCTGTTCGGATCCTCTGCTGCTCGGACCTCTCAGTTCGGCGCTTCTCCTGTGGAGAGAAATCGGTGAGTTAGCCAGGGTGGTCCTCTCATCAGACTCCTCCAGGTTTGCAGATTTTCGTGGTCAGAACATCCGCGCCAGTGAAAGTGTGAGTCCAATGCAAAGCCCTGAAGCGTCAGCTCGCTCTCTAGGTGGGATCTTCTAAGTTCTACGTGATGACCACCTGAGCTCAGCTGGACCACTCAACAATGGGCACCCAAGGGCTCCACCTTAATTCAAAGTCTACATAAGTAGAAAGTTGGGCTGTGCTGAAGAGTCAGCCATCGCCACTCAACACACCAGAAGAAGAAACAACGCTAAGAAAAGACAATGGAGGACAACTGACCCCGAGAACGTCCCAAATTGTGACACACCCAATGGCGTGGAGTTCCTCTCCTTTACCACACCCACCCAAAGTACCCCTTCAAGGGACATCTCACAAAGGCCGAGGGCAACATCCTTCAGAAACTGGGCCAGGGGGGCAACACATCAGTCCTGAGTCTCATTCGCCACCAGGGGGCGAGCGTGAGCTCAGTCTTCAAACAAGAGTGCAGAGAATGGCCAGGAGGTGGCGCCCCTCAAAGGCTCCCTGAGATGGCTTATCTGTCACCATTCATCCATTTTCTGTACCCTGTGCCCCCCTTATTTGTCCCGGCGGAGAGCCCAGCACATTAATCAAATAGATTTGGCCGTACGGCTGCCCCAAAACTTCAGAAGAGTGCCAGCAGGCAGATTACTAAAGCAGAGCAGCCATTGGCCCTCTCAGGTGACGCCAAGCACTCTTACGATTCTGTCCTTCAGAGCGATGAGCTCCTCTTCCTCCTTCTTTCTGTGCTCAAAGTGAGCATCAATGAGGGCCTGCAGCTCCACCAGGTCCTTGTTCTGACGTTTCTTCTGGATGTCCTAAAGAAAGAAAGACAGAAAACGTTCAATGAAAGAAAGAAAGAAAGAAAGAAAGAAAGAAAGAAAGAAAGAAAGAAAGAAAGAGAGCGCACTTATACCGAACGTGTGTGACACAAACCACATGGTGACGTGACCATCTCTTGTCTGCCATTGGGCACTGACCATGATGGCCCCTGGGTGACTCAATGAGCTCCTCAAATCTTCCAACATTTCATTTTAGTGGGCAGAGACCCCGTCGTGTCATCAAGCGAGTGGGCAGACAGGTGTGATGGGGTTCTTGCTTATTATGGGCTGGTATGGCTTGGACCCCCTTGGTGATTTCAGCACGAGGACAATAAGACGTTTAATTGATGACTGCGGGTGGAGTGTGGAGGAGTGACAGTGAGCTCCTCAGTTAAGATAAAGGTGCAGCAAGGGGTGCACACCCAGGTCACCCTCCTCCTGCTTTAAGGTCTCCCCTTGGGGACATTTGGGTCCCCAAAGGTGGAGGGCAGCTGATTTTTGGAGCTGTGATGTGAGATCAAGTAGGTGGCTTCACCAGCAGGTAAGAGGGGGGCGTAGAGCAGCTGTGTGCTGGACAGACCCCTGCCACCTATGCAATTGTTGTGCCACATCGGCATCTCTCAGACACAGAAACATCTCAGTGACGAGAAGAGTAAATGGGCGCACAGCTGGGATTATATGGCGCCTTTCACAGGCCGCATCTTTTGAAAGTGAACCCCATCGATGATGAGAGACAGCGGGTGGTCAACGGTGACATTCCCTGCCTTCAAAGTCACTTTCTGGGAGTGCACCACACTGTGTGACACGGCACGGCCAGGCAAACAAACCTAAAAGTACGTTTGTCATGTTTGTAGCACAACGTTACCAACTTTAACAACGCAGTTTGAACAAAAGTGACAGACTTGGGAGACTAAACCGGAAAAGGAGGACATCATAAAGTAGGAGAAGAGCAGCGGCACTCGGGATCAAGATAACAATTCATTTGAGTGCAAATCAGCAACTTACATCAAAGTCGACTTTCTCGCCCTCTGGGATCTTAGGAGCGGTCAGCCTGTAGGAGGAGAGAAGATCGGGTTAGGAAAGTCACTGGGACCCTGCAGCCCACCGAGTCCCACCCATCTTTTTAGCAGAAATTTCCACCGGCACCATGAATGTGACGGAGTGGCAGTTAAACTTGTCACGTCAAGAGCCTGTTACGTCTGTGAAGTGTGCCAAGCTTCAAAGGAGTGTCTTAGTGACCATAGGGACCCTCAAAAAGGGACATTTCCATCTGGGGGTCATTGACCTTTAGACCTTTACACAAAATACTACAGCAAATCAAATACATCCTGGAAAACCAAGGTGGCTCTTCAGAGTGATGTCATAGGGGAACATCTGGGTCACAAAACAACCATGAAGGGTCCAGAAAGAACTCTGATTAATTTAAATCTGAAACCAGCTCCAAAATGGGACAATGACAATGACCAGATGTGCAGGATATGAAAAGAACTCGGACTGCAGACAGCAACTCAGGCTCAGAACAGGCCTTCGTGATCTGCCGTCACCTGCTGGGGAGCCTACTGGACATCACAGACTTCTGTCTCGTCCACACAGGAGGAACCTTCTCAAAGCCCAGAGGACCAACGGCACAGGAAGGCAATGGTGCCATTAAAGAGCCCAGTAAAGAGCCATTAAAGAACCAGACCTTTAAAGAGTGTGACGGCCTGACGTGAATACAAAGTCACTGGTAGGACTTGACGGGATAACACAGAAAATGCAAAATGAACAAATAAAGTATCATCTGTTCATTTATCAATCATATAGTGCCTTTCATATCTATCTATCTATCTATCTATCTATCTATCTATCTATCTATCTATCTAT
>JANRMT010062810.1:3241908-3252876 GCA_026402145.1 Polypterus bichir lapradei
GATAGATAGATAGATAGATAGATAGATAGATAGATAGATAGATAGATAGATGTGAAAGGCGCTATATGATAGATAGATAGATAGATGTATCTATCTATCTACTGTGTAACAGACAGACAGATCAAGCCAGTCAGATTGCCCTCATCTTTGCTCCCCTCTCATCTCCACGTACCCTGAAATCATTCACTGATTTTCCAAAGTTCTATCAAATTCCGCACGGACGAGGTGAATGCTCGATGACGGTTTTACGAGTTTTGTGTGACCTTAATCCTAAAGTTTGCAGGGCTGACTCAGCTGTCCTTCCTCCTCCTCCTCCTCTTCCTCCTTTCATCCCCCTGCTGGCCTTGGACATGCCTGACCTGCGCCCACAGGACTGGGCGCGGGCGGCCGCAGTGGACGGGCCCTCTCGTTTCGTTCCTCTGCTTTTCTTACCTGACAAAAGCTGAACGAAGGTAGCTCCCTGGTGGCTGAGACTGGCCGTAGGTTCTCTCCACTTGCCAGGGCGGTTAAGTCCTCCTGTTATAGTGATATTTGATCTGTCCGGAGATCTTATTGGCTGAAGCTCCGGCGACGTGAGCTGAGAAGGAGATGTCTAAGGAGAGGGCCCGGGACGAGGACAAGAATAGATCTTGCTAAAGACTGCGGCACAAGTTTGGAAAAAAAAAAGCACCAGGGGCTCGTGTTTCTAAATTTGCTCTCCAACTAGGCCAGCAAAATCCCGAGGAGTCGAGCCTGGAGGAGGCTGCCGAAGTGACAGGTAAATGAGGACGGTCCATGGTGATGCTAGGGCGGCGCTGACCCCATTGCCTGCCACGTGTCACGCTCTGGTTTACACAAGGCCACCCGATTGTCACCATCGCTGCCCAGCACACACTCGGCCGTCACCCCGACCCAGGTCTCCAAAGCGTACCTTCCCTCTTGGCAGCACCGTGAAAGGTTCAGGCCTGGCCGGGGCGAGCCAAGGCTGCAGTTCCACCAGCTGCCAGTAGATGTCAGGGCATGGGAGGGGAAGCCTCGGGCCCTCAGGTTACTTAATGCAGCCCAAGCAGCCCCAGCGGCACCCATGCTTGCTGCAGGGCTCGGGCCGGTTTTATTTTTGGAGTGGTTCTCAGATTTGCCTCTTCCATTTGTAGGAAGGCGCACTAAAGACCAAGATGAACTCTCCAAGCTCACACAACAGGCTGGGAGCCGGAGACGGGAGCCTCTAACCCCCTTCAGCGGCACTGACTCAGGTAAAGAGCACAGCACTCTTTGGGTTTCTTTCCTTGTGGGCACCTGTGCCAGCTGCCGGCTGGTTTCATTCTGGGCTGCTTATTTGGGTAAAGACCACAAATAGACAATGTGTAGTGGTGGACGGGCCGGGGGGATTTTAACTTTACTTTGCACGCGTCTGCACTTGGGGGGGGGGGGGGGGGTCATGAATAGGTGTCACTTCCAGTTGCCTGGGGGGGGGGGGGGGGTGGTTGGCCTGCCATCTTGCCAGTGTTCTTCTTGTGTTTTCCTTCTGCTTTGGCTCTGTCAGCTCAGAAGCTCCTCTGCGTATTTTATTTCTGGATTCTTGAAGCAACTGAAGAGGGGGTCTCGGTGGGCACTGACCCGGCAGGTGCCCGTTGTGCAGCTCCTTACATTGTCAGGCTATAATTAATCCTTCCTCGTCTGAACTCATCTGCTGGGCGCTGACCAAATGCTGACCCATCAGTTCCTTAAAAGGCTGCTGCCCTCCTTGGTGCCCCCAGTCATCAGCTCCCTCTCAGAGTGGGGGATTTTAACATAAAGAGGTCAAAGGGCATTTAGTGCCTTACGAAAAGGGGGGGTCAGGATCAATTAATATCAAGGCTCAACTTAGGGCCATAAAGGGTGGGAGGGTCAACTTTTTTAAAGCGGGGGCTCATTTTAAGTCTGCCCAAAAATGTGTGGCATACTGGTGAGGGCACCACATTCATGGCTCCCAGGCTCATTCTGACTCAATGTGTGACGCTGAGTGTGTCACCCACCAGGTCCTGGGGGTCACCTTAAGTAAAAATAAATGTGAAATAAAGACAAGTTAAACCAAGGTGGGGGGGGGTTCACTTTAAAATTAGAGGTATGGAGGGGCAGCGAAGACGGACGTAAACCCCCGGGTGGGCTTACCGACAGTCAGTCTGATACCGAAGGGGTCACTTAAATCAATGAAGGGGGCACGTGAGTTACATCATCAGTAGTCACTCAGCTATAAATCAATAGGGGGGCACTTATAGCTGACTTTAAATGGCTCACTTGGCTTTAAGTCCCATAAGGGGTCTTTTAGGTCCCAGCATTGGGCAACGGCATCACTAGGGGAGTGCATACCACACTGGGTGACACCATCAGAGGGGGTGACACCCAAATGACACTCTGTGAATTATTAGTATTTACAGTGTTTTGGGCTCAAATCATCAAGGGGACCCCCCACCCTGACTGTCCCCCACATCATTAACAGTGGAGACTATTGTGCTGCATTAAAAAGCCGGGGGTCCGCACGCTGCACTGCCTGTTAAGGAGCTCTGATCATCAAGCCCCCCCAGGGGTCTGTGGGGGTCTTAATCTTGGTTACTGCACTGGGTGACACCAACTCTGGTGACACCACTGGCTACAGGGTCACTTTCTAAATGACAAAGGGGTCACTTAGTGCTGGCTTTAACCAATATGGCATCACCCTGGCTTTGTGTTACATCATTGGGGGGGGGTCATACGGCTTTAACTCGATGGGGGTCCCTTTGGGCTAGCTTTAAAAGTCTAGGAGGTCACTTTGACTTTAAATCAGTCGGGGGGTCCTTTAGGTCCAGCATCAATTGACTGGGGGGTCACCTGGGCCTGACTTTAAATCAATTTGGGGTACCTTTGCTTGAAATCATTTGAGAGGTAAAGTCAATGGGGGTCCCTTGTGTTATGTCAGTAATGACTGTTTGACTTAAGGGGGTCACTTAGTAAAGGGGCATCTTTACTTTAAGGCAATGGGGGTCCTCTGCTTGGAATCAATGGAGGGGTCAATCTGACCAGCTTTAGGCCCTGCTCGACATCAGTGGATGGGGGGGGGGGGTTACTAGGGGGGGTCACTAAAGTCCTGAATTTTAATAAGCATGGGGTCACCTGGGTGTAACCTTAAAGGACTAAAGGGTCACTTAGGGCTGGCTTTAAATCAAAGCAATAGGGGGGTCCCCCAGGTCCAGCTTTAAATGTCCTGGTGGTCTCTTAGGCGAGACTTGCTTAAACTGTAAGGGGGCTTACTGACAGTCAGTTTTAAATAGGGGGGGTCACTTAAGCCTGACTTTGAAATAATGTGCACTGACTTTGTTTTCAGTCAGTTGAGGGGTCACCTTGGCTTAAGTCGAACTCAATATGGGGTCACATCAGTAGAGGGGTCATTTAAAATTCAAATTACCTGAGGGTCACTTGGGCCTGAGTTTTAATCAATATGGGGGTCACTTTGCTTTTTATCATTTAAGCCTGTTGTTAAATGACTTGCTGGGTTTTAAATCGATTTTAGTCATTTAGGCCTGGATGGACTGGCACGAGATTACTGGGGGCTCAACTCTGACTGCCCGCCTAGGGCTGCGTGGTCAGGGGCTCAGTTAGGACCCTCATTCACAGTTGTTTTCTCTCCCTGGACTGGCCGTGTGAGGCTCGTTTTCAGGTGTCCAGACGTCCTTATGCTTTTCCAGGACCACCCAGCCTTGGCTTTGGTCATTCAGTGGTGGGTTGGCGTCCGTCTCTGAGGGGTTCTGTGGGACCGAAACAAGGACCTGCAGGTAGGTCACCACAGCCGCCGTTTCATGATGAGCCCGATGGGTGCCCCTCTAGTGTTTGTCAGTGTGATCCTTCCCATTCCCGGCCGTGGTGGTCCCTTATTTGGCTCTTCGTGTAAATGGACCCCTGTCGGTGGGTACGGCCTTTGGTCCCGGCTGGGGCTCTTCTTGAGTGCGTTTAACACCCTCAGGTTCGGTGAAGAAGCCAAGTTACGCCATTCCTGCTGCTCATCCAAGGCTGACGGTAACAGTGTCCTCAACCTGAGCTGCTCCAAAGCACACGCGGGATCAGCTGTGTACGACTGGCCCCTCGGCAGAGTGCTGCCCCCAGGTCAGCCTTGTCTTATGGCTTGATAAGCCGCTCCTCATTAACTGAACGTCTCGTGTCTCCACTAGGAGGTGACACTCCTGGCCTTCCTGTCGCCCCCACGTGTGTCTCTGAATTGATTTGCACTGGAAGTGTGAGGTGAGTGGATCCCCCCCGAGTCTGTCCACCATCACAGTCCACTCACTTGTCCTTATCTGGATTTGCATTCAGTCAAGGGTCCATACTTTGCTCTTTGGGTTCTTGGCTGAGGCCAGCAGCTGCCATGTCTCCCCTAAGATTTGCTTCTCTTGGCTCCATCTGCTTTTGCTGAAGGTGCAACATGTGGTGCCCATCCTGTGTGGTGCCATCTTCAGCCTGGCTTACTCACATCTGTGTGTGACAGGACACGCACCAGTCCACATGGAACTAAACATAAAGAGACAATGGAGGACAATTATGTGCAGAGCAGGTGACATCAGGGACACATCATGGCTGTTTTGAGTGTCCCCAGCCTGGCACCTACGCACTTTCAGAGACTCACCCCTAGGTGGTGCTAATACTTCAATGAGGATGCAGGCCAAGCTTTGACTCGAAGGTGTAATGACAGCTGTGGCCCTCAAGAGGGAGCACCATACTGAAGTCTGACCTGATGAGGTTCAATAGATAGATAGATAGATAGATACTTTATTAATCCCAAGGGGAAATTCACAATAGTGGGGGCCAGCATGGAGGGGGGGGGGGGGTAACGCATCCATGATGTGTGTGGTGGTATTAATGGTGGGAGTGCCTGGCCCTCCACCTTCAGCCCACCACCCCTTGCAGGACATGTGTGTCGAGGTTTGGGGGTACAGGACAGCAGGCACAGCGAGTGGCCCACAGCTGAGGTCTGGTACAAAGAGTGCCAACTCAGCCTGTGTGCAGAGGATTGTGGGTAATGTAGTCCTTTGCACTACTCTCACCCCGTGGGGTCTGCTATTGATTTCTGCTGACAATCACTTGCTTGAATTTGTGATGCAAGCCGACAGGTGGGCACGTGACGGTCAACGCCAGCTCCCTTTTGCTTTGAGTCTTGGACAAAGGTGGCACCCTTGAAATTCTTCATGGTGCAAATTTAAGCTCATCTTGCCCTGCTGAGTGAATGCGCTCATATAATGAGCCCCACTGCTCCTTTTCTGGTGCCCTAAACTTGTATTAGGGGACTCTCTGTGTGATGTTTGGCCACTAGGTGGTGGTAGGTTGTCACGGTCAAGCTGAAGTTCTGGTGCTGGATACTGACATTGCCTGATTAAAAAAGGGGGACTGTAAATCATAGGCAGGCCAGCAGGCTTCAGAGGACGCCGGGGTCATTTGAGCTGACCAGTGGTCTGAACAGCAGCTGGAATGTAATGTGCTGAATCTGAGAAGACCCCTTGAAGTTAAGGGAAGTGGGGGGGTTGGCTTGGACATGGCCTATCTGTGATAGCACGATGTTGTTGTGCTGCCCCCTACTGGCACTGCACGTAAACTCCAAATCAGCGGTCATTGCCATTCCCCTCATTATTCTGGGTGCCCTAATCAGTAGCAGTGGGCAGCTTTGTTCTCTTACTGTCCAGTTGGTCTTCTGGTCAGTCCTTAGAATAAAGTAACGATATGTGGGAACGCTAAAGACCCTCCATCCAGAGCGCCGAGAGGACTGAGCATCCAGCAGGGCCGATCCGCAGCCCCCTTCAGTCCAGTCAGGACATGCGCGTCTGTAACAATCAGATAACAGGCGGCCCGTTTAGTAAAGCACGTTTTAAATGGAGAAGGAGCTATATTGAGCTTCATGGCATTTATAAAACTGGCACACGTGACGTCCGCTGTCCACGACAATTCAAGAACAATGCACAGCCCGCAAGGCACCGGGGAATCTTCCAGAAATGACGTAAATAAATATGCAAATAAAGTATTGTGAAGTTTGACAGTAATTACCTTTCACCGAAGTGATAAGAGCGTACCAGCTCTGTTTTTCTGGCTCATTTCTTTGTATATCGACGCATTTATTTCTTCAGTTATTCCACGAAACTCAAGCTGTCATTTTCACTCGTCAAACCCGTGAGGGCGGGCTCTACGGAGCTCTGGCTTTTTGATTGGTGAACGATCGGTAGATCTTCAGCCATCTATATTTACAAGTCACCATTCAGACGCAGACGCCTGGCGCCGAAGTCTGAGCTTCAGGAATTAAAGTCGCCGCGATGTGCAGCCGTTTCTGTGCGCTCGCATCCTCCGCAGACGTCCGCAGCCCCAGACCTGCGCATGCGCTTTGCCTACGTTGCGAAACCGGCGGCTCACGGGCGCTGGCGAACTTGTGACAGTGCGCGTGCGCGTCCGTGGCGGATACGAGACGAGTGCAAGATAAACCTACCAACAATCAGAGTGACAAGCGGCGACATTAATTTCTCAACAGGAGTTCGGATCCGAAGTGTCTGCCGTAAATGTGGCACTCCATGGGCGAAGATTTGCATTCACCAATCAAAACACAGCACTCGCTAGAACCCGCCTTCTCAACTTTGACGAGTGAAAGTGACAGTCAAAGCGGAGTTTGTGTTTGCGTCTCTGAAATAAAAAAATAGAAAGAAGAAGAAAGAATATTTCGTGACACGTTTAATTACTTATGCTCATATAATTGCTCGATTGTGAAAACGTATTTATTGTCACATTTCGTAATGTATTTATTTTGTCTGAAATATTCCTCCATAGTAAGGCACTATATAAAGATATTGCGTCAACTTTGAAATGACGTGTAAAGCTCCTTGAACTGAACAGGCGCTATGAATGCTGTGCTTGTAGAGCCTTCTAGAAAGAAGTCCACCTGATAATTCGGAAAATTCTTTGTAGTGATAAACATTCAAAAACTTCCTTATATAAAAAGGCGCTATATAAATAATTATGGAGTTTTGGAAGGTCTTGGGATGAAAGCAAGTGTGTGAAATGATGGAAGACACAATGATGAGACAGCGGTTGGCCTCACAGTCTGCAAGATCCCACAACCCCAAAGACACAAAGCGTCTGTGGACCCTGGGAAGGACAGGAGCTCCGTCAGGGATTGTCCTGCTTGTGCCCAGTAATGCCAGGACAGGCTCCATCTTCCTTAAATGGTTTGAAAACATCCATTTATCTTCCTAATCTGCTTATCCAGGGCTGGTTTGTGGGGTACCTGGAGCCTGTCCCAGCAAACATCGGGCACAAGGCAGGAAACATCGGCGGACAGGACGCAGTCCATCCCAAGAAGAACACACACAGAGACATGAGGTTATGTACTGTAATTTATGAGTATAAGTCTATTGTGCCGATGCCTGCTATGAAAGGCACTATAAACACACAGACTCTTTATGTAAAGTGCTTTGTGACAGTCATCTCTTTGAAAAGAGCTCCATGCATGCTGTGTGGTGGGGGTTAAGGGGTCACAGCCTGGGGGGAGTCAGCAGCAGGTGGTCCAGGACAGTAACTGCTGAGCCACACCGCCAGCCTGCCAAGGCTTCAGTATGACACGTCACTGCAGGGTGATAATCAAAGACTGGCGCCATTAAAGGGCAGTTTACTACATAAAGCACTTCGTACAAATGACGGGCTGTGTGTGCAGGACTTCGAGATTACGCCTCATGAGGACGGGCTCATTACTTTGTACCAGTGGTCACCTCAAAACGGCGGACTTTACTGGCATTGTGCTCTGTACACACATCCTCACATTAGATTAGGAAAGGCGCTATATTAAGGTTTACTTTATCTAAAGCAGGGAGTCTAGGAATCTAAAAGAGCATTTACTGTCAGTCAGTCATTTGTTCACTGATTCATTGTCTGGTCTCTCTTTATCCTTTTCATTCATTCATTCATTCATTCATCCTCTAGTCCTTCATATCCCTTACATACATTCATATATTAATTAATTCGTCCTTTGATCCGTCCATCCATTTCCTCATTAATTCAAACCCTATTTTTTTCATTGTTGCATTATCCAGTCCCTCTCATTCATTCATGCAATCGTTTGTTCATTTTTTATTCATTCCTTTGTTCATGGATTCATTTTCCAGTCCATCTTTTTTGCTTGCAATCATCCATTCATTAGAAAATTTTTCCAACATTTTTCCCTTGAGTCATTCCTTCACTTATAAATCCATCCATTTATTCCATTAATTTTCAACTCCATCTTGTCCCTTTTCATTCACTCACTCACTCACTCACTCATCCATTTATTCTGTTCATTTTCCAGTCACTTTTGTTCCCTTTCATTCATTCATTCACTTTTTTAATTCGTCCATTTTTCCAATCATTTTTGAGTCCCTCTTTTTCCCTTGCAGTCCTTCATTCCTTTGTGCACCAGGGCTGCCACCTCTGCCACCTCTGCCAGTTGTATTTGGCTCTGGACCCTCCATCGCACCTGTTCGAGGTCAGTCTATATAGCGCCTTTTCTAGAGATCACAGCGGTCCTCAGTGTGTTTGTGGTTTGCAGTGTCTGTTCTGAGAGCCCACTTCTACTGTGTTGTGTTCGGTTTGATGAGTGACGTCACGTCATCTGTGACATATAGTGCCTTTCGTAACCAAGTGCCTTATTAATAATAATTCATTTGCTCTGACTGGTGTAAAGTTTGTCACGCAGGTCCTTATGTGTCCTACAAAGCCATTTAGTTCATTCTCATCACGGAGATTGCTATTTGTAATATAAGTATTTTTATATAGCGCCTTTCATAAAAGGCCTGTTTTGCAGAAATGTCAGCTGTCTGTTTAGTCACATCGACCCCCCCCCCCCCCCCTTCTCCTTTTCTTGACAAGCATGTTGTCTCAGCTCTCATTTCATAAAGCGCCCTGCACTGTGACGGGGGGCCGCTGACTCCATAGAGCACCTTTCATTGACTTGACACTTGCACTTTGGGCACCTGGGGCATTTTATGCTGGGTGGCTGCCCTTTTTATAGCGCCCCTCGACCTCTTTTTTTTTGTTTTTTTGCATTCTAGTAAAGCTCTCGGTCTTCGTTTCATCGGACTCGACTGATTTACAGCTTTCAGTAAAGTTCTGAGACAAGTAACAGGTGACGGTGTCACTTGAGCCTGCAGGATTCTGTCACCCTGCTAAAATTAGGCCAAGCCGCTCCGGGTTGCTTCGAGGGGCAATCACTCCTGCCCGTGAGGTCCTGTCTGGCCGCCACAAATGGTGAGTGCATATGATTTGGGAATGTAAGGCAGACGATTGATCTGCACCGTTTATAGCGCCTTTCAGAATCCACCGAGCTTGCGTTTTCTTCTTGTGTTTTATGTTTTTAAGTATCTGCCGCTGCTGAGTGGTGCCCGCGTAAGCACTGATGGCTGGCTGTGTGCGGACGACACTTGCTTTGTGTGTTTTTTTTTTATTGTTTTCCATTCTTGGGCTCCTTGTTTTGTGCCCCTCAGGGCTGATGGCAGAATCACCCAGGCTGGCTGGTGCAGTTCAGTCTGAGAGCCCTGTGTGTGTCCCTTCTGCCATGCCCGTGGGCCAGGCAAAGTCACAGGCTCAAGCTGGCATATGAGTTCTGTTGGTGACTGATTGTACCTGCAGAGTCACTCTGGAATGCCAGTCTGTTGCTATACCCACATTACATGGTGGGCACCGACTGCAGGTTGGCTATTTAAGTTGCCACACTCCCCTGTCTGTGCCACTATGTACTGGAGGGAGGCACCACAAGAAGGTCTCTGCCACTTTTATGCCCTGGCACTAAACTCTGTCATATATGCATTTTGGGAGCTTGCTTTCCAATAAAAGGATTAGGGATTATTGTGTGGGGGCAAATGATGGATGGATGCCTTGAGAGCTCATTTTTAGATAAAACGTGGGCAGCAAAGCATAATAGGGTGCATGTATCAATCTTTAAATAATCCTGGCATTTCCTGCAGAAATTAGGCCACCCATCACACGGCAGCACCAGGAAGCCCAGTGGGCAGGCCGTTCACCTGCCCTTGGCACAAACCCACCATTCGAGTGCTCCAGGAATGTTAAATGAATGTTTCATGCTGAAGATTTTCAATCTTTAATGCTTTTCACTGAAAGTGCAATTAAATGACAACCAGCAGAGGCAGGGGACAAAAGTCACATAGAGGAGACACGGGTTCAAAGCACAAAACGATTTAGCAGAGAAGGGTGGCATCATTTCACCAACACTTCACCAACATCAGGAGTCCAAGGTGTTAGTATGGGGTACGGAGTGGTGGGCTTTCATACTGTAGTAGTGCCTGCTGCCTGAGGTGTGCCCATCAGAGGGGTGGCAGCATGCCTGATGGGCTCTGTTTGAGTCACCTAAATGCACCGCAGTGGAGATGTGAGGCTCAATGTTAAGATTAACAAACACTGCTGGGCACAGATAAAGACTGGTGTAGTTGGTGGGATTCAGCCTTCGCACAGCCAATAAGCACATGTGTCACCTCCAGTGAGCCACAGCACTACTAGTAGACCGGTGGACTGGTGGAATCGTGAGGTTCAAAGTAAAAGCTAACACTCAATGAAGTGCCACACAGAGCGAGACTGGTGTAGTCGGCAGGATTCCAATGGCCTAAGAAGCTAATCTGACACCTCCAGTGAGCCCCCCTTAGTAAGACAGCGGGCAGCAGCTGAGACATGAGGCTAGCACTGAGTGAAACGCCAATGCCGGACACAGAGGATGACAAGACTGGTGTAGTGGGCAGGATTAGGAGTTTAGTGGGCCAAGAAGCACATGTGTCACCTCCAGTGAGCCACGGCACGCTTAGTAGACTAGTGGACTGTAGGTGGGATGGGGGGTTCAATGTGGAGGCTAACACTGAGTGGGGTACAGATGCTGGCGTAGTCGGCAGGATTCAGAGTCCAATGGCCTAAGAAGCTAATCTGGCACCTCCAGTGAGCCCCCCTTAGTAAGACAGCGGGCAGCAGCTGAGA
>JANRMT010062810.1:3259067-3280210 GCA_026402145.1 Polypterus bichir lapradei
GCTTGAAAGTTTGTGAACCCTTTAGAATTTTCTATATTTCTGTATAATTATGACCTAAAACATCATCAGATTTTCACTCAAGTCCTAAAAGTAGATAAAGAGAAACCAGTTAAACAAATGAGATAAAAATATTATACTTGGTCATTTATTTACTGAGGAAAATGATCGAATATTACATATTTGTGAGTGCTTTCAGTATCTGGTGTGACACTCCAATAACTGCAACTAAACGTTTCCGGTAACTTTTGATCATTCCTGCACACCGGCTTAGAGGAATTTTCACCCATTCCTCCGTCCAGAACAGCTTCAACTCTGGGATGTTGGTGGGTTTCCTCACATGAACTGCTCACTTCAGGTCCTTCCATGACATTTCGATTGGATTAAGATCAGGACTTTGACTTGGCCATTCCAGAACATTCACTTTATTCTTCTTTAACCATTCTTTGATAGAACGACTTGTGTGCTTAGGGTCGTTGTCTTGCTGCATGACCCACCTTCTCTTGAGATTCACTTCATGGACAGTTGTCCTGACATTTTCCTTTAGAATTCTCTGATATAATTCATAATTCATTGTTCCATCAATGAAGGCCCAGATGCAGCAAAACAGGCCCAAACCCTGATACTACCAGCACCATGTTTCACAGATGGGATTAGGTTCTTATGCTGGAATGCAGTGTTTTCCTTTCTCCAAACATAACGCTTACGTCTTCCTGCAGTGCCATCTTTGTTGCTGCAGGTGCCCCTGAATTTACAGATTTAGTGACGTGGTGGCTGTGCGTTTGCTAAGGAGTGACATCTGGGATTGTGTGCTGTGGGAAGTCTCGGGGCTCGTGGGCTATGAAGGTCAGTCCCTTGGATTTCTGGATTGTCTTGAGTTTGTGGACACTTAAAGACCACCTCAGTGGCCCATGTAAAGAAAGTCCTCCTTGGTGACAGATGCCTTCCTGAATGGTGACCTTGAGTTAGAGCATCTTTTTGATTTCTACGCGCAGTTTCATTACATTCCCCCCTTCGACACCCCCCCCCCCCCCCCCAATCCCCCCAAAACTCCTGCTGCTGTTTCTTTCACCCTCGTGGGTCCAGCGGCAAAACACTCTGGGGGTCTTCAATGAGTTTTGCTCTGGCTGCCCTTCAAAACCCAGTTTTGTCATTTATTGGGAAACTGGACAAAAACGCATAACCCTTTATTTATGGGCAAACACTTCAGAGTTTTTAACAAAATATCAGTGAAGCAAAATGACCGGCCTTTAAGTCCCAAACCTTCAATTTATATTCATCTGCGCTAAAAGTAGAAGTGGAAGTCACCAGACGAAAGTGAATTTGAATGAAATTCAGAAGAAAAGAAACATTTGTGGGTTTTACGTGTTCATTCCTACCTGTGGAAATGCTGAATGACAAGACCACCATAACCCGAGACCCACCTGAATGTCATTTTAGTTGATTGTCATAGTCTTTGTTTTTCTTAAGAAACGTGCTGTGCTGAGAAGCCAAAGTAATCAGCGTGGACCGCCGAGTTAATGTTTGCAGTGCACCATCTATTCGAGTGTACTTTTTTTGTAATACATGTAGGGAAAACAGGCATTGCATCTGTCATTCCAACAGATGGCACCTCTTTTACTAATTTCATACCAATGGCGTATAACAGACACATAGGCAATGCATTTGTTATTCCAACAGATGGCACATCACAAACATCAATGCAGCTTTTACTAATTCCATGGAAATGGTGTATAACAGAGGCGTATTCATTGTATTTTTCATTCCAACAGATGGTGCATCACCAGCATTTACAGTACAACAGCAATATGTATTTATACAGCACATTTTTATACAAATAATGTAGCTCAAAGTGCTAATACAAATGTTTGTGAAGCACCATCTGTTGGAATGACAAATGCTATACATATGCCTCTGTTATATGCCATTTAGTATGGGATTCATAAAAGCTGTATTAATATTTGTGAGGCACCAACTGTTGGAATGACAGAGATTTAGCAACCTAATGAATACACAGACACGTAACCCTTTATTAAGGTGGAGCCTTACTTTAAAAGATAAAAGCTTTTCAATTTTACAACACATTAAATGAATTTGATTGACAGAGAGGGTTGATTCAGGTGTGGCCAAGTGAACAGAGGGGTGCGTTTAGGAGTGACCTGAGATGAAGACTGGACTCCTGTGTCTCTTCAGAGGGTCCTTGGGTACCGTCGATTTGACTTTGTGTTGCTCATGGAGTCCCGAATGAGGCACACGACCTGCATTGTGAGGGAGCATCAGTCGCGGCACTACGGCCATGTGGCACGATTACCCGAGGGTCATCCACCTCACAGGACCCTGTTTGTTGAGGACCAGACCAAGGGGACACCCACGTAACATCTAGACAGAGGATCATTTCTGGAAGGTGGGACTTGACCGTGTGTCTGTCGTGTGGTGGGTGTTGTACCAGTGCAGACCCCCCAGCCTGACCTGACCTGACCTGTACAAATGTCTGACAAGCAGAAATGCAGTGTGCACCGTTAATCCGCAGCTCTAGTCAGGGTGTGCTGAACTAAAGTCTTAAGCCTTTTAAAGCCTTCAGCCTGGAGCACCTCTTATAGTAAAAGGCAGTCCACTCCACAGTTTGGGGGTCTAAAAGCTAAAAGCTCGACCTCCTGCTGTGATTTTATTAATCCTTGGAATGTTAAGCAGACCGGCGTCTTGAGATCTCAATGTGAGTTCGGGTTTGTAAGGCGTGATAAGTTCAGATAAGCAAACGGGGCCTCGGCCATTTAGGACTTTATATACTAAAAGGAGGATTTTGAAATGAGCCCTAAACTTAACCGGCCGCCAGTGTAAGGACGCGAGGACTGGAGTGATGTGTTCGTACTTTCTGGTTCTTGTATTGATTCTTGCAGCAGCATTTTGAATGAAGTGAAAGCAGCGTAAGGAGCCATTGGAAGAGCCAGTGGGCACCGCATTGCAGCGGTTAATCCTAACAGGAATTCCGTACTCAGTATCATGCATATGTTAAAAACCAACCAGTTTAAGATGGAGGAGACATGTTTAGGATTGTATTTTAAACGACATGATCACACGTAGAGAGCGGGCCGATTCAGTAAAACTAATTGTGATGCCAACTAAGTTAAAAAGTGACAGAACGTTGTCGGGGTCTCATCATTCCCCCAAATAAATAGCATTCCTGGTTTTTCTGTTTTTTGTTTGTTTTCAGAGAAACATCATCTCATCTGTCAGTGACACAATGAATTAAAGACAGCAGGAGATCAATTACATCTCTCTATTATAAAAAAAAAGGAAAATTGGGTGTCGTCAGCATAGGAGTGAATATTAGTGTTGTGCGTAGTGAGCCCTGCAGGACACCATATTTAACTGCTGATGGTCACAATGGAGTCCTGTCAGCACTGCTCAAAAAAATGAAAGGAACCCTTTAATGAGAGTAGAGCATCAAGTCATTGACACTTGGGGGCTCAGTGAAGTAGCAGAGGGGCTCTTCACTCCATCAGTGCATTGGAGGGGGGGCAACAATGAGAAGACCCCCAAAACAGGAATGAATGGGTTAACAGGTGGAGGGAGGCCACTGACATTTTTTCCCTCCTCATCTGTTTTGTCACTCGTTTTGCATTTGGCTACGCTCAGTGTCACTACTGGTAGCATGAGGCCATACCTGGACCCTACAGAGCTGGCACAGGTAGGATGGCACATCAATACGTGGCATTACCAGAAGGTTTGGTGTGTCTCCCAGCACAGTCTTAAGGGCATGGAGGAGATTCCAGGAGACAAACAGGCAGTTACTCTGGCAGAGCTGGACAGGGCCCCTCGCAGAAGGTCCTTAACCCATCAGCAGGACCTTTGGGCAACGAGGAACAGGATGAGCACTGGCAGAGCCCACAAAATGACCTCCAGCAGGCAGGCCACTGGTGTGAATGTCTCTGACATCTTAAACAATCAGAAACAGACTTCATGAGGGTGGCCTGAGGGCCCGACGTCCTCTAGTGGGCACCGTGGAGCTCAATTGGCATTTGCCATAGAATACCAGAATTGGCAGGCTCACCACTGGCGTTTTCACAGATGAGAGCAGGTTCACGTCTGTCACATGTGCTCAGGGTGAAAGGGTCTGGAGAAGCCGCGGAGAACATTATGCTGCCTGTCACATCGTTCAGCATGACTGGTCTGGTGGTGGGTCAGTGATGGTCTAGGGAGGGACACACAGACCTCTACAGGCCAGACAATGGTGGGCACCTTGAATGCCATTAGGTATCAGGATGAAATCCTTGGCTCCATTGTCAGACCCTATGCTGGTTCCTCCTGGTACACGACAATGCCAGGCCTCATGTGGCGAGAGGATGAAGGAACTGATCCCATTGACTGACACACACCCCCCGGTCACTCGTGTGACCTCAATCAAAAAGAACACCTCATGGTAGGACATTATGTTTGGGTCCATCCGACACCTCAGCCTGTCCAGGAGTTCAGTGATGCCCTGGTCCAGAACTAGGAGGAGATCCCCCAGGACACCATCCGTCATCTCATTAGGACGTTGTCAGGCCTGGGGGCATACAAACTACTGAGTACGATTTGGAGTTGCTGCCATGACATTTCGGCCAAATGGACTCATCTGCCTGCCTGCCTGCCTGCCGCTGCCTCACTTTGTTCCCTTTGGTTTTCGGGGTCCCTCTGTCGGTTCATCCTTTTCATTTCCGTCCTTTCGTTCCTCACACATCACCATATCAGTCCATAGCAGTGGAGATGGCCAGCAGGACGTCTGATGGGTTTTCAAAGTGTGCCTTTCATTTTTTTTTGAGCAGTTTATTTGTAATGATTTGATAAAGCAGGTGAGCACAGTCCCTGTGAGCCCAATGTCATCGTCCCGTGTCTGTGCCGTTTCTGGACGGTGACCTGCGCCGAAGGCAGACTGGCGTTTCTCGAGCACATAGTGATGTGTGAGGTGAGACTGAAGCTGAGCGGTGTTTTATAGACGGCCCTGTAGTTATTAAGCGGCTTGTTAAGTAACGGTCTGCACGGTGACTGACACTTTCAGCGGATCGAGACCGGCGCCATTCAGAACTCGGCTGTTAAGGATGAAGATGGGAGAGGACAGAAAGCCAGTTGGACTTTTTACCAGTTTATTCAGGACTGAGCTAAGGCACAACTAACGGCATCCATTATGGAAATTAAAGTTAACGACTTCCTGTTCTGTTAACTGTTAAATTAAAATGAATAAGCGGTGCGTGCAAAGCAAGACAAGGAATTCAAATTTAGTGTTACGTTTGCGAGGCGACGCTGAAATCCGTCATCTTATATTCTCAATTTTCTCATTAAAGACGTTCCTAAAGTCTGCGCTGCTAACGTCTCTTGGGATTTTGCGCCGTAGGTCAGATTTCACATTTGTTGGATTAGCGACTCTTTTAAACCGAGCGCGCGGAGTGTCGTTATTATTAACAATTCATTTATAATGGTGGTCCGACTTTTTAATCCTCTCTGCCCAAGCAGTTCAGAAGATGTGCGGCTTTGGCCCCTCGAATTATTAAACCAGCGGGGAGCTTCTGTGCGCTGTAATCTCTGTGTCTAAAGCCTCCTTCAAGGTCTCCTTGGCATCTCTTATTACTCGATCCAAATTATTTTAAACGATTAGGTTGGAATGTCTCAGGATTTCTCCAGATTTTGGTGCAGAGTTTTAATTAAGATGTCGCCCGGTCCCTGTTCACGTCTGCGAGGGCAGACCCCCGTCAAATGGCATCGGAAATCACTTCAGTGAGTGGCGTCGTATTTCAATGTCGAGTCTCAACTCCGTCAGTGACGATCAGATCTGATGTGCTTATGACGCCGAGTCGGGCCGTTGGCAGTCTGGAGAAACGCGACCAAATAAGCGACACGTTCAGTGATAGTGTCAGCGTCCACATCAGCGTGTGCATTGAAATACATAACTGATGGCGACATCGGATGAACGCCTCCTGAATTGGGTCATGGACGCTGAGCATAGCCCCGGTGGTGGTCTGTGGACCCCAATGATGTGCTGGAATCTGTTTGGGTATCAAATACAGGGAACCGCACGTGATGTCGGTTCACGTTCGCGTTTAGTGGCAGTTTGCAGTTTGTCACCCAGAATTGTGCCAAAGCCACCTCTTCGACCCCTCCGTATCTCCTGACGACGCCTCAGCTAACGGAAAAACCAAAACAAAAGTCCATCCATCCAGTTTGAAACCTGCATATCTGGAGTCACGGGGGTCTCGGGGGTCTCGTGGATGAACTTGAAAGTCAAAGTAGCAAAAGTGATCCACGTGGGAAGATTGTTTTTTGTGTGTCTGCAAACTCAGATAAAGATGAGACTGCTGCAGCGCTTTTTATGTCGTCATGCCAACTGTGTTCATTATGGGATTTCTGGAGATGCGCTCCAAAGTAACCAACACTGCATGTTAATGGCGGTGCCCATAAAAACAGAATAATCAAAGTTAATCATAAAAATCTAACTGAATAAAGCCACTGAGCCAAAGCACAACAAGTCAGAGAGAAGTCAGCATGGCGTAACGTTCAGGGAGTCAGGACACTCGTTTTAAACTTGGGGCATGTCACACATTTCAGGCGCTTCGTCAGAGAGTTTATTGTCATATTTTTGGAACAATAACTGATACTCGTCTAACGTATGCAATTACACGAGTCAGTAGAAATACCCGCATCTTCTAACCCACTTAACCCAGACCAGGGGCACGGGGTGGGGGGCTGGAGCCCATCCTAGCTAGCATGGGGCACTAGGCAGGAGGAAACCCTGGACAGGATGCCCGTCCATCACAGGGACAACACACACACACACACACACACACACGGTACAGTTTAGCATCATGAATCTGGACTGTGGGAGGAAAGACACACAGACACAGAGAGAACATGCAAATTCCACACTGAGAGGACCCTGGATGCCAACTCTGGTGCCCTCACTGTGAGGCAGCACCACTACCACTGTGCCACCCTACTCTACAGTGCCATGTAATTAAAAACGTAACCTTGGGGGGGCTCAATAAATTTCACAGCCAGCAGAGTCCAACTCGAGTGAAGTCCAAATGGCGTCCCTTTTATTAGTTGTGGGGGTCTCTGACTGATCGTTGTTTGAATTTCATAAACAGAACATTTTTGAAAGAAGTGCCCAGTTGAGAGTTCAGGATGGAGGAGCAGGATGGCAGAGTCACATTTGTAAAACTCAAGCATGAACGCAAACAACATGAGGACAGCACTTCAAAAACTTAGCATGCGCACATTTGTACCTTCATAAATCACAACCATCATGTAAATGTGTGTATGCAAATGTGCCTCAAGCTCCGCCCAGTTCCCATATATGGATAATGCTAATCACTCTCATGCATATGCAGTCAGGATGCTGCAGGCCTTCATGGGTGACAGTGCAGAGTCACATCCAGTAGCACGAGGTCATGGTTCTTGACTCTAAATCAGGGGCACACAACGAACTTGTACTGGGTGGCACCAACAGGCACAATTATAGGGAATGGCAGCAGGTGACAGGTGACTGCTGCTGTGAGTGACACGAGCTCTGCCAGCTGCACTGTGCCTGAAATAAAGAAAGAAAATAAAAAGGTCCAATCTCAGGTGACAAAGTGGATTGCTGGTCACCAGCCGAGTGTGCGGGTAACGGCAGGATGAGCAGAAAGCACAACTACGCTGTGATTGGAGGTGGCATTATGGCAGAGCAGTCGTGACGATTGCCAGTCTCATCATGCCATCACAGATGACTATTGCTTTAATGAAATGTCACTACTAACAAAAGCAGCGTCGTTCTCACTAGGTGGCCTTACTCAAATATGAGTGCAGGGAAAGTTTGGAGAGCCAAATTCACTTTTTACGTTGGCATAACCCTCGTATGCTTTATGTCGGGGCTCTCACGCCCCACGAACACTGACCATAGCGCCTCGTCAGTCGGTTAATGGCTTTGGGCACGGTGAGCATGACGGAGTGAAGCTTAAGATATTCCTGACCTGTCGGCCAGGTCCAAAAAATGAAAAGATAGAAATGGACAACAAGCCAAAAACACCCTTCAGTGCCAATGCGCACGCAGCACCAACCCTCTTGAAAGGGCCCGCCGATGGCGACTGTACATCACGCACTGCCTTCGCATGACCAGGCTGAGGTCACTCATATCCTACCTTTTTTGCCTTTATGTGAAACAAGTGTGATGTTTTCTGAAATCCCGTCTTGTCCCTTTGATTGGTGAGGTGTCTGATTTGTGGACATGTTGGATATGCGTGGGCCGAGTGCCATCGTCATCAGCCAGCACTGGAGGGACAGACAGCGGTGACAGTCACAGTCTCAACACTGCTGCCTCGTTTCTTGTAGCCACACATCTCTTGGCTCAGCGGTGCCAGCAGTAGCTGTGACGAGTGAAGAGACGAGCTGTCGAGTTTTAGTCACCTTCTTGGCCTTCTCTGGCACAGCTGACGGGCTGTTTGTTGTCCCCCAGAGCACAATATGGTGCACACACTAAGCACTTGCACGGCCATTTTGGTGGTGCTGACAGCACAAGTCATCTCACAAAGGTGACATTTTTTGTTGTCGGTGGCCCAGATGACATGTGAACTTTTGCCTCAATGTGCACATGTGTGTCATTTCAGAGGACAGTCAGACATCCAGGTCACTTGTACTGATGAATGTGAACCGCCGGGACAGGCAAACGGCAGAACATCAGGACTGAGCCACGAGTCTTGGGATGTCATCGTTTCTGAGGCTCATTCTCATAATTCTTACAGGCCCGCAGGCCTCATCGTGGGCTGGTTTGGCCACATGTCCTTATGTCATCGTAGGTCGTCACTTCCCAGTTTCTCATTACGGATGGGTCAGAGGTGCCCTAAATTTACGCACGTCCTCCCGTCAGGTTAAGGCCCATTTCAGGCCTCCCTCTGAGCGTGCGCCACTTTTATAAATCTGACGCCAGGCCTGGAGCTTTGCTGATAGACTGTAGTGTCACAGAAATATTGAATTATTATGTAAGGTGAATTTTGATTTTAAAATATATAAAAGTTCTTATTTTAATATCAAAGGTGACTCCAAACAAATCAAAACCCCAATAAGAACCCAAGCCAAGTATTAGGGCAGTAAATCCAATGGCTGAACTCTGGTGACAATACGACAGCACTCGGTCACCCATGAAGTGGCACACTTTGACTGAAAGGCGCTATATAAATACAATGTATTATTAGTGAAGCAGCTGCTGTGTTCAGACAATACGAAAAGGTAACAGATAGATAGTTGTGTTTGGTGTCCTGAAAGCCATTCGTGCAAAGAAAACGTCCTCCTACACACCGTAAACTACTGGGCCACTCAGCACTGGCCAGTGTCATCGTAACCTTTAGAGAGCAATGACAAGGACATTAATGCCTCCTCAAAAACCAACACAGAAATGGCTGAGTGAAAATACAAAGTTTTGCATTTTCCTCAGGTGGTCCACGAGCACAGAATGACTGATGTCAAGGAAGTGGCGGAGTCATTTAAAGTCCGTTCTGATATTTTAGACATCATATCAACAATAAGGTGAAATTACCAAAGACATATGATGTGACTATTAATATTATTCATATTCGTAATAACCCAAATATCCTTAAACCGGTGTCACGTCTGTGTACTTGGAGGGACGGCTCTGGCACGGCTCTGGCACTGAAAGCACCTCAAAGTGATGGGCGGCGTCCTCGCCAATGACATCTCCTGCTTTCCCCAAAGCTCCGCCCTAACAGGCTGCACTGGCCCCGCCCTCCATGGACCAGGGGCCTCATGCATGTGTAGAACTCACACTAAAACACGGCGTATGGACAAAAGTGGGAATGTGCGTATGCACAAAAAAATCCAGATGCATAAATCTGTGCGTTTGCCAACTTCCACGTTCTTCTGCTACATAAATCCCAATCAGCGTGAAAAGTAACGCTCATGCACGCGCCTGCTGTCCCGCCCAAAACTCCTCCCAGAATTACGTAATATGCAAATCACTATAAATAGCACTCAAGCTCAGAGTTCTGTGAAAAGACAATGGCAAAAGCACGAGGGAAAATAAAAGAATTTCAGCGACTATCATGTGGAGGCAAAGAAAAAACGTACTGTTTGTTGGTTTAAACAGTTGAACAATCAACAAAAGGAAGTTGATCGAGTGAAATAGCGTGTGGGAGAAACTCGAAAGCTCAAGTTCACAAAGTCGTACAGTGCCCGAAATAAAAAAGAAGTTGTCAGATATCAAAGTCGCCGTGAAAAGGCGAGTGTCGTATGAAAGCTTATTAGGGTACAGAGAAAAAAAAATAGGGACACAGTGGGGGAAAAAACACAAAATGCCAGCTTCCATCCATCCATCCATCCATCCATTATCCAACCCGCTATATCTTAACGACAGGGTCACGGGGGTGTGCTGGAGCCAAACCCAGCCAACACAGGGCGTAAAGCAGGAAACACACCCCAGGCAGGGCGCCAGCCCACCACAGAATTTCAACTTTAATCTCAAAATTTCCACTTTAATCACGTAGTTTATTTTGTCATTAAAGTAGAACATCATAAACTTCATCTTAAAATCGTTTAATTTACTAGTTTCTCAAATCCCATCATAACTAAAGTCGCACGTTAAATGCTTTGTTTTGTATGTGATCTTCTGTGTGCTCTGTGTGTGTGAATCACTACGTGCTTCTTAAACCGGCTTTCTCTTCCTCCAACAGGAATCCATGACATTCGTGATATTACAGCTCTCTGAATAACTAAAGTGCTGAGATGTATACGTGATATCATTGTCATGATGATAGGAGTTAAAGCACGTTATTAAACATGGGAACACGATGGCGCAGTGATTGTTCACGTCTCACTCAAGATTCTGCTGCGCTGAGCGCAACCGTCGATGAAATACTTTACTGTAGCAGTCCTGTCTCTTTCAAACGTACTAACATCCAATTCCCGTCCTTCCTTTTCTTTCTCCAAATACCCAATCGCCACACAATCAGCTCTGTAACAGACGTTAAGCCATCTGTAAGCTTACAATGACAATTCTTCAAAACTTTTAAGGAACGTTGAAATATCTTTGTAGTACGTGTTTAATTATTCTATCCATCTATCCTTCCAGTGTCGCGTCAGCCCCAGTAAGAATACAGCACAAGGTAGGATCAATCCGTGAAGTAGCTAGCGCTGCGGCACCGTGTCCTCACATGTTTAATTATTTACAATACCGATTAGTTAAATGAAGTTAAAGTTTTATCTGTATAATATAATCAACACATTTTGCTGCATTTCATCTTAAAAATGATCTCGTCATCACATGTAAATACGCGCTTTATAAAGTCCTAGTGACAATGAAATCTTGATAACTAAAGAAGGGCGTCATGTTCACCGCAGGCTGCGTTATGTTTATGTGAATATTTCTGGAGAAGGGGGTCCATGGCTTTCATCACATTCTTAAAGGGGTCCGTGACTCAAGTAAGGTTAACAATCCCCTGTTGGAGACCCTCCAGTGTGTTTTTGACCCCCTTCAGCCCCCCTCGCTGTTACAGTTAAAGGCACTGGTTGGGTGCCTGAGCACCTCCAATTGTCCAGCTGATACTGACCGTTTACTTAAGGTGGTCTTTGATTCTGGTGGTCCGAGTGTTCTTCCTAGCTTTTAAACTCGCCGTGGCGCAGCCTCTGATAAGACAGCAGATTGTCCATCGCGTCACTCGGCCCGATTTCAAAATGCCATCTTCATGCCAACATTCTTCAAAGAGTTGTCCTTATCCAGCTTGAAGATGTTTTTAAATGAAAGTGGCATTTTGGGTGGCATGTCAGTCTGGTTTAGAGCCCCTCATAGCACCGACTCTGCACTGTTGAGGGTTTCTAGTGGTCTTCTTTTAATAGCTGACTCCCTCCGGCGATGTTGGGATTCTGTGGGGTCTTACAGCAGCGTTTGATACGGCGGACCTCGCGATTCTCTTATCACGTCTGAGGGGGGATGTGGGGGTTCAGGGCGTTCCCCTTGAACGGTTTAAGACCTGATTAATGAATCATAGTTTCTCAGTACGCCGTGCTGATTCTTCATCCTCCTCAGCCCCTCTCAGCTCGGGTGTTCCTCAAGGCTCCACTCCTGGTGCTGTGCAGTTTTACTCTTTACATGCTGCTTCTTCTTCATCTTCTTCTTCTTCTTTCAGCTGCTTCTGTTAGGGGTCACCACAGTGGATCATTTGTCTCCATCTCTTCCTGTCCTCGTCATCTTGTTCTGTCACACCTGTCACCTGCATGTCCTCTCTCAGCACATCCATAAACCTTCTCTTAGGCCTTCCTCTTCTCCTCTTCCCTGGCAGCTCTATCCTTAGCATCCTTCAGTTATTATACCCCTCATCTCTCCAAACCAATGCCATCTCGCCTCTCTGGCTTGTCTCCCACCATCTCACCTGAGCTGACCCTCTAATGTCCTCATTTCTAATCCTGTCCATCCTCGTCACACCCAATGCCAATCTTCACATCTTTAGCTCTGCCACCTCCAGCTCTGTCTCCTGTGCCACCGTCTCCAGCCCATATGACACAGCTGGTCTCACTACCGTCCTGTAGACCGACCTTCCCTGTCACTCCAGACACTCTTCTCCACCCTGCCTGCACTCTCTTCTTCACCTCTCTATCACACTCCCCATTACTCTGTACTGTTGATCAAAAGTATTTAAACTCCTCCACCTTCACCAACACTACTCCCCTCATCCTCACCACTCCACTGACCTCCTCTCATTCACACACATGTATTCTGTCTTGGTGGTCCTATTGACCTTCATTCCTCTCCTCTCCTCATAGCTCCACCTTTCCATGGTCTCCTCACCCTGCTCCCTACTATCTCTACAGATCACAATGTCAGCCTGTCCATCACCATTGGAGATAACAAAGGGCTCAAAGCCAATCCCTGATGTAATCCCACCTCCATCACTCCCACCACAGACCTCTCCACAGTCACACTTCCCTCGTTCATATCCTGTGCCACTCTTACGTACTTCTCTGCCACTCCCGACTTCCTCATACAATACCACAGCTCCTCAAAGTCACCCTGTCATTTGCTTTCTCCAGGTCCACAAAGACGCAATGCAACTCCTTCTGTTCTTCTCTAAACTTCTCCATCAACATCCTCAGAGCAAACACCTCATCTGTGGTGCTCTTTCCTGACATGAAGCCATCCTGCTGCTCACTAATCATCACCTCTCTTCTTAACCGAGCTTCCACCAGTCTTCCCCATAACTTCATGCTGTGGCCCATCAGTTTTACCCCCTGTAGTCCTGCACATCCCCCTTATTCACGTCACGTCTCCTCCACTCCTCAGGTGTCCTCTCACTTTCCAAGATTAGAGTTTCTAATTTCTTTACATGCCACCTCCAAGTTCCATCATTAGGAGATACGGCTTTTCTATTTTCGTCTTTATGGAGACGATGCGCACCTTTACTTATCCTTTCAAACACCGCAGGGCGGTTCGGCGGCCCGCTTATGTGAAGTTAAACCCTGGATGGCAGTCAACTTTCTTCAGATCAACGAGAAGATAACATTAATGTGTTTTTTTGTTTTTTTTGGAAATGCTGAAGTCTTTACTCCTCTAAACGTTGCTCCTGGTCCTCTGGTGTCACATGACAGGCCGAATACCAACAGCTTGGGGGGGATTTTCAATTTGACAGACAGACCAGGCGGGCGGTCGGCTCCTGATTCTGTCACTTGAGACTTTCATCAAAGCTCAGGGCCTTTTAATCTCAACACGATTCTGATTAAGCAGTTCACGCGTGTAGACCCTCGAGGCTCGATTACTGTAATCAGACGTCTTTACATCTCCTACAGATGGTGCCGAATGCGGCGGCCCGTTTTTTAACTCGCGCTCACAAACGTGGCCACATTTCTCCAGTACTCGCCATCCTTCACTGGCTTCCAGTTTGTTTTCTAATTGATTTTAAAATGTGCTTCTTGGTTTTGGGCGGCACGGTGGCACAGTGGGTAGCGCTGCTGCCTTGCAGTAAGGACACCCTTAAGGGTTCGCTTCCAGGGTCCTCCCTTCATGGAGTTTGCATGTTCTCCCCATGTCTGCGTGGGTTTCCTCCCACAGGCCAAAGACATGCAGGTTAGGTGGACTGGTGATCTGAAATTGTGCTTGGTGTGTGTGTGTGTGTGTGCCCTGCGGTGGGCTGGCACCCTGTCCAGGGTTTGTTTCCTGCCTTGTGCCCTGTGTTGGCTGGGATTGGCTCCAGCAGACCCCCATGACCCTGTAGTTGGGATGTGGCAGGCTGGATAATGACTGACTGACTGACTGACTTTCTTGCTTTATTTTCAGTTCTGTGTGACTGATTTTTATCTGATTACTTTTCATTAATTTTAATAATTTATTTTATTTTTGCGCTTGTTTTTTTTGAATGTGTTGTTGTTTGTTCTTCAGACGACTGCAGTGGGCTTCCTGTAGCAGCAGCTAATGTGTTCACAACCTTGAAGGCGTAGTCAGTGGGTGAGACCCCTCAGCTCTGGTGATGCCACCTGTGTGGCATCAAATCTCAGTCCAGACTCTTCATGTGTAGCTCCTAGCTGGTGGAACAAGCTGCCCACCTCTGTGTTTCAGGAGCATTAGGAGACCCCCGTGTTCGATATCGACTTTGTTAGGGTCTTGTAGTTCAGGAATTGTAACTTGCTGGCATGTTGCTCTGAACTCTTCATTTGGGGGTGATGAATTTTTGTCCCCCTGTCCTGTCACACTTGTTCCCAAACTGCCCCCCAGACTGATGTGCAGCACTCGATTATTGTGGCTTTCTTTGTCTGCCACTTTGCACAAAAGTGTCTGCTGATTCAAAAAACTGAAATATTTCATAGGGAAGCAGGAGCCTACCCCAGCAGCACTGGGCACAATGCAGGATTCCAGTTTCATCACAGGGCACAGTCAAGTCACTAATGTTGGGCCCACTGAGAGGCGCCAGTTCAAGTAACCTGAGTGACTTTGTGACGTGGGGAGAACCTGTGAGGGGCTCCAGAGTGGTGAGTGGGCCAGGGCTTCATACCAGGGCCATGGAGGTGTCAGACTGTAGTGCCAACCACTGCGCTGCCCCATGCTGTGCTCTTTGAATCCTCAAGATTGAAGCGACCCTCAAAATCTTGAGTGGAAACTCAAGGAGACCCCCTAAAGGAGTAAGGCAGAGGAGAGTCCATAAATCCTTAGTCTATATAGCGCCCTTAACAAGCTGGTGAGGGCCCAGCAGAGTGACACACGGAGGCTCTTCGGGCTCAGTGACTCGTCTTCCGGCCATCCATGAAATTCCAGTGATGACAGTAAGTCGACCCCCAAAGGCACGGGACCCCCCTGGACCCCCAGATTCAAATAGGAAAGACAAACAGACGAGGCAGTGGGGCTTTAAGAAAAGACGTCTTTAATTTGAATAAAACCATAAAGTGGCAGGCATCAGGCCAGCGACCCCAAAACAGCGCGCGTCGGGCCGCCATTGGTCATCTTCACGTGAGTGGGCGTGGCGTCACGGCTCTCACCCCACCTTTGGACTGTTGCGGTGCGAAAGAGAAACGGAAAACCGGAGCGGTGTGCGCATAAAGACGGGCGAGGAAAATAAAAATTAAACTAAAATCCGGAGGGAGCTCCGAGCGTGACAAAGAAACCAGCGACAGCCAAACCGGAGAGAGCGAGAAAGAATCATCTTTAAAGTGGCCTTCCAAAAAGGTCACATTGTCACGCTGAGCTCCCTCCCGTGCGACATCTAGTTAGGACTCTTCTTCACAAATGAAACCTGGCATCGTGCAGGGCGATGTGCGTCACGGAAAAACGGAACAGAACGTGTTGACTAAAGCTACGGGAAGGGCAAAGATATAAATATAAAACATTACAAATAAAAATAAAATGGAGCGCAGGGCTGGTCTTCTCACGAGTCCTCCCGCGGCTCTCCAGCTGAAAAGAAAGAAAAAAGAAGACAAAAGTTAGTTAACGTCATTCTCCATCAAAGTCAGTGTCCAACCCTAACTACAGGGTCACGGGGGTCTGCTGGAGCCAATCCCAGCCAGCACAGGTTACAAGGCAGGAACAAACCCCGGGCAGGGCGCCAGCCCACCACAGGGCACACACACACACACACCAACCACAGTTCAGGATCGCCAATGCACCAAACCCACGCAGATACGGGGAGAACATGCGAACTCCACGCAGGCAGGACCCGGGAAGTGAACCCAGACGGGTCTCCTTACTGCGAGGCAGCAGCGCTACCCACTGCGCCACCGTGCCGCCCCTCGATCAAAGTTCAACTTACAAAACTTGACATTCAGGCGCGTTTAATCGGCAGAGACGTCACATTTTTGCTAATTAAATATTTTTGTGACCTTCAGTCATTTTCAAAAAAGAACCCTAGAATGGAACGATGTACATTCGTTCTGCTGAATGCCGTGTAGTCAAGGGACCCGCTGCTCACCTTTTCCAGTCTCAGCACGGCATTTTCACGAGGGACCACCCGAACCCCCCAAAACTCCTATCGATTGTTTAAAGCCCGCGTCCCATTACACGGCTTTTCCGGCGATTTTCAGTCGTAGTCACCCACTTCCATAATCAGGGCGCGCTCCCGTGAAGACGATCGTCTGACGCCGAGCCACTCAATCCATTTGGCGATATACGCAGCCGCCACCTATGAAAGTGAAGGGACGCACAGTCCGGATAACGAAGGGGGCAAGTTAGTCAATGACACCCTCGGGGTGCCGTTTATGAAAGTGTAAAAGTGCGCGAGTTCCGTACACAAAGGGGCGCGCGCCCTCATTAAAGTCTGCGGGGCGCGCGTTCCTGACACCGAGGAGCACACCCACTGGTCTTATTGTACCGACTACCCGCTCTATGGAAAACGAGGGGCAACATCCGTCAAATTAGAGCCCTCAACAGGCTTTCACCAGCCCTGGTCTCATGTGACATGCCCAGCGGCTGAGACCAACTCCTGGCTACGATCACATCGGACCGCTTTGGCTTCCTTAGTCGGAGCGGTGGGCTCTTTGCACTCCAGACTTGTGAACCAATGAACGTTCCGCCGGCAGTACACTGCGCAGGAGATAACGAGGAGGAATACGCAACGTGTGTGTTGTGAACGTCACAAACAGTAGAGAAGCACGCGCGTGTGCCCGCGATGTCGCTTGTGTTTTGTACTTGAACAGCACACCATTGGCTGTCAGAAAAAGCGGCGAGCTCGACTGGGCTGCAAAAACTCGCAGTTAAAAAGCCCAATAAAGCTGCTGTCACATTACGCGACTTTTTTTATGGTGGACGATGTCAGATTTGCCGATCTCGTCACAGCACTCTGTCAGTTTACACACGTGGTCATCGCAGCCCATGTCACATTTACCAACTGAGCGCTATATTCTAGTGCCCGCCCCCTTTTTCTGGCAGCCAATAGCGTGCTGCCTGATGGTGTTGGGTTCAGCCGCAGTCTCCGCCCTTTTTATCTTTTCAGTTTTAATAGCAAAACACGAGACGTCAGACAGAGGGCCGTCTCTTCAGTTTGTGAGTTTTAAAAACACGCGTGTCCCTAATTCTATGGATTGTCCTCATTCACTGGTTCTTTGGCTGTCAGCTCCCCTTCTTACAGAGCCCACCCCAGCTTGATTTTGTAGACTAGTTGGTCTCAGCTGCAGGGTATGTCACATGAGACGATTGTCTTCACAGAAGCGCACTGCCAACTACCTCCGACTGGCTAAGATTATGTAAACGAACGGCGCAGGAAAAGTCGTCCAATGTGACGTGGGCTTTACATTTGAGTGGATGGAAACTTAGGAACAATTTAGCCATATTTGTAGTACAATCCCTACTGGGAACTGCCCACACTATTTTCCAGTTTCTGTTACCAAGCATTGCCTTCCCACAAGAAATTCTATATCTTTTGCGGATATTTCCTAGATTCATTTTTTTCCATTCCATATTCCCGATTTCTTTGGCATCCACAACATTTCTGCTTGCAGGTCTACAGCACAGCGCTGGATGTTTGGAGTGACACACGTGAGTGGCAGCAGCAGTCCGCATGCAGCGCCCGATCGTCACGCGTGTCACCAGAGAGCAATGGAGGGACAGCCTCAGTTCGAGTGATCACACGCCTTATCGTGGTCTTTTATTGTCCCCTTGTCTTGTGTACGGGACGTTTGTCTCTTTAAGCGCTTCACGAAAAGCATGTCATTGTCGTGTAAAGCACATAAATGGGGACCGTCTCTTCAGATATTCGGACAAAGTCCTAGCATTTGGATGGAGTGACGCAGTTTTATTCAGCGTGTCGACAGGTTGATTCTGTGTGTGTGTGTGTGTGTGTGTGTGGGGGGGGGGGTTATTGTATTGTCTGAGACCCTTGGCCTTCAGACCCATCCCTACACACACACACACACACACACACACACAGAATTTACTGGCCTTTCCATTGAGAGGGTGGAAGAACTCCAAATCCCAAGAATCAACATAACGGTTAGGAGGCCCACGAAGAGCGTCGCTCACACCGCCGCATTGACTCCTGGGACTTGGAGTTCACCTCAATATTAAATGAGCCGGGTCACCAATCTGCTCGTCTCTGGAGATTTACATGAAAATCGTTTCACACCAGGCAGACCGAGAGGATGTGTGTGTGTGTGGATGTGTGTGTTCACCCTGTAATAAGCTGGCACCACATATGAGTTTGGTTCCTGTCTTGTGACCCATGATTGCTGGCTTAGACTCCAGCTGCACTGCTCAGGTTAAGTGGGTTTGAAAAATGGGATAAAGTGGGGGTGCCAGTCTTCCAAGTGGCACACTCGCTTAAGGTGGGACTATTTAGGGTTCACCAGTTTTGCTAATGGGTGCATGAGGAAGCCTACAAGAAACCCCACAGAAGCACAGGCAGAACATTCAGACTCCATTGAGATTTGAACCCGGGACCCTGGAGCTGCCGAGGACAGATGCTAAGCCACAGACCTTCAGACCTGAGTGTGTTGGTACAGGTGGACACATGGGCTGCTTACTGACTCGTTTTCATTGTGGGGCATGTGGGTTACTGGTGAGGACATTTGTGAACATCATGGGTGGCATCTGCCACTGCCCTTAGACTCGAGGTGTGACCCCCTGGTCCTTATGCCATCTTTACTCTTACGATAGAAAGAATTGAGCGGTGACATTCACTCTAGAAAGGTGCTATATAATAAACAGGCTGCCAGTGTTGTATAGTGACTTTGGACCAGCCTGGGCATCACCCGAATATTTAGGAGGTGAGCCCGAAAATGGGGACACCCTTTGCCAGAGATGATAAGCTAGAATTGTGTGGCACCAGAATATCAGGTCTGCCACCTCTCCAGTGTCTGGGGTTGTGGGGCAATCTTGGCAGGTTTGGCATGGCATGGATTCCAAGGGCTGCCAGTCAAAGTCTGTGCCACACCCAGCTATGGATACACAACTGCTTTCAAATGACCGGCACAGCAGGTAGGTAGTGCCAGGGGGAAGGTCAATAGAAATGCTGGCAGTCACTATGTGAGCCAGTCAAGAAGCTGGCACGATGGGGCAGGAGAGGCGACTGCAGCACAGTGCTGGGCATATCTCAGAGACTGGTGTGCTTTCTAATGTGTCTCAGGTGCAGGGTGTGAAAGGCGCTATATAAAAACATGACCTCCTAAATGAATGCTTAGGCTAATCTCTTGTTTCAGGCCCAAGTGCCACCCTGACGTGCTTTTCTTTTTCTTCCAGGGGGTTCAAGATGCTGATGGCTCTCACTTTAACGCAGCCAGTGATGGCCCCACAGTACCCGCCGGCTGTGCTGCCCAAGCCTGGCAAGGACAATGCCAAACTCCAGAAACTGCTTAAGAAATCTGCCAAGAAGAAGACGACCCCTGCCACGTCTCAGACGCCTGTGCCCTTCCGCTCGAGCCTCTCCCCAGTAAGCGAAGCCAGCCCAGACCTCGAGCACAGCGACCACTCTACGCCACCCAAGACCCCCGAGACACCCGCCTACGTGGGCCCCTTACTGCCCCCGCGATTCCTGGTCAAGTCCTTGGCGCAGCACTCGCCCTCACCGTACCCCACGCAGCGGCCCACCTTCTTTACCAAACAGGACCGCTTCTCCCCGCTGCCATTTCTGTCTCCTCACAGGGTGGAACTCGAGACCCCGGAGGCAGGCATTTCGACGACTCAGCAAGAAAGCCAAGCTTCCCTGGCACCTGCTGCTGGGCCGCTGCTATTTACGGCCGGCACGGCTATTTCTGCCACTCATATAGCCACCCACGTGGAGAGCTCTGTGCTCGATGTCCAGAAAGTCGGCACTCATAAGGGCGAAGAAGCCACCAGCTCTGGAATTCAAGCCTCCACCCTGACGGCAGATGCTGCGCCACTCCAGTCGGCGGCCTGGAAGACTGAAACTCATTATGAGGTCCCCAAAATCAAAGTGTCACCGGCAGCCTCGAGCGCAGGGCCCCGGCCAAAAACTCCAACCTCTGACGCTGGAAGACCAAAGACCCCCGGTTCTGTGCATGAAGTCCCACCATATGGCGCACCACCTAGTGATGGGAAAACCCAGTCCTATGGCCTCTCCAGTGTCCCCACCCTGGCGTATGGCGTGCCGAGAGCCAAGACTCCGACACGGGACACCACCGGTAGGCCGGGTGACGCACCCAAGGGGCACGTGGGCTCATATGAAGCTCTAAGGGCTCAAATCGCAAAGTACAACGTGCCCAGGCCCAAAACGCCCACATTTCAAGTGACAACCTACACGGCGGGGTCATCATTTGATGCATCCAGACCAAAGACCCCGACATACAAATCACTATCTGCTCAAATGGCCACATTCGACACGGCCAGACCTAAAACCCCAATATATCAAGTGTCCTCCATTCAGATGATCACCTCGGAGACGTCCAGACCCAAAACGCCAACTTATCAAGTGTCCACAACTTGGATGACCACCTCAGAGGCATCAAGGCCTAAAACCCCAACATCTCAAGTGTCCACAACTCAGATGACCACTGCAGAGACATCCCGGCCCAAAACCCCAACGTATCAAGTGTCCACAACTTGGATGACCACCTCAGATACATCAAGGCCTAAAACCCCAACATCTCAGGTGTCCACAACTCAGATGACCACCTCAGAGACAATCAGAGCTAAAACCCCAACTCATCAAGTGTCTACAACTCAGATGACCACCTCTGATTTGGCCAGGCCTAAAACCCCAACG
>JANRMT010062810.1:3280220-3304343 GCA_026402145.1 Polypterus bichir lapradei
CAACTCAGATGACCACCTCTGATTTGGCCAGGCCTAAAACCCCAACGCATCAAGTGCCCACAACTCTGATGACCACTGCAGAGACATCCAGGCCTAAAACCCCAACGTATCAAGTCTCCAAAATGGCAGCCTCAGAGTCGTCCAGGCCTAAAACCCCAACATCCCAAGAGTCCACAACTTTGATGACCACCTCAGAGACATCAAGGCCTAAAACCCCAACATCCCAAGTGTCTAAAACTCTGATGACCACCTCTGATTTGGCCAGCCCTAAAGCCCCAACGTATCAAGTGTCCAAAATGACGACCTCAGAGACATCCCGGCCCAAAACTCCAACCTATCAAGTGTCCACAACTCTAATGACCACCTTGGAGACATCCAGACCCAAAGTCCCAACATATCAAGGGTTTGCATCTCAGATGACCACCTCAGAGATGTTCAGACCTAAAACCCCAACGCGTCAAGACCCCTCAGTTAGGATGCCAAGATCGGAGGCTCCAGTCACCGATGTTCCCAAATCTAAAATGCCAACTTATCAGACAGCACCATCCGACTCTCCTTATTCTGCCCAATTGACTAAGATGGCAACGCCTGACTCCTCCACACCCAGGACCCCCATATATCCTGGCCACTCGGTTCCAAGTGCCACACTGGGGACGTCCAGGCCTAAAACCCCAACCCGCCAAGCCCCCTCAGCTCAGACAGCTGAGACCCCGACATATCCAGTCCCAACAGCCACATCCACACCCTTTGAAACGTTCAGAGGTTCTTCTAGGCCTAAAATGCCACCAGCTCAGAGTCAAACATCTGATGACGTGAGACCCAAAACACCAACACGCCAAGTGTCTTTAGCGCAGATCGCCATTTCCAACGCAGCCCGACCAAAGACCCCGACACATCAAGCCCCTTCAGCCCCAAGTGCTGCGCCAGACACGTTCCAACCTAAAAGCCCTCCACACAAAGGTGCCTCGCTGTCCAATCTAGCGTCGTTTGTGTTACCAACTAAACTGGCAGTGCCCGCTACTAAGACAGTTGATTCTAGAATGCCACAATCCAATGGCAGTGTGTCAAGCCCTAAAACTCCTTCCATGGACAAGTTGGCAGAACCTGAAATGGCCTCCAGTGAAATTGCAAACAGTCAGCCAGTGTCAACTATGGACGGTTCAGGAGCAAAGCCCCCAAACAGTGACGTTCCCAGAGTGGGCACTCTCACTAAGGGTGCTCACCCTGAAGATATGAAAGAAGAAAAGTTGGATGGTGTAGCGGGCAGCAGCACCAAGTCGGAATTGCCCGTCTCGACCCCTACCACCAAAGACATGGACAAAACCGGAAATGACACCCGGCCGAAAGCAGAGGGCCTCCTGAAGGCGTCTGCCAAAGGCAAGTCTCTGAAAGCGTCCCTCAGCGGGTGGTCTCGGCTCAAAAAGCATCTTGTGGTGGAGCCCGAAGAACCCAAGTTTCCAGAGCCAGAACCTGAAACAGCATCTGAGGCCGTCCCGAAGAAAGAAGAGAACGAGGAAACATCAGAAGAACAGAAGCAGGAGACGACAGGACAGGAGCTGGAGAAACACAAGGACTCTCGGGCCACCAAGATGTGGGACGCCATGCTCTTCCAGATGTTCTCAGCCAAAGAGGCCATTAAGCAGCACATTAACAACTGCAAGAAGGAGGCCGAGGCGAGCGAGTCGGGCCAAGGCGAGAAGAAGCCGTCCATGGCGCTGCTCTACCGACTGCCCCTCCTGCTCTACAAGCCCAGGTTTGACGCCAGGAAGCTGAAGGAGGCTGCCGTTCGGCCCCTCAACAAGATCACGACCGCCTTCGAGATGAGCCTGCTCCAGCGCAAAAACCCCAGCGAGCAACCAAAAGACTTCAACCGGGTGGCTCGAGGGTGGGACCTCAAATAGGCCGAGCCTAAGCACCAGCAGGGGGCGCCGCCTCACACTTTCAGAGAAGTCCCCAGAAGGCTGGGCATCCTTACATTGTGTTAGAGGCAATCATGTAGCGCCTTGAGAGGGCCGCGTCATGTCAATCAAGAGAGAAAAATTAAAAGCAAAGTCAACCTGTCCGTGCTGTTTCCCTGTCTAAATGTGAGCCGCCCGTTTAGAAAAGACAAACTTGGGTGCCGTGCCAAGCTGGCACCGCTTTGGGCATGGCTAAGATGGTGCATTGACATTGGGCCATAAATAGTTTATAAGGGAGATTTTAAAAAAGTCAAGCAAATGTATGTGATGGGCTTCTATATAGTGCCTTTGTGTCAGCAGGGGACGCTGGGAGATTTGTCAAACCTTAGAAATACGCCACTTCAGGATTTCTATAGCATGAACTCTAGGACATAACCTAAAAGTGAATCCTTTAACATAGAGCCGTGTGAAAGGCACACTGATAATAATAATAACGGCCACAGCCCAGCATGGCACACCCAGGGTGGCAGAGTAGTTAGGGCCCAGTACTTGTAAATTATGAGGATGCCAGTTCAATCCCATGTGACCAAGTCACTTGACTCACTTGTAACCTGGTAGGGCACCTCAAGCAAAGGTGAATACAGAAAAATAATAAAGAAGAAGCCAAGCCCCACAGATTAACACCACGCTAAGGCGCTATATCAGCCCAGAGTCAAGGCCATTTTTATTGATGTTGTGTTTTGGCCCATAACCCCCTAAATCATATTCATAGTCTGTTATAATTCAGAGGGCTTCATGCTTATTTGCAGTTGGTGCCCAGAGTAGTTGGTCACACGGTGAGTCAAAGATGAGAATTTTGAGGTTTGCGGTCCGTTGAGCGACCAGTACACTTCACAGCTGGATGCCACTGCATTATTTCTCTGTTTCTTCTTTGAGCAAAGGCAGGTCCAGTATCGGCCACTAGGGGGCCACATTGCCTAAGTAAGAACACGAGTGCACAGCAGTTGGTTACTAACAATCTTCGCAACAGCGCGCTAACGGGGTGGCATTGGCACACTCGATCGAGGCCACCGTAAAGCATGCCAGACGGCAGCAGAGGAAGAGGAATTAAAAGATAACCGATTTAAATAGATGGCTCTAAAGTGGCCTCCGTATTAGAAAATGGGCCCTGTGATGGACTGGGCCGGGCGCGGTCTATCAACTGGGCTCACTGGGCAGTTAAAATGGACAGATGGGCGGTGGTGTAGTGAGGAAGGAGATGCGCCTTTTCTATAAGTGGAGACGCTTGTGTGTTGGGCTGGCAAGGGTTCAAAATAAGTGATGGTGCACCGGGTGATGCCACACTTTAATTTGAATGTATCCCCTAATGGATGCCCATTCTTAATTTATTTAGTCAACGCGTGGAATGGTTGGTAGTGGGGCGGTGACCGGGCGAGCTGCAACCCATTTTCTTTCTTTAAAACCTTTGACTCCCAGAATTAGACCAGTATGACCAGTATGCGGGGCCCTGTTACGTTATGGGTGGGTGTTGTTGCTTCTTCGGGATTTCCCATTTGAATCACACCAACCTGATGAAGCGGAAAGCGGGGCGCAATGTGAGATCAATCAATCAATAACGGGAACCGGCTGGTCATTTAAGCAAAAAGGTCAATTAGAGCGGCTGCACGAAACGTAACGGTTCAGACGGTGCGAGTGGAAAGAGCGAGAAAGTCACGGGCCGTCGACAGACACTTCGGGGCTTTATGGGGGGCTTGCGGTTTAAAAATGTGGAAGTGCCCACAGACTTGCACTCGTCCTCCTTATTTTTACAATCTTCAGGTCCTTATCTTCTGTTTTTATCGCAAGCACGAGATGTTCTAACACTGCGTCCAACTTTAACGTTCAAAGTCTGCGCATGCGTCCTGCCAGATTTCTGCGCACAAAAGACACATCTCCGAGGCCTTAAACGCTACGGTCTCGCGGTAAAGCCACGCTGTTCGTATTTTATATGTCGTTATCAAAGCCGGCACTTTCCTTTTGAACAAAATAATTCTTTTGTCCGAGTAAATCTAAGAGTTTCCAGCCCCGATAAAACGTCAGAGCCCCAGGCGCGCTCAGTTTTGAAGTCTTCATGCGGATCGACAGTGACGTAGTCGCGGGTTCGCGGCCCTCCATCGTCGACCCGTTTACTCCCAGTGAGGGGGGGGTGTCAATGTCAGAGACAGCGCGTGTAGGCTTTGGCGCCATCATTGGTGTGTTTCGTGACCTTTTCGTTTTTCTTCTCTTTTGCGAACCTCGTGACGCTGTGGCTCTTCAACAACCCCACTCAGTTTTTAAAGCCTTCGTCTGTGGTGCCGAGCCGTTCAAGGCGCTATGCACATGCGCAGCTACATCCACTGGCAAGTCACATGACTCACAACGGTCAGGCAGTGAGCCAAAAGGAGGGCGTGAACTGGCATCCCTGTGGCCCGCAGTGCCACACCGTGACCACTAAGCCGCACATACACAAGTAGTGCTTAGTCCTGGACAGCGTCATGTGGCATGTGCACTTTTTGATTTTATTTATGTATTTATTATTATTGTTATTATTAATATTACAGCCTTGAACTCAGAAAACTGCAGTTTACACATGGCAGGCACACCCCATACCCCCATGTAGGTAGGCATCCCTGCAAATGAGGATATAAATTTTAACTTACATTTTTCACACAGCTGCTTGAACCTTAAATCAATCGACATTAAAATCACCCAAATAGCATGTGCCAGCCTCAGGCCCTGTGCCATCTAGGCCTACCCTTAATCAGGCTGCCTGGGTGAAGTCATGCACTTTAATAATAATTCTTTGCATTTATATAGCGCTTTTCTCACTACTCAAAGCACTCAGCAATTGCAGGTCAAAGGCCCAACAGAGCAGAGTCCCTTTTCGCATTTACGGGATTCGAACCGGCAACCTTCCGATTGCCAGTGCAGATCCCCTAGCCTCAGAGCCACCACTCCGCCACCACTTTGAGCTGTGGCTGCACGTTATGAGGGTCTACATCCGCAAAAGCGGTCTATAAAGGTGCTTTAAATTTATAAAAATGAAGGGGGGGGGGGTGACCTGTAGGGGGCAGTCAGTCCACCATTGAACACCTGCACCCACTCCCTGCCACTCTGGATTGGGGACAACATTGAAGCTGCACACCTGAGGTATCCGAGCTGGGAACTGAACCTGATCCAGACACTGCCGAGTGGCAGGCATATCTAATGTGCCAATAGTTAAAAATATACAGACTTTGATGGCAGTAGTGGGTCTGGCAATCAACCAATATTATTCTTATATAGCGCCCTACACATAGCATGAAAGAATAAAAATCAACTTTACTGTAGCAGTTATGCATGGCAGAGTTGGGGGTTTATAATGAGGGTCCAGCAAGCAGGATGTTTCCGGGGCAAGGGCACTGGCTCTCTCAGAGACAAGCTGCAGCACTTTGCCCTGCCTTGTGCCATTTAGTGGTGCCCTTGCCCAGATAGCCTCTTGCCAGCTGGGCACTCTACCTCAACAGATAGAAGTAAAGGAGTCAAGTTGTGACTTTATGACATTCCTATGAGAAGACTTCACAATGCTGTGAAGTGGGCTGAACCCTGCTTTGCCACCAATGTGCCAGGCCCAGGTCTGGCATCAACAGCCTCTATGGTGTCTCACAGCTGGGACTTTGTTCTGCCAGTGTCAAGGACTAAATCTGTGGCAAAGACATCCGAAGGACCCAGTAGAGATGGCATCATAACATATCAACAAGAGCTGGGCAAAGCGGGTGAAATGGGAAATGACTTTACAAATCGAGAAGAACAAACAGATAACATGAGCAACGTCGTTGGAAGGCGAGGGACAAGTGACAAATGTCATCGGTGTCTGGGTACCCACGAACATCTGAGGGCGTCCAGAAGGCTGATGGGTCCTGGCAAGATGTCAACTGTAACACTGAGTAACGTGCCAAGCAGGCACCACAGGATATGACAGCTGGGACTCAAAGGCAGTCAGCGGTCATCAAAAAGTTGGCATTTTGGCCACCAGCACAGAGAGAAACAATGAGCAGCTGATGTGGTGACAGGAGGAGGAGGAGGAGGAGGATTAGAACGAATGTCAGGAAGTGCAATATGAAGGCAAAATGGCACCGTCGGAGAAAAGTAAAGATGTGACAAAGTGTGAAGACAGAAACAAATGACAAGCCAATCGAATGTTAATGGCACCTGTAATGGTGAAATGAAATGGACAGGCATGAGGAGCGAGGTGCCCCAGCAATACAGAGTGAACTCCCCTGCAGGCAGGGTCACCTCAGCACTGATGGGCATAAAACAAAGGATTCTGGACATGGATCCCAAGACCATCATGGCCATGTCACAATTGTGTGCCCAAATGGACCTTGACTGGAACAGTAAATGCAGGGATCAGTGCCCTTTTCCTTGTGGGCACAAACTGGCCTCAGTGGTGAACACATCTGGGAGCAGCTGGGTATTACACTGATGTGAATAAAGGCAGCCAAAGAAGAAAATCACACCCCCCCCCCCAAGAAAAAATATGGGGTCAAGGGAACAGGGGGCAACAGCCCTCATGAACACATCCATCACCACCCACCCAAAGGGTGCAGACTACGAAAGGATCAGACATGGCAAGGTCCGCACTGCAGTCCTGCTCCTGATGGATCGCCTGGCACAGGTTCATATTACCCTCTGAAATGCCCCTGTCCTCACCCTGTCCGACTGCAGGCTCAGGTGCCCCTTCCTTCAACTGGTATTCAGGAAAAGAGGACAAGAAGATTGCATCCACATCCTTAATGGAAGAACGATGCCCGGTCCATTCAAAGGGCACCGCCGCGGGGACTACAGAGAATTGAACTGCAAAAGAGAAAAGTGCCAAGCCAAAGGAATCAGTGGGCTGTGGAAGATGCAGACGTGGTGGCCACCAGGCCATGTGCCATGATCTTAGTGTTGAGGACTTTTATATTTTCATATATAGTTTTAAAAATGAATCTGTACAGGGTTCAAAGTTTCGAAAACAGCAGATCTTTGTCTCCAATGGGCACTAAATAGGAATTGAAAAAGTACCGTTGGGGAGTCGCTGAGACGCAAAGGAAATCTTGTACTAACGATTCAAAAGTCATGTTTTGATCTCTAAATAAAATAAAATAAAAACGCTTCCCGGGTCCTCCCTGCGTGGAGTTTGCATGTTCTCCCCGCGTCTGCGTGGGCTTCCTCCCAAAGACATGCAGGTTAGGTGCATTGGTGGTCCTAAATTGCCCCTAGTGTGTGTGCTTGGTGTGTGTGTGTGTGCCCTGCGGTGGGCTGGCACCCTGCCCGAGATTTGTTCCTGCCTTGCGCCCTGTGTGGGATTGGCTCCAGCAGACCCCCGTGACCCTGTAGTTAGGATATAGCGGGTTGGAAAAATGAAAATAAAAATGAAATCAAACTGCCGTTCTGTAGTCCACAATCTGCACTGCATTTTCATTTATTATCACGGCTGAGTGTGCGGGTGTGTGGCAGTGGCACCGTGTGGGCAAATGACGGGCATGGCAAGGGCGGGGCTAACGCTACCGAACACCCGTCAATCATTTCTGGAGGTAAGTAGGTTTGAAGGAGAGGAATGACCTGCAGCTTTTTTAGACAATCGCATGCATAGTCGCGAGGGTCGATATGATGCAAGTTGATCAGCACCTCCATTCATCCACCCTTCCAGTTTTAAGGGAAGCTGCAGCCTGTCCGAGGAAGCACTGGGCGCACGGCAGGAACGATCCCTGGACTGGGTAGCAGTCCATCACCGGCAGGGACGCAACTTGGAATTCACAGAGGAAGCGTTGCATGGAGGGGCCCATAGCGCAGGGGGCCAAAAAAGAGCATAATATGTTTTGGTAGCGAAGACTTGGACATTGCTTAGTCTTCATGCAGGACCCCCTGCCCCGGGCTGTGGAGCACATAAGGGGTACGGGGTCAAAAATACACAAGTGGCAGACCCGTCTTAAAACGACTCGTTACGCCCATGATCACAGGGTGGGCACACACACACACACACACACAAATTCACACTCGGGGCCAATTTAGTAACGCTAATTCACTTCATCTGCATTAACAGAGACTTTCATGGACTCTGAACACGGGACATAATAATAATAATAATAATAATAATAATAATAATAATTTATTTTATTATTATTATTTTTTTCAAGCAGATATTTTTTTTATTCCTTTCAGCTCCTCCGGTGCCGTTGTACACCTCAGAGTAGGCGCGCCGCCGAATTGTGCGTCAAGAGGCTTTGAGAGCCGAGCGGGCGAGCGAGTGCTCATCACGTGGCAGTGCACCGGACTCGTGATTGGCAGGTGATGCGCACCGATGTCAAGTGCGAAAGCTCCGCCCTGCTCGGCTTCTTTTTTCCCGGATGCTTTCATTTCATAGGCTCGGGTCGCCAGCACGAGCAGATGAGATCTGAATAAACGCGTTCAAAGCTGAAGTTGCAGCCTCACACGTCAGACTCGAACTTAACTGACAGGAACAGCAACACTGAGATGAGTCTGACCGCAGACATCCGAACGCGATTATATAGGTGACGCGTCGGTGACGTCAGACGCGTAGGTACGCCCCTATGAGCTGTCCCGCGCCCGCGTTATGGGGCGGTGCCGACGAGTCGCCCTACATCGAAAATGGCGAATTTTGAGGGGAAGCTGAGGGCAACTGTGATCCTACCTGGTTTAAGTGGGTGTCACAGTGATGAAGGAATGGCCAAGTATGACGCGACAGGTCATCAAAGCACATGGAAAACACGCAACAATATCTGAAGTGCATGTCTTCATCATGTCCACCACCCACTCAGGAGGACATTGCACACACTCCCCTTCGCCGCTCTGAAATGCACGTTTTCATTTCATAATGCCAGTAATAACCGGCCCTGTCGCTACCCGATCTGCCAACAGTCATGTGCACACTTCCCTTCCTCTGTAAGATATGTGACATTGACCAAACTCTTTTTATGGTGACACGGTGAAATTTGACAAAAGAGTTGGGCTTTTGCTCCACCGTAACGCTTTGAGTGCCAGCAGCGCTTGATCTTAGAGCAGTGGTGTCCCACCATGACGGTGCATGAAGAGGTTCAAGGCATTCGATCAAACAGGGGGGTCGGGCAGTGCCATCTTAACAGCATTACAGTATAGCCCCCCCTCCCCGGGCAAAGCAGTGCACCGGGGCCACTCAGCAAGTCACCACATACATAGATTAGCTTGGGGCCCCTATGCCCGTTGGGAACTGCTCTGCATGCCCATGTGTTAAGATGGCCCTCGGATCGGGGGGCTGCCTAGTGTCCCCCATGAAGCTTCGAAGACTGAGTTACATCAACCTTTGATCCCCTGTGAATGGTGTGCTGAAGGTGCCGGCCCACTTCAGGCGCTGACCCCCTGACCAGGAGATTCTCGCCGCGTCCACAACTACAACTGAGAGTGTGCGGCTTGCATTGGGGTCTTCCTTTAAGTATAAATGAGACTTTACCTGACTTCCCATTGGCGTACGACGTGGACTGATCGTCGCTGACCGGCACTTTCTCGTATTTCCCATGGCCGGTCACTATAAATTTGTACCTCTTGCCAGATGGCGTGCTCTGAAAAAATAAAAAAAGTAAAATGTAATAAATAAATAAATAAATAAATGTGCAACACAAAATAACAAGCCCAGGTGAGAAGAGCCATGGGCTTCATCCTTTAGGATCGAGGGGGCAATCGGAGTGAGGGGGTCTTGGACCAGACGTATCGCTAGCTTGAGCACATATTAGGGGGTTAGCCAGCCCCCCCATCCCTCCAATAATACCATTACTTCAGCAATGTGTTAGAAATAAAGGGAGGGTGGGGGGATTGGGGGGCTGTCCACTGTCATACACGTATGCCAACTTGCAGAATGGCTGGGCTCCCAAGGATCACAGAGTCCTTTGAATGGGCTGGGGAGGGTGGGCATTCTCTCCGAGATGAGTAGCTAAAGTCGCAGAAATGCCCTACCAACACCACTGTGTCAGGGACCCCCAGTACTTAGTGCTGTGGGGTCACTCAGGTGCCCAGTCTTGGCCATCTCCTCACAGAGGACTTCAAGTCAGCATTTTCTGAAGGTGCAGTGGGCATATGCCCAGTGTCCCGTCTAGGTGTGGCATGTGCGTAAAGGTAGCAGCATTGGCTTTAAAATCGAGACTGGCATCTCTGCAGCCTGGAGTTGACTTACTGGGCAGCCATCACCTTCTGAGTCAGGTAGACCTCCCACGTCCCTAATCTCAGCCACAGTGACACTGGATGGAGCCCTGGAGGTCTGCAGCAGGACTCTGTTGGTGCCCATTGGAGTCCACGTCACCAACTTGGAGCTCTGGGCTGCAGAGATATACAATTGGACAATGGAAGCATAGGGACACTAAGCAGAGCGTGAATGTGTGCCCTTCCACAGACTGGCATCCCGTCCAGGGATGAGGTCCCTAAAAATGACCATGTGCCTTTGGTAAATGGGAGGTGTCCTTTAAATTGTCACAGCTTGGGCGAGTGAGAGTTGGCATATGCCCTACAATGGACTGGCATTCTGACAGATGTTTATTTTAATAACCGGACAAACACAATGAGAGCTCACCTTTGACACGGAGCTGGCCTGACTGGGAGAAGAGTCGCCTTTCAGCTCCCAGATGTTCTTCTTGCTCAGTACGTCACCGGCCTTTATCTCCTGAATGAGGATGACAGAAAGAACACATCTGATATAGCGCCTTTCAGTCCAAATTTGGTACCGTGTAGCTGGCGAATGACAGTAAAATATTCAAGCTGGTGGGTGGAGCCTCCAGTGGAGCAGAGAGCCAATCAGAAACATTCAAAGGACTTACAGGATGGGCCTTCAGAGACAGAGGGTCAATGAAGTAAAGCAATATGAGGAGACCCCTGAAGAGCTGATGTGATGACCCCTAAACTCCTTTATAGTGCCTAACATGCACCTTCTTTGGTTTGATACTGCAGTGGGCAGTTCAGTCTCCTTAGTTTTGCCCGCTTAGGTTATAAGGGTCCCAGACATGCATGGCGCTACACGTGGTGACATCACACAAGCACAGGAGTCGCAATGAAGGAGACGACTTACCTTGAAGAACAAGCAGAGTCCAAGAAACGAAGGAAGCAGAAAGGAGAGAACCGAAGGAGCAGACAGGGAGGAGACAGAGAGAAAAAGCAAAAGCCGGAGAGCGCGACCGTCCTGCTCAGGCTGTCTGTGCCACCCGGCTTGGCTGAGGCAGCTGCTGGGAGAGAGAGAGACAGACAGAAAGGTGAGGCGGACCCCCGGCACATGTATCTGACCACTCGCTATGGCCGCCTGCCTCTCAACGGGCAGCAATGGGCACAGGGCAGGAATCAGCCCTGGACAGGGGGCCACTCCATCGTAATGCCCGCCCGTATACACGCATAAGAACAGGGGGCCAGTTTAGAATATCAGTCAGTGAACCTGCACATGGGAGGAACCAGACATGGGGAGATACGGGTTAGAACTGGTGTGCTGGGCCTGTGAGGCTAACTACTGCGCCACCAAGCTACCCCCTTCTGATTCTCATCATTTCGTTATTATTTCCATTAAAGGTGTTGAAACAGACCCACAAATGCTGCCATACAAGGGATTCCTGTCATGGGCAGCTGTGCCTGAATGTTAAAAACTGGTGCAACTGTAAGGGGCACCAAGCCATCCTCATTGAATATGGAGCCTTTCACATCATTATGGGATTTCTGCCTTACTAAGAGGGTAGCATGTTGGCACAGCAGTCCAGGACTGGGGGTCTGAACGTTGGCCTGGTCACCACCTCCATGGGCACTGCCTGTCCTCCCTGTTTCTCTTTGGGCTTTCCTCCTGATACTCCTAATGTTCTCCACCATCACAATAGTGCCAGTTGAAGGTTAATTGGCAGCTCTAAATGTGCCTTTGTGTGAGTGTATGCCCTGCCATGGACTGGCACCCAACCCCGCAACACAATCAGGAGAGGCTGTGCCACCCGTGACACTAAACAGGAATAAGTGGGTGTGATAAGAGAAGGGGGCAAAATAAAACTGGGTTTTGAAAATAACGGATATGGTCTTGTAACTTAGTTCAGAAATAAAAAAAATACGCAGTGGAGTTCAGACATAACAATCACATTGTCCTTATGTGGCAGACGACCAGGGACCTTGCCCCACGGGGACGCCTGGAGCAGGGAAGGACCGGGAGAGGGGCAATATCTCCCCTGGGCACAAGAGGGCAGCCCCCTGGATTCCATCAGGGGGCGCCTGGATGGTTCCTGAGCCCTGGAGGACAGCACTTCCGCCACACCAGGAAGTGCTGCTGGAAGACCATCACAGAACAACTGGAGCACATCCGGGGCGGGATAACAGGGGCCGCATCACTCCATTCGGGGAGCCGGAGTCGGGTGGAGGAAGACGGAGCTTGCGAGGGAGGAGTGGAGGCGGATGAAGAGTAGCGAAAAGGACTGGATTTGTGGATTGTGCAAGATATTGTGTGTGGTGTTGTGAATAATCGGCGCGTATTTGGGACATCGTGAGCCTCAGTGTCTGTCTGTCTGTCTGTGTCCGGCTATCTTTCACACTTAATATAGCGGCCTTGCATTGTCAGCACCCCACAAATGTGATTTACACACGCAGAACAGTTCAGTTTTATACAAGGCTGGTAATGGGAGACTGAAACTGCCATCCTGGGCTTTACTGCCCATAACCACCGAGGGTGGCACTCTGCCATCAGTGTAAAGGCTTGGACATCTGACCCTCAGCCACTAGGGGGTGCACTGCCATCAAGATGTAGTCTTGTGCTGTTAGAACAGCTTATAGCCTTGGCCACCAGGGGGCATGCTTTCATTAAGGTAAAGTCTTCTGCTGTAAGGCCACCAGCAGGGCAGCCTAGCGCTACAGAGGATAGACTGCCATGGTGGTGCCATAACCATTGCCAGTAGGTGGCACACTGCCTCTGGGGGTACACCTTCATTAAAGCAAAGTCTTGTACTGCAATTGCAGCTTGTAACAATGGTCACTTGGGGGGGGCGGCACTGCAATCAATATAAAGCCTGAAAACGTCAGCCACCAGGGGCCACACTTCAATCAAGATGTAATAACATGGTAGAGGGCACACTTCCAATAAGTTCAAGTCTAGTGCTGTACGGAGACAAGGGGGTACAGAGCCATGTGCCTTGGAGGCTTTAACCGCGGCCACTAGAGGGCACAGTGCCATCAAGGTACCTTCTTATGCTAGTGCCTTGGCCACTAGAGGGCACCTTAAAAATAAGATGCAGCCTAGTGCTCCAGATGCCATACCAACAGGGGGCAGACTGCCTTCAAGGTGCAGTCTTGCTTTGCAGGTCATAACCACATGCAGTAGAGGGCCCACTGCCACTAGGAGGCGTACACTACCATCAAGACACAGACTTGTGCTGTAATTATATCTGTTGAACTTTCATTAGGGTAATAACTGCCACTAGGGGGCACACTGCCATCAAAGTGCTGTCTGGTGCTATAATTACAGCTTGGCCACTAGGGGGCGCAGTGCCGTTAAGATCAGTTTTGTATTGACAAACACTTTCTACACGTTGGATTTGGGCCCCTAGGTGTGCATGGCTGTGATGTTCTCTCTCATGGTGGTCTATTTTTCTCTTGGCTGCATGCTATCGAGTGTCACTAGATGGGTGAGTCCCTTTCACTTAACATCATTTATTTGCTTTTTAAAGTGCCATCTTGATGATGCAAATCTGAGGAGCGATGAACCCATTCACATGTGCAGACTCCAGTGGCCCTGAAGCCGTTAGGTTAGCTAGCCTCTGATGTCCACCTCCATTGCACATGAGGTGTCTACTGGAACAGAAAAGTCCAAATCTGGCCTTGGTGGACACCACACATGAGGGTCTTTTACTAAAGGGGACAACAGAAAGCCAAGCAGCGACCCAAATCACCGCATGGGATTCCTGCCTCTGCTCTGCTCCTCACTTAATGCTGGCTACAGGCATACAGAAGGAGGAGGGGCTAGTAATGGGTGACCTAAAGAAGGGGTGGGGCTAGCATACATCAGTGTCTAGAAGTGGGAGGGGCCAGTGCACACTGATCCACTAAAAAGCAATGTCTAATGTATGCGAACCTGTATGGGGCGTGGCTGATATACAAAGGGGAGGGGACTTGTGCACATTGACTAATGAAAGGGGAGATGCTGACATGCATTACCCTAAAAAGGGTGTGTGGCCAGGTCTATAAAAGGGGAGGGGACTAGAGTATATTCATTTTTACAAAAGGGGCGTGGCTTGTGAGCAATGACCTTTAGAAGGAGGCCTGATTTACATTTATGGAGGTGGGACTAGTGTTCCAGTGTAAACCGGTGAGTAGAAAGGGCGTGACTGACCTACAGAAGGGGAGGGGCCAGTAAAACTGATTTACAGATGGGGAGGGGCCAGCATCTAATCACCTAAATTAAGCGGGGAGGAGTTTATGTATATAAAATTATAGATGGGGAGGGGCCAGCATACACTGAGGTAGTGGATGGGGGGGCCGGCATATGTAAACATATTGTCATGTGAAGGGGAGGAGCTAGCATAAACTGGCCCCTGACTGATTAACCATTACGGTGCCCACTGGCACTTACGGCAGGTTTTGACGGGGAGCTCTTGCTGCTGCAGTCAGGATTTCCTTTAACCCACTGAGTGATGAGGTCAGCGACTCCAACTTTCAAACCTTCCGTTTCCTATAATTAGAAAAAGAAAAATAAGGAAAACACCAAAAAGAATAATAAGAGTTTAAATTGTTGAGATGGAGCCCCCCAATGTGCTTACAGATGCCATACAACAAGGATCAACAACCCACATATTATACAGTACCTTCCTAAGGTCTCCCCCTACTGGTTTGTTTATTTGTCACCCTGCATCACCAATGGTGGCACCAGCTGGACTAAGAGCGTCACTCACTGAGCCAGCGATGGGATTGAACCTGTCTGTGAACATCTGTCTTTATGTAGTGCGTTTCTTCAATCATGCAGTGGGAGTGCTGGCAGGTGACAAGACTCACTGAGGGTCACCCACCCAGTATGCCCTCCCTGAAGCTGTGACTTTGAGCAAATGGAGGAGTCGGTACATCTGACTGTCCCTCAAGGATGACCAGCGTCCTCCATGATGGTCTCGTTGAGGTCCAGTTGTGCCGAATGCTTTTGATTGCGCTGTACTGACTCTGTGCCCCTTCAACTTCTGCCCACCAGGATGGTCTCCAAAAGGTGATGGGCACACCAAGTTCTTCTTTGCTTGCTCAGTGGAGGTGAGCAGGAGACTCACTTGGAGTGTCAGACGTTTGGCCAGCTTGGACATCTGTCATGTTCAGTGTGTCCCAAGTGCTTTGATGTACCCCCTGGGCATTGTGCCTAATTTGGTCATTTCTGTAAGGTGCTCAACACAAGGCCTGACCGCACCACTAATGTCTTAAGCTTGGACCCCTTCGTTGATGCTGACCAGCCCCCTTTCCCAGTAGGTCTGAGATGGTCCTGCAGATGGCCGCTATGCATCTCTCTGTATCTCAGGGTGGACATCAACGACTGTTTGGAGTGCAATTTCCACCCACATCCAATCATGTGATGCCACACGTGTGCCAGTCTGAGCACCCCAAGTGCCATGTTTCCCAACCCAGCGGCCCACTCTTACCTTACACGGGGTCACTTTGGCACCAGCGTGGCTCCCAGGCTCACTGCCTTCCCACAGGGACTTCTTGCTGGACACGGGTTCTGTGCCATGTGGAATGTCCATCAGGGGCTGCTTGACTGGTTTGGCTTCTTTCAAGGAGGTCTGGAAGTGCCATGAAAAATAAAGATGCCCGTCACTCTTAACTGCATATGGTGCCTTTCAAGACGTGACAGAAGACCAGAGCAGTCGAGGACAAAACAAAGGGAGATGACAAAGTCACAGCCAGGGTGGGCTACAGCTGATGACCGGAGGAGGCTGTTGGACACTTGGCAGACAGGGTGGCACCGCTAAGCTCAGAGGTGTGATCAGAAGGATGGGGTGGACGGGAGGGGACAATTTCATGAAACCTGACTGGCAGCGAGGGAGGACAAGAACGCACATCGATACTCGTCAACGTCCCACACCTCCTGCTTGTTTGGAAAACTGGAGACATGAGGGGCTTCCCAAGAGGTGGGCGCCATCTGCATCTCGTCCCACTTCGGCTGAGGCACACCTGGCCGGATCTTTCCTCATTTTGTGATTGATAAGCTTTTTCATGACAAGCAGAACTTGATGTCACTCTATATAGCGCCTTACCATAGCTGTCATACAGCAAGGGGGGGGGGGGGGGTTAAGTGACTCATGTAGTGACTTCAGAGGGACGACTCACCCCAAAATGTTTATAAACTGCCTTTCAATAGGGAGCGCCATCCCATTGTGCCTTATGGGCACAGTGACATTTCTTATAGCACCTCCCATAGTACCTGATGAGTGCCCTGCATGGTCCTCAGGGTCACACATGGGACTGAATTAATAAACGTGTGACATTATATAGCGCCTTTACATAGTCAATGCACCCCGTGGCACTTCACAGATAACAGAACAACTGTGTCCACCTTGGTACAACCGACTAGCAGGCATTGCTGACTTCGCCAATGACCTTACTGTATGCAGTTCAGCTCCAGACCACCAGGGGGAGCACCAGCCAATGGCTCGGTCACTACAGCTGCCCCTGTCTTGCCATCGGACTGAAAATGTGATCCAGCATTGGGACACTTTTTTTTTCTTAGATTCTGTAACTGAAGTTCTCTTGATGTTCGGTGCCCTCATCAAGGGTTCAAGCCTTGTGTTCTTGTGGCGCCCTCTTGGGATCAGAAGGAGTTTTCTATCACGTTTTTCAGTGCTAATTAAAATCAACAAGCACAATGTCGGCAAGTGAAGTGCCAACTTCAGTACAGGCATTGGATGTCTCCATGGCTGTCCAGCCCTTGGTGTGTTTCCTTAAAATTTTCTCAAAAGGTCAACCACACCACCCTGACCCTCTTTATCTACCCATCCATGCTGGGGCATCGCCTGGCACCATCATGTGCAAAGCTTTAACCAGCCCTGGACTATCTGGGCACACTCATGGCAATACCAGTTATCCCAATAAGAGCTTGTCACATGGGGCATCGCCTGGCTCTATCACGTGCAAAGCTTTAACCAACCCTGGACTATCTGGGCACACTCATGGCAATACCAGTTATCCCAATAAGAGCTTGTCTGGGAAGTGGGAGGGAAAAAAGAGCAGCACCAGAAACAGGGAGAACATGGCGACTCCACACAGATGATCAACCCAGCTTGCTTGCCTGTAAAATGACCAGATGTCAGTGGCACAGTGGTTGGCATCTGTGCTACTGAGCTCCAAGAACCCGAGTTCATTTCCTGCCCTTTGTGAAGTGTGCAATCTCTCCACACATCGAGCACCTTAAATCGGCCAGGTAGGACTGAGGGTGCTCTGTGCCCCCCACACCTGGTGGCTGTTGGGCTAGGCTTAAGGACCCTAATGCACTTCTGGAATTTTTTTTTCTGCGTTGCTCTTTTCGCTGACGATGCCACCAGTCACACCAGTCACCCCGCAGATGAAGATAAATCATCCGCTGAAATCTCCGGATGACACTCCAGTTCGCTTCTTTGACGTTACGCGAACCAGACTTCGGATTAAGGGTTGCAATACCAGAGCCACAAGATGGCGCTCAAGCGGCGCAGATGCTTCTCTAAAGACGCGTTCGCGCCTGGAGAGCTGCAGGAGACCACCTGGGGTCCTCAAGGTGACGAGCAGAGGGGCTTTTTAAAGACACACATCCTAAAAGGCCGCGTTGATTGGAGTGGAGGACGTGCGTGCGCTGCGACTCGAGAAGAGGTTTAATGAGCCGAATAATAAAGAGCGCCATCGGACTGGGAAACGAGCTCAGCAGAAGCGGGAAGTCGGCCTTTGAGAAACTCGAGGCGCACCCTCGGCGCAGCTCACCTTCCACTTTTATTATTGGCGGAAATTACAAAAATGTCACTTTATAATAAACTAAGCTGTACGCTTAGGGGCGAGCAGACCACTTAAGAAGGCTCCTGTGTTAAACGAGGCTGATGATTCGTTCAAACGAGAATTTAGACGGGGGGTGGGCGTAGTGAAGGGGGGGCTGACTGGTCGACTGGTCTATTTTTAAATGAGATGCCTTTTAAGGTGGGCACTGTCCCAGAGGCCTTAAGTAATCATTCATTCCAATGAAGCCCACTGAGTCAGAAGTGGGATTGACGTCGCGCTCTATTATTATTTCGTTTAGCCTAAGCGACTTACACCATCTGAGACTCGATCGGTTATGTTCTGGTACGCAAGTTTTTTTTTTTTTTTTGTTTTCAAATTAAAGCACGGGAAGGTAAAATGATTTGGTCAGGGTGGCACAGTTATGGGCAAGATCTGCTCTCACAACCGCTCAAAGCTCAAACCACCACACCACGGTCGCTGGCTGGCAGTACCCACTCCACTTTTCATCGGGTGTTAATTTGTAATATTGGTGCCCCGTAGGTGGAATGGTGTCAGTGCTGGGCAGACGCGGACAAAGCGACACATCGGAACTGCGCCCCCGCTTCTTCGCAGCTCGTAAATCCGCAGACCACTCACATCTGTTTCCGAGGATTTTTTTTTACTGCATTTCCTCTGACACGAAAGTAAAACCGTTACGGAGAAAGCTGGCCACGTGCTAAAGCGCACAGATGGCATGTTGGATGTTTATTTCGAGCCCACCATCTGATATCGGTCCTGCCCACCGGGGTCACTTAGTGTGTCAGCTCACGTTTCCTGTACGCCGCCGAATTTAGAGACGGGACCGCCGCTCTGCACCGCCTTCCCGCCAGGGTAAATAAACACGCCCCCCTGTCAGCGGTCCCGCTGCTGATTGGACAGGCTACGGGTCAGTCAGCCACGTGGTCCTGCCATTAATAGTCGTGTCCGTGGCTTCATGAGCTCCACGTCACGTCAGATAAAACTGGCCCTCCAGCATTGCATTTCTTATGTAGGGGTGCATATGAAATACATACAATACATACAAAAATAAAAATAAGTCAATAAATAAATCGAGAGAGATACCTCCACGGCGTGAGTGTATTGATCCTTTCTGTCATCGATCTTGGAGATGGGCACGGGGGGCTGCATCTTCTTAACGCTGTTACTGTAAGAAAAAGAAAAGACAAGTTCAGGGGGGGCAATAAGCTGGACTGCCTTGGCCACTCGCCGCCATCGCGAAGTGTCACCGGGCTTGTCGCGTTTGTCATATATCGATCACCTTGATCAGTGCGATCATGAAAATAAAAAGGGTCGCGTTAAAAACAGACTTTTATCCAAAGGTACTTACAAATTATACTGGCGTGAAAATAAACTGCATGTGATGCGTGCTGGACAACGAGGCATAGAGAGAGTGGAGCAATAAACTCAGTCAGAAACGTACCTGTCATCTGTCTGCCTATCCATCAGTTATATAGCGCCTGTCATCTATCTTATCTATCTATCATATAGTGCCTTTCACATCTATCTATCTAGCTATCTTATAGTGCCTTTCACATCAATTTGTTTTTCACATCTCTCTATTATATAGTGCCTTTCACATTATAAATATTTATATATACTATATATACTTTTTTCATTTATCCATTCGCCAGCCTCTCCTGAAAGTGACACACCTGCAGTGGCTGGCACAGGACACAGCATCACGCAATTCACTAACACATCTCTATAGCCCGGAGCCTCCACCCTGGAGCTCCAAAGCAGGGGGTGTTGACTCCACTGGATGCCAATACGAGGCTCTGCCCGGTGGCACCGTTGTTTGGGGGTGGGGGCTCACCCGACTCAAATAATGACGACTGCCCGTTAAGTCAACGCCAAGTACTTTGAGGGTTGTGCGATGTGTGCGCATCCATCCAGCAGATGGCAGCAGTGGGTTGTTATTCCCGACCGCAGTCAGCTGATGTTCAGAAGACAAAGCAGACGTGTGTTTGTCCACTCGATGTGTCAATGATGATACTTTTCTTTGTTTTACTCATAATGGCAGAGCTGACGTTGACTGTTTGTTCATCATCACCCCTCACGGGCCCACAATGCCGCTGTAGCTCTCGTTATATTCTAACATGTGGCGTCTGTCCTGCTCCTTGATATTGAAGCGGGTAAGTGACGTGATGTACAAGGAGAACAGTGAAATAAAATAAAAGTGACTTCTGTAGAACTGTATGAAGAACGGCCATTTTAGGTACAGCGGGGATGAATTATTAGGGGGGGGGCACAACAGCAGCCCCCCTCAAGCCCTGGCGGCAGGTGACATGCCATTGTCAGCTGCTGGTTGGGGACGTCACATTTCTTAGGCATAACATTCTTGAAATGATGGAGAGGCAAAGAAAGGTGGTGGCTGCATCCGACCTTGGAGTAGCACAGGACATGGTGGCCCTTTGCCATCAAATGACAGTGACAGAGAAACGGCGAGTCACCAGAATGCGCAGACGGACTCAAGGAGCCGTTGGGTCGCTGCGTTTTCTTGCACCATTCATTTCCTCCTCCTTTCGTTTCCAGATAAGCGACTTTTCTGTTTTGTGGTTTTCTAGTTAGCTTATCTCGAGCAGCAGCAGGCGTGTGGATGGGGGGGGTCACACGTGGACTGGACTGGCACCCCACCCTGCTGTTTGCATCGGGGTCCGCTCTGCTGAAGAATCTGCAAAGCACGCGAGTAGAAGTGACCTGTCAGGGTGCTGTGACGCGTCTCGGGGGCTCAAGAGGACACCAAAGTGTGCAGGCAGCAGCCTGGCCCTCTGCTTCGATGGGGGGGCCGTAACTTCCTGGGAAGATTAGCTGGAATCTTTCCTGTTGCACTTTTCGGTTTGGTGGTTAATTTTTGATTCTCCGCTTGTTTTAGGTTCACTCTGAGTGCACAGCGTGACAGCGAGGGGTCTCTTCATCTGCTCAACCAAACAGTGGAGTATCCGTCTGCCAAAAGGACAAAGGGGGACCACCCCCCTCCAGCTCAGGGTGACGACAGAATGAGCCAAGGGGTGACGAATACCGATGTCCATTGTTAAAGGCAGGATCGACCGCCTGTCAAGGGGATTAGTCACTCAGGGGTCTGTGGGGGTCTTAAGTGGGCCTTAAGGTAACGAAGACAGACATTTTGAGAGTCCTACTCACTACTCGTACCGACGGCCCCAAAGAGTGGCGAGGTGCTGCATGTTCAAGGCCAGCTTAAGACCCCCTGACAGGCCCCTGGGTGACTTATTGAAGAGCGCTGGCCATGCTTTAAACAACGCCAACCAAGAACATCCTGCCATTCAGTGCCCATGGAGACCCTACTGAAGCAGGGGGGCTTCCCCATTGGTGGTTCTGTGTCATTCAGGTGGGGACCCCCTTGGTAATTGTGTGAGGATGCTCTGGTGGTAGATATGCCCGTCTGTACAGTGATTAGCACGGTGGACCCCCACGTCTACCGATTACCTGATTTGATGGACGTTTTGAACCCACCTTTTCTTCAGGGACCGATTCAGGGACTCCGTCCGTTCAGTAATCTAAAGTAAAAGAAGGAAATCTTAAAAAACGAGAAGAAAAATGAAGATCATCATAAAACTTCATTGGCACTGCCCCTCATTTCAACGCTAAATCATCCTGATTCGCCCACCCAGCCCCACCCTCACACTCACCGTGTAGGTGGTCTCGGCTGTCATCCTCTCATCTGCCTCACTCTGAAATGACAAAAGAAGCAAAACTCAGACGTACCCCGCACATCAGCGTCACACAATGATGTGCCCACATTGGCCCTCTTACCCCCGAGGCTGGCATTTCTACATAAGCCTTCATGTCCTTGATGGTCCTGTGATATGTGAGCCCACTTTCCCCTTCTAGCCCAATGGGTGGTCCTGACAGTTAACTGGGCAAGTTTTTGAAGGTTTTGTTTTATTACAATGGTGGGCAGACAGGGCGCAGGGCGACGGTTTAACAGCGTTTGGGACCTTTGGTATTGGAGGGTCCATCGTTTTCAGAGTTTTTAATGTTTTTCTCCTTTAGCCCTTAGGCCGACGTGTGAGGCTCATTACAAATGTGTTTGTGCCCGTCTCAAATTGGGTTATTATGCCATGGCAGCCTGGCAGGAGAGGGTTGTGCTCAATATGTCTTTTCAATATGTTTTTTCATTTATACTTCTGAGTGTTTTTGCTTTCTTCCTCTTTGTATTTTGTTATTTTCACACCGTATTGCCCAGCGTCTTTGTGTTAATTATGTTAATTATGTCTTCATTAATTCTTTGCTCTCCGCATGTTGTACCTAAGGGGGCGGGGCCTCCTAGCACCAGGCTGAGGCACCGCCCACTTCACTCAGAAGTGGCCATTAAGTTTGTTACGAGACACGAGGAGGAGAGCGGAGAGTCACCAGGCCAGGGACAGACAAGTGTCACCTGAACACAAGTAGCCAGGCGGCCCAAAGTCAAAGAGTCAGGTGTGAATAGGAAAGGTAATGGTAGGGCCTACTTGAAAAGTGAATTCATCAATAATTATTATTCATATTTTTATGTATTTTTTGCTATTTTTGGTGACCATGTACATTTTTTTTTTTTTTACGTGGGCATCCATTCCATGAATAATGTGTGTGGAGCCCCAGGAGGCGGGGTCAACCTGACATCACCGCGGTAGACTCCGCCCCCACACCGTTTCTTTGATCTTATTGGACATATCGCCATTTTCTCTTCTATTTCTGGTTGCTCTTTATTTGTTTTAAAGATTGCAGTTCTGGAGTTGAGCTTTGAGACGCGTCTGCTGTGCCTCATTTTGCTCTTTTCAGCATTTTGGTTTTCTTTCTTTTGCTTTTTTTCATTTCTCCAAATGAATCCTTAATTAACAGAGATGCCTTGTGAGCCAGGGGTTTGCAGTCCTCCTCCCTCTTGTGGGACTTTTCCTTCTCTATTCCTCGTATTTTTCTTCTCCCCAGAAGCCTAACGGATTTACGGCATCTTATTGCACATGGTGGGCACTAAAGGGGCAGCGAGGGTCGAGAGGAGAGACGTGACAAGGTGGAGATGACCAAGGTGTGATTGAAACATCTCCGAGCTGGTGTGGAGGCCTGCACGCTGACTCTGGGATCGACAAGGAGAGACAAAGGCGGGCTGAGAGGATCCGGTGATTTGGAGAGTGCAAGAAATATGAAGGAACAAATGGAGTTGTGAGCCGCAGAGCTCAGGACGTTGACGCAGGAAGACAGAAGTTCAGCGTTTACCTGCTTGTGTCCGCCTGCCATTGAAGCGCCTTTCAAAATCACCAGGCTGATTTTCTGTCACGTGTGGACATCTCGTTGACCGCTGGACGTGTGTTGTGCTGCTTGTGGTAGTTCACTGCCCACTTTGCCGATTCTCATGATAATATCGGTGGTCGCAGTCTTAAAGACGCCTTTGTCCCTCCCTGCGTGGCACTTGAAAAGGGCGCATCCACAGCAGCATTAAGAAACACAGAAGGACGGTTGCTAGGTAACTGCCATAGGGGGTGGGCTTCCTGTGTAGTGCAGAGAAAGCCCAGTGAAGTGGACGATGGGGCAGACATGCAGCCTGCCACACGCCCTGTGATGAGGTGTGAAGAAGGCCTTGCGTTCCATCCCAAAAAAAAAGTCTCGTCACTAATAACGGTCCTGACCGTTAGGCCACTCCTTGCCGTGGTGTCCTCCTCCATTGTAGGCCTCTAGCAGTGCCGGGGCATCGCAGGTCTGCTGTATTTAGTGTTTCAATCCAACAGGTGGCGCACGATGCTAATGGAGTCCTCGCTAGGCGTTTCCTCGGAATTCTCCAAGCACCACCACAGTTTGTGAGCAGATGAGTTTTGGGGTCCTATTGTGTCCTACTGTGCTGACCCCTTCAAGCCACCCACCCACCTACCTGCCCACTAGTGAGGGGTGCAGGACGTCACACGACACACCACACAATTATGGACAGGCGATGGCTGACGGTTTATTTAAAGGCTTCATTACCAAAGGGACATCGGTGACAAAGGCGCAGACATGAAAATCTCTGGACTCTGGGTTGTTAGGGGGGGAGACGTCAGGGAAACCAAGCCAACTAATGGCTGCCAGGCCGGGTGACGTTCTTGTAAATATTTAACGGGCCGAGTCCAGTCGTTTCCACGGTTACCCAAACATCACATCAAGGACGGAGCTCCGTGGTGACGCAGATGACAAAGGGCTGCCCCCCCTTCTTGTTTGTTCCACTGTGTTGCTGTGCCGAAGGCCTCCCCCCCCC
>JANRMT010062810.1:3304353-3323715 GCA_026402145.1 Polypterus bichir lapradei
TTTTGACGATTTTCCTGGATTTCGTCTTTTCTGTGCGGTTCGCTCCCATAGTTGTATTCCAATAGTAACAATCAAATGACAAGTGGACTGACACGGGTTCAAATGACCCCAAATGACGAGAGGTGGCAGCACCCTCAGTGTGGCAACGAGAAGACAGCGTCTTAAAAACGTCAAATGATAAATAAAATGAGGATGAAGAAGACAAGTCACACCTCAAAAAGCTGACAGACACGGCTCAGGACTCGTCTAATGGTGGTCCCAAACCCCGCCCAGAGTCGAGGGCTGGCATTGTCACCTGATGCCTCTCTGATGAACGGTGACAGCTAGATGAGTGACATCACGGCCGGGTTCTGCTCGCCTGAGCCCACCGCTTCTGCCTCCCCCACCGCCATCTTGTGCCAGTTGCATTTTGATTCGCATTTGAAAGGGCGTCCTCTGTTGTTGTCAGCTCGTGTTTTGATGAACAATTATATGGAGACCACCGGCTGGAGCCCCATTATATGGAGACCACCAGTTGGAGCCCCATTACATGGAGACCACCACCGGCTGGAGCCCCATTATATGGAGACCACCGGCTGGAGCCCCATTATATGGAGACCACCGGCTGGAGCCCCATTACATGGAGACCACCACTGGCTGGAGCCCCATTATATGGAGACCACCGGCTGCAGCCCCATTATATGGAGACCACCAGTTGGAGCCCCATTACATGGAGACCACCACTGGCTGGAGCCCCATTATATGGAGACCACCGGCTGCAGCCCCATTATATGGAGACCACCAGTTGGAGCCCCATTATGTAGAGGCCACCAGCTGGAGCCCCATTATATGGAGACCACCGGCTGGAGCCCCAAATCATTCTACTCTCTTTGTCTTTAATAAATGCCATAATGGAGGGACTGGCATCCCAACAGAGATGGCTGGTGATTCCCTGCCTGAATGAGATTCCATAATGGAAGGACGTGGATGGACAGGCATCCCGGTCAGAATGGTTGCTGGTATGGAAGGACAGACGGAGACTGCTTCCCGGGACCGCATACTCCCCCTATACACAGGGTGACAACATCTTTCCGGAGGTTATTCCCATTTTTGCACCAACAAAGCATGCTGGGAGCTGTAGTCCTGATGGGCAGCCCTGTTGGGGTATCTGGGTGCCGTCAGCGGGAGCTTCAGGGGAACACTGCAGCTACTGTGGGGGGCTTCAGACCTGCAATGCTCTGGTGCCAGAACTCCAGGGTCCAGCATCAAAGAAGCGGCCTCCTCCACATCAGCGAGTCCGAGTCGGCAGGCCATGGACAACACACACGCACGCACAGAGGAGGAGTTCGAGGAGACGCAGCTGCCATTACGAGTATCCCGTGGCTCTGGAGTGACTTGGGATGCTGTGAATTGAGTTAACCCTTCATTTAATCTCAAATCTTTGTTCATTCGGGCTGTGTGTGGTGTTTGGGGCCCCGGGGCGCCCCCTTGTGGCCACACCTCTGCTTGTCTCACAGAGCAAAACGGCAAATCATCTCCATGTGACACCCAAATGACAGATGCTTGCAACATCCAAATTAACGTTAGGCAAAGGCAGGATGACGAAAGGCTTCACAGCAGAAATTTCATCACAGGCGTTACTCAATGCTATTGAAGTGTGGCAAGCGTTTGTGCTACGGAGGAAGACTTTGGATAACACAAATGAAGAGTCAGTAGAGCAGACAGATACAGTTTACCCAAAATCCAGACCAGCATAAAGCAGGTTTAGAAAATGGACGGACGGGTAAATAAACTGTGATGGATGACTGGCATGGCCTGGTGACCAAAGAGCCTTACCAGAATGGGGGGCCAGTATGATGGAGGGACAGGTGGAGACGGCCTGCTGGGAATACAATGCGCCCCTGACACAATAGGGGGCAGCGCTCCTGGGCTAGATTACCATTATGCCCACCGGCAGGGCATGCTGGGAACTGTAGTCCCATGAAGAAGCCCTGCAGGGTTCCATGGGTGCTGCAGGGATTAATGATCCCTAAATTACGGAGCTTTCTTCCAATCCTGTAGGTAACGCCTTGGCATCAGAAGACATGCCAGGGGCCCTGTATAAAGATGAATTATACTTCTAAGCTGTATCTGTGCCATTGAAAGCAGTTTATACACTACACCTGAACACTAGATGGCACTGTTTGTAGAACGCAGGAAAAGCAAAATGTCGGCAGATTATGCCATCTGGGACCACCACTCGTCTTTCTTCCACTGGTCAATGTATTTATTCCTGGTATTCTTCCACGTCTTTATACATGTGCCGACGTACAAACCAGAAGAAAATGGAAGTGCATTTCAAGAAATATGAACTACAACAGAAGAATTAAGTGGACAGGACTGGCGAGCTTTGTTGGGCTGAATGAATGGCCGTGTCGTCACCAAACTGGCCAATCAGAGTCCTAGGCGTGTGCGTGGGGTTCATGTCAAGGCGCCGTATCATCACATTTTTGAGGAGCTATACGTCAGGCTACACCGTGGGTACACCATAGGCCACGCGGGCAACAGCATGCCAACGGCATATAAACCAGCCTTAAATGGAGCCGCTGTGCCTCACCCAGGCGAGGGGGAAAAGGACTCACAAAGCATGAAGCTGGTGGGCATGAAAACCAAAGCCCCAGAAAGTCTCCAGGACTGAACCAAGAAAACATATCAACAAAGACGTCATTGGTGACGCGCCCGCTAAGTGGCACCGCTGCCAACACAGACATTTCAAGGCATCACCCACCACTACTGACAACACCCATCTGTTTCCTGAACCCACTGATCCACTGGCAGCAGGACCCTATCCCAGCAAGACTCGGGTACAAGGCAGGGCGCCAGTCCAACACAGAGTGAACGCACAGACCCTCACCACGGACAACTGCACCGGGCAAATAGGAAATTAAAAAGGACCAATGGATTGGAGTACCACTGCTGTACCAGTGGGGGGGCATCTCGACCCCACGAGCACATGCTGACCTTACCTTAAACGTGGGGCTCCTGGGGCTCAGTGGGCAGAAGACCTCCTCGCCCTCGCAGCTCGAGATGCTCAGGTTTTTGAGCCTCTTCTCGGTGGCCTCCTTCCTCCGTCTCTCGATGTCCTGCTTCATCCGTTTTCTCTCTTCCTGCAACAACAAAAGGAACGCGTCGGGGATCAACAGGTGAGCAACGAGTGGGAGACGCTTCTTGTCTTTGGGGGTCTCTCTTCACAACAGGTAAAGGGCAGAACCTGACTGACCACCGAGGGGACTTTTGGGTGGGGAGTGGCACTATATATGTTACAGTAAGTCACCACCTTACACGCTCACATGTCTCTCTCCAATTGTTCTGTGTTTATACGTACATGTTTACACATTTTGTTTTGTCACATTTTTATGTTTATAATATAATATAATAGAACAGGACAGAATATAATATGATATAATATCCAGTGGTCTATCTGTCGTACTGTACTGGGTATATCCATCCATCTTTCAAAGCCGTTTCTCCTCTGCAGGGTGGCAGGTGCCCATGCCAACAAGCATCTGGCACAGGCAGGAGAAACCCCTGGAGAGGATGCCACCCCATCGTGAGGTGAACCCACACATCCACACACACTAAGAGCCAATCCAGTTGTGTGGAGGAAGCCCACGCAGACTCCCATAGGGGCACCTGGGAGACGATGCCCGGATTCTTTAGTTGCGAGGTGGCAGCGCCATCACTGGACCCCCATTAATGAGGGCGTTTGCAATGCCTTAACCGTTTAAACGACACCACACGTATTTGTCACTCACACTTTTTCATCTCACCTTCACTCTGCACTCTTAACCCTTCAAGTGCCAGCCGTAACGTTTCTTCCGAGTGACGCCGTAGGGGAGACGTCCCCATGAAAGACCCCTGACTCATTTAGACCCGTAGCAGGTGTGTAAACAGATAATAACTGATTTTTGAGACCCCCACAGGGTTTCTCCCGCTGCAGGTAAATAACTCCTCGGGCTCAGCTCAGGTCTTCTTCATCTGCTGTGCCCTGCTAGGTCGCCTGCCGGCCATTAAATGTTTCTGTTTTGCCCACATATTAAGGTCAAAGCACCAGTTTCATCAGCAGTTGGGAGGGATCCCCTGAAAGGTCCCTTCCCAGGATGAAATGGTTCTTTGCCAATACGAGGAGCCACACAGTCCCACAAAGTGCCATTACAGACCCGTTATTATTTAGAGCGTGTAGGTGTGCCCACCCTTGCCCATACCTGCTGGACCACCGAAACCCTCAAAGCCACCACTCACCTCCTCCTTCTCCTGCCTCTCAAGCTCCTCCAGCTGCCTGCGCCGCTCCTCTTCCTCGCGCAGCCGCCGCCGCTCCTCCCTCCTCTTCTGCAGCTCCTCCAGCTCCATCTCCGCCTCGGCCTGCTTCTGGCGCAGACGCTCGTACTCCTGGCTCTCCTTCTCTTCCAGGCTGCGGCGGATCTTCTCGAGTTTGGCCTCGGCCTCGGACATGGCTTCTTGGTCGTCCTCTTCAGACTGGCTCAAGTGTCTGGAAGGGAAGGAGACTCCAGTTCAGTTGACTTTTGTATAGCGCCTTACACCGACTGCAGGCACCGAACACAAATTTACAAATCGCTAATGACGGGCTGGTGCCCTCATCCAGATGGCGTTCCTGCCCCTGTCATAGATACGCGGGTTAGGTAGATGGATGGAAGGACGAATGACTGCATAATGAGGACACACGCATTTAAACAGACAGGACTGACCGCTGATTAGCATAAATGGAAGCCAACAACGTCCGTCCATTCATCGAATGTTGAACCTCCAGCCACTGACCCCAAAGAAGGGGCGGTCAGGGTACAACCGAAGGCTTTGAACTGCCCGGGTATGGCAGCCGCCCGCTGATGAGGCTTAATGTGAGGACGACATGAGCGCCAAGTGTGTCACTCTGTGAAAGGCGCTATATTAGAGACTGCTGCTAAGTTTTCTGTAAACTGACATCACAGAATGGAAGACGAAAGGCGGCCGGGTGTTTTAACTCGGACCAGCCGGCGGTGACCGCGCACGTGTTCTACCAATAGATCGAAAACCGCGACGCTTCAGACAGACGCTCAAGTGTCGCAAGTCACTTTATGACAATGAAAGTTACACGTTTTATATATCATCACCATCATCATCATCAGATAAGGAAACAACAACAAGCGTTCTTATAGGAGTAAATCCAACACTTCCTAGCATTAGGATGACCTGATAAGGTGGGATAAAATGACAGGACAGCCGCCCACCATGCTCACCAAGGCCAACAGTAAGGATGTCCTGGGACAGGTGGGCACACGAGAGCCCGGTCAGGACCCTCTGTTCAGCTGCTTGGTCAGGCTGTGTGGACTTCCCTCAGGTTACAATGGGACCGTGAGGGCTGCGCCGGGCACAGGAGGTCCAAGACACAAACCGCTGGGCCGCCACCGCCGCTTGAGCGAAACCAACACGCGGAGAGTGGGAGCCAATCAGGAAAGACCCTGTGTGTGTGTGACCCCGTGTGTGCACCGACATGTCACTCTGTGCCAGCCTACCACCCAATATGACTTTGTATGTGTGTGACTCTTTTACTCTCCAGCTGTACCCATCTGAGTGCCCCCGGTGGTCACACGACTGCCCCTCTCGGGGTCTCGGTGCATGTGTGTGCGTGAACCGCCTCTGTGCACATACGTGTGTCTGTCTGCACGACTCTTTGAATGTGTGACTCTGTCCGCCAGTTGAGCTCTGCTCAATGTCACCCGTCCGTGTCACTTGTCACCCCTATCAGGCGCCACCCATGCTGTGTTTTCCCATTCTGGTGTTGTACATTGTGCTCTGAGATGAAAGGCACTATAAAAGCAGTCAGCACGCACACTCTAGTGCGCATGTATGTGTGGCACCTCAGCTTTACAGATGGCATGGCAGGATGGCATCAGCACTTACATTTTTCAAAGAGGGTGCCCTCCACTGGTGCTCCGATTCTTCACCCTGAAGGACCTTAACAGTCCAGCAGTGGCACAGAGGGTGACATCTACAGACCACCTAAATAGGACTTCACGAGAAGAACAGTGTTGGTCTGGCCGGCTGTCCTCAATTTAGTGACCTGAATGATGTCACTTGTACATTAAGTGCACACACATTGGTGGTTAGGTGGTGCCAGCAGTGGGATTTTTCTCCGTGATGTACCCGCTTTGTGAGTATTGTGCCAGTTATTCAGCCTCACTGCGCACTCCAGTCCAGTAAGAGGGGCCGAAAGCTCCAGTGCATATAGCGCCCAGCCTCACACAGCTCGCTGATTCTGCTTTCCCACCCAAAAAAAATTAACGGCCTGCCACCCCCTCAGGAAACAACCAAAAAAAATCAAAAGATGAAGAAGGGAAAAGCCCCCCGGCCACCCATTCCACCGGCTCAGCACTGCCCCCCTCTGGCTGGGGCTGCTCAGTAACAGCAAGCAAGCAAGGAAACGGGAGGCCCAAATTACCTGAGGGCGAAGTAAGAGGACGAAGTCTTCCTCTGGGCGGCCATAGTGATGAGTGACTAAGCGCCTGAGCGCCTTTCATCCTGAGGTCACTTTCAGGAAGGAAACTGAGCAGAAAGGAAATGAAGAAAATAACGACGAGCTTATCGGGCCGCGCGCCAGACGTCCATCAGCCCGTCCGCAATATGAAAAGACAGGAGGCCAGCGCCAGTCAATGCCACCTTGGCCTGGGAGGGCCCCCCCGAGTGTCCCCCCTTTACAGGGGCAGTCACTGTCCACCTAGTGTCCACTTACAGACACGACACACCTTCACGCCAAACTCCAGAGCTGCCTCTCCGGCTTCTTCCTCAGAGGAATGTGAAGAATGAAAGACCGGAAACTGGAGAAGTGGCCGCTGTCCACTGTCCAGGGACTGACCGATGGCCACATGAGAGTCCCTGGCCTCTGGCTCACCAATGGAGCTTCTCGCTGCCCTCCACTCATCACACTGACCAGTCAGAACGGTCCACCCTAACCGTGAAAGGCACTATATAGTGTAAGAGCGCTACAAATGAGTGGCTTTGTGACCAGCAAATCAAGGAATGACCGGCGGGTTAACAGAGGGGACACACGGCCCCAGAGACAAATCCTGACCTGTTTGATTTTCTGTGACAGAATTACAAGTGGCACACCAACAGAAAGTGACCCTCGAGCAGTGGGGCCACAGCAAAGAAACATCGTGTGACAATCAAAGTCATCAAATGGAGTGGCACAGCCGTTCAAGGTTCTACCTCACCACTAGAGTGACCCGGGTTCAAATGCCAGCCTTGTCAGTGCCACGTTCAGTGTGCACATTCTCCGCATGCCCAGGACGGCCCTCTGCTCATCCCCCAGATGGGTGGTCTGGTGACTGGCCTGGCCAGTGCTGGTGCTCTTTGGTTACCTTCATGTTCAGGGGGGCTTCTGCTCACCCACCAAACAGGTGACCTGCAGGACCTCAGTGTGTCACCACAAAAACACACTGGCACGCTGGTTAAAGATTGTCCCTCATCACTACAGTGAGCCTGCCTGGTCACTGCCTGTGTGGCTTGTGTCCCCATGTCACTGGTTTCTTTCCTAAAGATGTGCATTTTAGGCTACAGGGCACTAAACTGGTAAGTGAGTGTGCCCTGCAGTGAGCTGGCATCCTCACCAGGGGTGGTCCCTGCTTTGCCACCCTTATATTGGGGTGTAACACATGGTTAGGAGACTTTAAGGACAGTAAATGATTTAACATCACAGCTTGTGGCCAGAGGACACACGGCAGGTGCTGAATTAAAGGATGCGCTGCGACGTATAAATGAATCGATTATTAAACTATAAAGGATGAATGGAAAAGACGGCAGCGAGCCTCAGGGCCCCCGTAGTCCAAGAGAAGGTCCGAACTGAAGTACATTTTAGAAATGTAATAAAAAATAGCGTTGTGAGGGAGCGTCAGTGATGGCACTATGGTGGGATTACCCGGGGGTGACCCTCATTGTCGAGTGCCCAAGTGGCTGGACCACGCCAAGGGGATGCCCACATAACACCTGGCTGTGGAAGATAGAGGGTCCTTTCCAGAGGGTGTCTGCCCTGGGGGGGGGTCACCAACCAAGGTTGCAAGCTGTTTGGTCATGTGGTGGGTGCCACAACGCGTGGTACCAGTCTATGCCCCCCTAACCCGACCTTAGTAACACTGAAGAGGAATCTCCAAATAAAGAGCTGAAAGGCGCTATAAAATGGAGCTCAGCATGAAATGGTGACATAATGGGAAGCTCTACAGAAAGTGACAATGATGGGACTTTGGGGGGGGGGGTCACCGAGAGGCACTCTATAAACGCCTTAATGCTTCCTCTGTACATGACAGAAGTGTATGATAAAAAATAATAAATTGTAATGAAATTAAAAATTACAAAGACACCGTTTACATGGCCCAGGCCTGTCTTCAGGGGGTCATTTAGCTGGGCTAAGCACCCCCACCCCACCCATACTGTCGTCTACACTGACACCCCCCTTTAGAATTTCAGGTACCCCCCCCCCCACATTTGCCATTTTGGTTCTGGGCTGGGAAATGAAATGACCACTGGAAGGACTTTGGGGTCACAGGGGGGCGCTATATGAACTAAAAGGGTCTTCAGAATTCTCCTGTATGTGACAGATATCTTTTTTTTTTTTTTTAATTTGGTTTGTCCCAATGCTCAAAAGGCGCTATACTGTATATGTGACAGGTCTTTTAGAGCCCCAGTTTCATTTCCAAACCTTTCCAGTACCTCAATGTCCTCCTGCTCCCGGGCTCATGTTCTTCCACCTCCTCTTGAGCCGCACTGCCGTTGCTCTGCTTGCATTGGACGTCCCGCTGCAGGAAGGCCTACGAGAGAGCAGAAGGGGTTAAGCACATGGCCACCTGTGCCCCCCCCCAACACCCCAGCGGGACCCTCGACTTCACATCACCTCTCGAGTTGCGCCGCTTCCCGTCTCCTCACTCCAGTTGGCCATCTCTGATGCGGCCCTCCCTCCTTCCTTCCTCATCCGGGACCCCTGCGCCACTTCCCACTGCTCGCCGTCCACCTCTGCCCTTTGGGAGATCTGGCGGCTCGTCTCCATCCTCTGGTGCTGCTCCTCTCCTTCCTGAATCCCCCACGGCCGGCGAGACGACATCAGCAGCTCATCCTCATCCTGCTGGACGTCCTCCAGATGCTTCTGCCGGTGCTGCTCCAGCCTTTGTGTCCAGTCGCTGAACCCCTCGTCCTCATCCAGTGCGTCGTCATACCTGAGGCATCAAAAGCAAAGAGTGCGGTCAGAGGGACCTCCGAAGCGAGGGTCTGCACCCGTCCTACCCAAAGGGACACGTGGCGTTTCACGTCTGGGCGCCCAATCTGGGACTCGGTTTGACTCATTGGGTCACACTGGACATTCGTGCAGAAGGGATGGCAATCAAATTCAAGTTGTATCAGTGAAGCTGCGGTCAGCGGGCCAGCAGGAGGTCACTGGGCCTTTGGGGTCCCACACCTGAGCGGGATGCCCTAATGTGGATGAGGCATGAAGAAGACCCTGTGGGGTCACACTGGAGGATGCAGCGTCCTCTCAGTAGTGTACCGGTGCCCCCTGCAGGCAAGTTCATGTATTGCGCGCTCGTACTTCTGAGTTACGCTGTGTGAGACCCCAGCCCCCCCCCCCCACTAGCTCACAGTAACACTTATGGAGACGGGAAACTTGGGTCCGAAAATGGAGTTGGATAAGTAAATAGGGGGCGTGTCCTCATCAGAGTGGCTCTAGGACACAAATGCCAGCCTTGAGCCCAGAGACGGAGATGCGGGCCACCGTGTCGTCATTCTGTCTGATGCTCGAGGTTAACTCTTTCACATTATATAGTGCCTTTCGGCAACTCATCATCCCAAATGGGAGAAAAATAAATTGATGCTTTTAGATGATGAAGCGAGTTAATCATCGACATTATTTAGCATCTTACAAAAAGGATAAATGAAAAGAAGAATCAATCAGAATCAAAGCTTTGGACAAGAAGCAAATGAAGTGATTATATAGCGCCTTAAGACAACGCTGCTTATGTTTACGTCAGGTTTATCCACAGTATGTTAATATGCCATTGAGTCTTTAGCCAGTAGGGGGCCACACTGTGCTGTAATGACCACCAAGGATGTACAGGCTGGCAAACCCCAGTGCCCACCTTCAGCATGCCCACCATGTGCTGTTTAGCTCATTGGCTTTGACCCATTTCTACCAGACTGGCGTTCACTGTCAGCTTTACATACAAATCTGGTGATCTTGGTGGGCAGAGATGTTCATCAGTGCCATCATGCTATGCCACCAATGGGTCACAGAAGGTCTGCATACAAAACTCAGTATAACTCTGAATGACAGCAGGAAGCTTGGGGACAGCCCAGGACACTCCATGCTGGCCTTCCATGGCAGTGGACCAATTAGAGCAGTCTGACCATCAGAGTGGACTTTTAAGGTCTACAGGACACCATGCCAGGCAGGGGACAGGGCGTTCTGCCACAGGACTGAAAGGTACTTTATTATGGCACTTTCAGCTGGCAGTGTCTCAAACAAGGCCACAATGTGACTCTCTCAGTTACTGTGTACCAGCAGCATAGGCCATTGGCTGGAGAGAAGCCCCCAAACTCAGCTTGACTGCTTATGCCCGTCTTCGAGGTAAGGACCCCCGGCTTCAATTCATGCACTGCTCACCTCATCTGCCATCTTTGGCCTGCTCTCCTTCACTGACATGACACTCGTCGTCTGCCCCCGTGGCCTGGGTTTGTCAGTGATGCCCGCTCTCTCTGACTGGGGTTTGATTAGATTCTGAACAATGCCTGCTGCCTCTGCCCTCTCTCCACGCTGCTCTGCAATGTCTCAACTCATTTGCTGCAGCATCTCTTATACTTGGCATCTCCATGGTAACTGGTGGTTTACATACCCTGCGTCTCCCTCGGTAACCCAGCTGACCTTTGACTTGCACTTTGTAAAATTTCATAAAAATAAAGATGAGCCATCAGGCTATTGGTCAAGTGTGGGCACAAGAATGTGTCCTGCTGCAGACGGGCATTCCATCCAGGGTTTGGTCCACTTGAAGAGACGGATGGATGGAACAGTAAAATCCACTGGCATCTGCCAGCTGAAGAACAGCCATGAAAAGACCACCCATCCATGCACTTTGTAACCCACTTGTCCAATCCAGGGTTGTGGGATGCCAGTGCCAACCCCAGGGGCAATGGGCACAAGGGGGTATCCAAATCAGTCCACCACACAAGTGAAGTTTACAAATTTGAATGGATTGACACTGAGCTCTGTGGCTTTAACTGGTCCACCGTCACCTCGGTCCAGCAGAAGCACCGGGGTGAGGACGGACTGAAAAGAGTGGGCATGAAAGGTTAAGGAGATGGCCTGCCACCTGGAATGAAGGCAACCTAAAGTGAGGACCCTTCTAGAAAAGCAAAGAACATGGCAGATCTGGACAGGATCCATAACTCCAGAACACGACTCACATTTGGGTGACGAGAGCCAGATGGTCAACATAGCAAAATGCGGATAAATGGACGAGACTGGGCAGAGTTTGGTCATTCTGGGTACATCAACCACAAAACCCAAAAAGCCAGGACACAGAAGTAAGACAGAGGGCATCGTCCCTGACCAGCTGAGGTATCATCGGCCACCTCCCCCAGGGCTACAGTGGCACTACCCGTTCACCCCTCTTGTGTCCGTCATTGTCTCATCCACAGAACATGGTGGGGCTCACACTGTGTCTACTGGAATTGAGACCTGGAGGTTATGCCTGGCACAACCAGCAGTTGGTCACTGTGGTGCTGCTCCTCAACGCATTGTCCACCAAATGAGGGACACAAAGTCTACAATCCGGTGTGCCCATCCCTCTGAATTCACAAAGCCAATCTCATCCCAGGACGCTCAATGGGCGGGTATAAAGTGCCACCCACAACTTTCAGAACTCATGAAGAGCTTCAGTGATGAACAAGGCAACTGACTGCACTTTTACCAGAGCAAAGCCTCCGGCAGATGGCAAGGAGTTGGGTTTCAGAGTGCGCGTTTACAGCGGGTACAGTGGGCAGCAATCTGGAAGGACCCTGCAGGCCATTACTGTAGTGGTAGGTGGTCCATTAACCAGGCACAAATATAGCAAACAAATCACCCACATTGCCGTTAACCAAGAAGGCGCACAGCTTATATGCCATGGCCACCCCAGTCATCCATGGCAGACCCTGGCACAGCTTCAGAGGTTACCTTCATCAGAGAGACCAATGCCAGATGGTACAGGACACACTATCTGTTCAGGTGCCATGTGAAGCTTTGAGATAACAAAGACAGAAGTTCCACTCACTGATGATGGTGCCAGTGAGTGGCGTCACCCGTATGTTGACTGGCACATATAGTTGAGAATTTCACAGGACTCAACTAGCATGACAATAAGGACCAACGAATCTATTTAGCCCCACCCAGCCTGCTGTCACTCAAACATTTAGCTCCTCCCAGCGGGTAGTAAGCACTGAGGGGTAAGGCAGAGTGGAGCCAGTAGGGGGCGACACTTCACACACTCACCTACTGAGGCAGCTTATTGCCAGAATGTATGTAACGCTGTGTGGCGCCCCCAACAGCCAATCTTCTGAATCAAACCATGCCAGCCAAACGGTGCCCCCCACTCCATAAAAGCACAGAGGCCTTACAGTTATGCCCACTGTGGCTGCCCAACGGTCCTCGGCCTGCCCTCCTTGTTCTGTTTCTTCACTCCTTTATTTTTTCCTGTCTGTGAAAGGCACTATATAAAGCTGACGTTATTTATTGGAGTGTCGCTATATTTGTGTGTTTTCTTCTGCTTTCTGTTCACCCCTCATGTGACTTGGGTCTGTGGTGTCAAGAGACCTCAGACCACCTGATGCCCCAAATTTTAGCTCCACTCCTGCCGCCCCCTCAGCTGGCCACCAATTACTCTCTACTGGCACGAATGGTGGGGGGGGGTCAATATTCATGTTGGCACACACACACACGGAGGCATGCACATGTTCACGCACACACATAACCTCCCCTCACAGCTCGCATGGTCATTACATCAGGGGTCTCAATACAAAGCGCTGATCTGACAGATAAGACGTCACCAGCTGTCACCGCTCAGCGATTGATTCATAGATAAGCTTGGGGGCCCACCTGAAAGTCTGGGGGCTGGCATGTTCACATTTATTGTTCATCTTTCCACCTTGCCAACCTTTGCCTGTTACATTTATGCCACGTTTTTACTTATCTGAGTGCCAGCAGCCTGCTGAGCTTTATGGAGACCAATGACACAAACACCTTGAGTACCCAGTTTGGGGACATGGCTACAGTGTAGTGCCCACCCAATGAAAAGAATCAGCAAAAGTAAAGTTTCAGCTTATTTGGGCATTTTTGTTGCCCCTTGTACTTATCCAAATGCCTATCCCAGCTCAACTGTAGGGGAGCCTCAGGGTGTGAGATCTACACTCTCACCTGCCCTTCATGGGCACCCGCTGCTTCCTGTCCACTATGCTCTGTGATGACAGCTGCCCACCATTTAGGATATTCCTGTGCCACCCCTTTCATCGGGTCACTCACAATGCCAGGTGTGCACCATCATATGTAGCATACAGCCAAATGGAGTTATGTTCTACCAAAGTCAATGATGCCCAGCCGGAGTGCCAACATGAATGCGTTTTATGGGCAGGTCATCTTCTTTCCTGCCTGCCAAGTGCACCAGCTGCCCACTTTTAACCTCCTTGTGCCTGCTGCACTACAGTACGACTGCCATCCAGAGTACCGAAAGTCCTTCTGAAATGGCTGTGTAATGATATGCCCAGGGATGGGGTCCTACTGGGCCCCCCTTGAAGACAGAACAACGTGCTTTTGTCCACCATTGGTCCCCCCCTAGGAGACAGAGCGAGCACTTTAGTCTGCATTGATCAAAAATGAGGAGAGCCCCTTATGGACCCCAATGTACCACATCCTCTACACCGCCGAGCAGGGTCCTAATCAGACCCCCATTCCGTCCAGCACCTCCTCCTAGAAGTCTGTCACTTCTCTCATCGCGTTTACATTCCTGGTTGTGTGCACAACAGACATAGGGGCGCACGTGCACGCGTCGCGCAACTTGTAAAACTAACTGGGAAATAAAAAAAAATTCAAGCGAGGCAGACCGAAAGGGTTAACGAGCCGAACACGAGGCGCCTTTGTCTGCGGCTCCTTCACCTCCGCTGACGCCGCTTCCGCGCTCCGTGCCGCCGCGCATTCCTCTGTGGCTGCGTCATGAGGCAGCGGCTGCAGCTGGGACTCCTCCGCGGCGACCCGCCGGTGACCCCGCTGGAGTGGGCCGGACGATGGGGCTCGACCGAGGACCCCTGCCTTAAGGACGCCCACACGCCCGGGGTCCCCACTAGCGGAGACGGGCAGTGCGCGCGGGCGTGTGGTCGAGCATTTGTGGGTGTGGTTACAATTGCGCGTGCGTGTGCAGGTGTGTGCGCTCTCGGCGGGCTACCTCAGCGCGTGTACGCGTGTGCTTTCGCACGTCTGAATTTCTGTGTGTGTGTGTGTGTGTGTGTGTGTGTGTGTGTGTGTACCGGGGCTGAGGTGCACGTGAGTGTTTAGAGTAGGCGAGTGCACGTGGGTGTTGTTTACGTTTGTGACTATGTAGGAATGCGCGTGCCTCTGTGTGTATTTCTGGGTGTGTGTTTGTGCCATTGTACTTACACACACATGTGTTTATCCATCCATTCATTATCCAACCCGCTATATCCTAACTACAGGGTCACGGGGGTCTGCTGGAGCCAATCCCAGCCAACACAGGGCGCAAGGCAGGAAACAAACCCCAGGCAGGGCGCCAGCCCACCGCAGGGCACACACATCCACACACCAAGCACATACCAGGGACAATTTAGAATTGCCAATGCGTCTAACCTGCATGTCTTTGGACTGTTTAGGAAACCGACGCACACACGGGGAGAACATGCAAACTCCACGCAGGGAGGACCCGGGAAGCGAACCCAGACGGGTCTTCCCACTGCACCACATGTGTTTATATCCATGAATTTTTGTTTGAGTGTGTGTGTGTGAATGAGTGTGTCGGTCACTTGTGTGTCTTACTGTATGTCTGGGCATGTGGACAGGTACCCAGTGTGTCTCTCTGTTTGTGTAAGTATGCCCATGCATGTACACGTATTTCCGGGTGTGTGCCCGTGCCCTTATTTGTTTGAGTGTGTATCTTTGCACGGCCCTATGCATATGTGTGTGATTATGCATTCATGGTGGGACAGGTAAGTGTGTACATAAGAGGACTAATGTGACAGTGCATGAGTGTGTGTGTCTGTGCCCACAGGTGCCAGGGTAACACACAATTCCCCCCACACACACGATTCCTGGAGGAAGCGATGACTCAGCCAGGCTGCAAAGGCACAGCTCTAGAGGAATTTCACTTGAAATGTCACTGCCCACCGCAGTGCCCTTTATGGTGCCCTCAGGGGCCGCACACACCCACAGTGGCACACAAACGGACAGTCAACCCGGCGGAGGAGCTCAGCGACCATCGAGGGCACTCACTGGTTGTCCTCTCTGGGGGACGTGACGTCTGTGCCGTCGGGGCTCGAGTCGCTGTAGTTCCTCAGACTCCTCTGCTCCTCTCGTGCCCTTCGCCGCTGCTCTCGGGCAATCTCCTCTTCGTCTTCGATACTCCGCTGAGCGGTCAGCCTGTTGGTAAACAAAACAAAATGACTGAGTGAGCAGTGGGGTACGAGGCCGAGGACCACTTTGGCAGGCCCACTGGGATGTTTAGAAACAGCAGCGCCACCTCCAGGTGACCGAATGCAGCTGAACATGAGGTGAGGTGGCAATGGCACTGCTGTCAGCTGATCATCGGACCTCAGAAGACACAACAGCTGGCATTTCAGGCCACGGTCACCTTTTCTAGTCATCGGTGGTGGACAGCCACTCCTTATTGCCTCCTAATGCAGGACTTTCCAGAAGCAGCCATGGTATCCATACCTGGTTTAAACTGAATGTGGTGCCAAGACGCTGGTCACGTGCCCACTTCATCGCTGACCACATTTAGTCCTCCATGTGGGAGGAAGGCCATCTGACAGGCCCCTCCAGTCTAAACACCCCGCCGGCTCGACATCCGAAATGCGTAAATGCCCTGAGTTTATCACACCAATAAACACATACAGGGGAGCCGACCACCCAGGAGGGGCGCCTGACAGCCACTTTGGCACGGACCCCCGCAGTCCTGGCTGGCCCATAGCAGATTTACACCTCCGCGTTTGATGAAACTGAGCCAAAATGCAGGAGGAGGTGGGCAGTCGGGCAAGACATGTGGCCATTCAAGCCATTAGCAAGGGAGCAACGCATGGCACACACATGCCATCAAAAGCCATCGGAGTGGACGCTGCCTCTGCCCAAAAGTGACACGTGACCAGCTACTCCATGATTTGTTCTTTCAAATGCCTGTCACCACTCTTGGCGTTGCACCAAGGAGGTGTACTATGTTGATGACAAGTGACGGTAATATGATGGCACAGCGGGTAGCATTGCCACCTCATAGGACTGGATGCCCCCCACCCCAGTATTTACAGTCCTTGCTGAGTTATTGATTAGTGCCCCCTACAAGATGCATCCACACCAACAGCTGTGCAGATACTCACTGGCGCCCCCTGGTGAGACAGACAGCTCCATATGAAATAAGGGGCTCTCCGGGGGGCTAATGACCATCTTGTAGACCATCTTCGAGCAATGGCCCTGCATGTGTCACAGCTGAGACTGATGTCATGGAATGAGGGGACAGGTTTGATGTCATGGACCGGAGGTGGCACTGAAGTGACAGAATGAAGGGACAGGGGAGAAAAACTGACATCAAGGAATGAGAGGACAGGACTGACATCACAGATTGGGGGGGTGCGAGAGTGATGTCACAGAGAGGAGGTGTGGGGCTGACGTCACAAAGTGTAGGTGTGAGGTTAATGTCACAGACTGGAAGTGGGCTTGATGACATTATGTGAGGGTGGGGTTGACATTATGCAATGAGGGGTGCACAGTTCGGGGGAGGGATTAACATCACGACAGGACTGACGTCACAGAATGAGTGGCGAGTTTGAGGTCACATCGTGGGGGAGGGGCAGGAGTGATAGCATGGAATGAGAGGACAGGATTGATGTCACAGAGTGGGGTTGGCACACTTGCTCCAGAACGAGGGGGCAGGTTTGACACCACAGATTGGGGAATATGGTTTTAATGTCACAGACTGGGGCTGGGGGGACATCAGTGATGTCACAGAATATCTAAAATCACAAACCCTGAAAAGTTGGGGGAAGAAGAGCCCCTGCTACCCTTACTGCTCTCGCCTCCAAGTCCGCTGGTCAGGGGTCAGCAGTGGAGGGGACCACCTCGAAAGGCCCAGTGACTGGGTGACGACTTATCACCGATGAAGAAGTGAAAACCGAGTGACAGAGTGACAATGCATGAGCGCTTGAAGTGGACGACACACAACGCCCAGTCTCCCCCTGGTGGTCACAGTCCACCCAGCCACTGTATGTAGTGCCCCTCATCAGGCCACTACTTGTCCCCTCGCTGTCCACACGGTGGCGCTGTGAGCCCGTGACTCGTTTTGAGTTAAACCCGCAGGTTGCTGCCAGTTTATAAAGACGGCACACATGTGTTGTTTCACAACTGCGGATTTGTTAATAACACGTCCTGTGGTCCTCTTTGGTTGTGTGCCCACGTGCCGCGGAGGTGTAAACAGCAGAAGTGATTTTCACTTCCCTCCTGGAATGTGCCAGCTGAGCTCGGCAGAGTCGTCATCTCCAGGTGAACTCCAGCTGCCCTCTGCTTCCTCACGTAATGAGTTTACACGCCAGCGAGCGCCGCTTCCTCCACATTGGAAATGCCACGGCCGGGCCATCGCCATGGAAACCACAACACTGGCCAGCAGACTTCACCGGCCTTGATTTAGTGCCATTGTAAATTGTGCAGGCCGGTCCTCAGCATACGTGCGACCCACCCACCGGGGCCAAAGGCCTTCGGATGCCAAGGAGCCCACGGCTGAGAAAACTCGGGATCAGTGAAACTCAAACCGGGGTGCACAGTGGAAGGGAGGACACACGCGTGTGTGTGTGTGTGTGTAAGCACGTGTCTCTCTTTCTAGCTGCTGCCCAACATGTCCACCGCCTTGCCAAACCCTGCCACTCTCTCCATAGTTTCTGTGTACCCACTAGATGGCCCTGTAGTAGCCATGACATGTCTGGCACCCTCAGCTGGCAATGTGGCACTGGCTTCCTGTCAGAATCCAAAATCAACGATGGACACTCCTGAAACAGGCCCAACATCAGGGCTGTCCAAATGACTGAAGTGCCACTCACTCCCTCCCGTAACCTGAAAGGCGCTATATGTAACGTGCATTGGTTACTAAAGAAAAGTCTGTTATGGGGGCTAAAGAGTCACTGTGATTTGTGAGTTGCTTTGGATGAAAACATTTTACAAAGTGGACTGAGTGGTCTGTTTGGGGTGGAGCCAGCCTGACATTGGCTCACAGACATCAGACAGCATCGTTACAACGTGGTGGTCTCGGGTCTGTGACCGGTGGGCCGAGCTTAGAGAAAGAACTCCTGGGCTGAGACAAAATAATAAAACATAAAGAAAGATAAATAAGGGGTTTACTGTCAAAAGAGAGATGGCATAGCAAATCTTAGTCGTTACGTTATATAGCGCCTTTCACGGTGTTGGCATGTATAGAAAGACCAAAGAACTCCCTATGATAAAAAATGAACTTCACAAAGTGAGTGATCTGAAGATAAGAATTAAGAGATCAGAAACTCTCCTGAGTGTCATGCTGAAGGTGGTTTGTTTGGTTGGCACTGCCAGCATTGGGTTTGGGCTCAGTGACCCTAAAGTGAATTAAATATGGGGGTTGATTTGATAAAAAAGAAAGATGGGCCGCCAACCAGCAAATAAAGTTCTGTCTGTCTAGCTATCTGCCACACGCCTGCCTCTGTTGCTTTCCTTCTTTGTTGCTAAGACACCTCTCTTTTACCAAGAGTGGGCAACCTCACATGGTGGGCACACAAAGCTAGTCTAGAGTGCCTTGAAACCTCCATCACCATCACTCAAAAAAGCACTTGGAATGAGTGACATTGAGGGCTGGAAGGTAACTCATTAGAAGGGAGGGGGTCTCATGGCGGCCTTTGGGAAAACGCGCACACCGGGGGTCCTGATTCAGCAGTCCTGGCAGTAAACAGCTTGCTGGTTACCCAGAAGCCCTTCTTTATGCAAATAAATGAATGAATAAAAAATGTTTAAATACAGTGGACACGCATTCACATCTAATGGATCATCAAAATAGATAGATAGATAGATAGATAGATAGATAGATAGATAGATAGATAGATAGATAGATA
>JANRMT010062810.1:3339927-3350199 GCA_026402145.1 Polypterus bichir lapradei
ATCCATCTATCTATCTATCTATCTATCTATCTATCTATCTATCTATCTATCTATCTATCTATCTATCTATCTATCTATCTATTTGTTATATAGTGCCTTTCATCCATCTATCTATCTATCTATCTATCTATCTATCTATCTATCTATCTATCTATCTGTTATATAGTGCCTTTCATCTATCTATCTATCTATCTATCTATCTATCTATCTATCTATCTATCTATCTATATGTTATATAGTGCCTTTCATCTATCTATCTATCTATCTATCTATCTCTCTATCTATCTATCTATCTATCTATCTATCTATCTATCTATTATGTAGTGCCTTTCACTGTCTCTCTCTCTCTATCTAATCTTTCTGTGTGTCTGTGTCATCACTGATGTTGGCTGGTGCTGCTTTTCCTCTTTCCCTTCCATGGTGGCCCATGTCCTGTTCATTTGATGTCCATTCATCTTTTTCTTTAAGTATAAATGACTGAACTCCAAATGTCTTTTCATAGATGTATCCATTCTATTGACCCGTGTCCCCTGTGCCACTTCTACCCTGCTGCTCACTCATGCCAGGCCCATTCAAAGTGTCCTGTTGGCCACTTTGGTGAGGACGCAGGACTGAAGTGTCCAAACCAAAAGAGAAGCAGACTTGGACTGAGAAGGAGCCGAGTTCAGTGCCAAAGACACAATAGTGCCAGAGACGTGTCCTCTGCGTTGTCACCTCCCTGTGCTCGTGTGTTGCTCGTGTGCTGCTCATCTGCTGTTTCTACTCATTTTGTTCCATAATTTTTTCAAACTGGCTCCTGGTCCTTCAGAAGCTGACAAGATCCCATCATTTTCTTTATTCTCAATCTGCCTAAATAGAAATGGATGCCTGTGGCATCACCCAGCATGTCACTTGTGCACCAGTGGTTGTTTTGTATCCCTGACAGATGACAGTTTAAGCAACAACAAAGACTGGCAGATCCCGGCAGGGGCACCAGGCAGGGTCGCTTTCTGGTCTTCTGGCTGCGCCTGTGCTGTTGGATTTCTCCTTTCTGGTGGCCCTGACCAGCTACTGGAATTCTGCTCGTCTTTATTGTCGTTGTTTGTTTTTCTTTTTCGGACGTGTCTTTCATTTTCTGTGTGTTTTCTCCTCATTTTACGCACGTCCCACTTGGTCTCATCCACGGCCGCTCTTACCAGGCCCAGGTTTCTGTTACGGTCTTACTGAGCCTTCCATCCCAGCTCTTTGTTTCTTGTTTATTTTGTTAAATTTTTGAAAACTGTGTCACGTTTGCCAGTGAAAAGATTTGTGTTCATTTCTTTCATTTGGTATTTCATTGTTCTTAAATGAAGTGTTTTCTTGTTTCTTAATCCTTTTGTAATGTAAACAATTTAAAGAGATTGTTATTTTCATGAGAATTGTTACAGACGCATTATTTTCACTTTTACGCGAAAACTTTTGTAAAAACAATACTTGTCCTTTGTGTCCGGCCCCGGGCGTGGTTACATCTCTTTCTCGCAGGTCGTATAACGCCGCTCACGTTGTGAAGGGGGGGGGGTGCGGCTGAACGCACGCTGAGGAGATGGCGTCAGATCATCGGCTGGCTGCTGCTGCTGCTGGCGAGCTGCATGTTCTGCTTGTCGCGCTGCGCGTCGATCATTCAAAGCCTGGGCAGCAGCTGTCCTTTTGCCACTTTGCGTCTCTGCCGCTCACGTTGTGAAGGGGGGGTGCGGCTGAACACACGCTGAGGAGATGGCGTCGGATCATCGGCTGGCTGCTGCTGCTGCTGGCGAGCTGCGTGTTCTGCTTGTCGCTTGTCGTTGTTTTACGAGCTGAGAGCACATGACGCGTGTCTGCCAACAGCAATCCAACAACTGCGAGGTTAGGCGTCCGTGGACTTGTTTTAAATGTTCTCTCACTGCCTTGTCTCGCGGGACGTCATATTGTCTCGTCTCCCTCCCAGGATTTTTATTTTATAATACAGAGAGATATATTTCGATTTGTATCGTCACATATAAGGGTTATTTAGGGTTGGGGGGCTTATGGAAGGGATCGTTTCTTTTTGTTGATGTCACGTATTCCTCGTGTGATTACTGAGATTGACTGTTTGTTTGTTTTTGTCATGCGCCGGCATGAAGAGTGACTGAACCTTATCAATTAAGGGGGCTTTATTGGGGTGTGACATCGGCCTGTCCCTTGATCAGCTGCCGCCACCACTAGGGACAGGCTAGCAGTAGAATTGTTACAAGCGGCCCTCTCTGATCTCTTTGTTTTGGCCCCTTTGGCTTCGCTCGTCTCCGTGGCTCGCGTCTCCGTCTCCTGCTAAACTGCGCACACATTAACTCTCAGAGACGCGGCCGGTGACACGAGAAACATTCGAATTTACTGCAAAACTCTCAGCTTCGCTTTGCCGTAACATTCGCAAAACCCGCTGCGTGTTCGTTTGCACTGCGATTTGTGCCGTTGACACGAGGAGGGAGGCTTTAGTTTTAATTCTGCTGCCCCCCCCGCCGCTCCGTCGTTTAGAATTTAAATAAAGTTCGTTAGTGAAGACGCGTGGAGGTCTCGATGTCATTGGTGTTCTGCTGCAGAGACGGATGAACAACGAGAGACAAGGCCCTGGGGGTCCCTGAATATCAGTGGGGAGGAGAAAAACGAAAAGTCACAGAAAGGAAGGAAAGCAAAGGCTTAGGGGGACGCTGGCTGAGGGGGGTCTGTGCCTCTGTGGACCGGTGGGCTCTCAATACGAACGATGACGGCTTCGGACGGTCCAGTGCTGGAAAGGGCGGGGCTTCTGGAGGTGACATCAGTGTTCTATCATTAAGCTCCTCCTCCTCCTGCTCCTCCAGAGGTCAGCACATGGACTTACTTGTCACGCGTCCTCGGTGTGTCCTCTCGCTCTGAGCCCCCAAGTCACTCCTAGTTTACCCCATTTTTTGTATAAACGTCATTATTTTGCTTTCCTAAGTGATGGTTTTGGAGCCAAGCGGTCCAAAAACTTTTTGAATTAATGTGTGGAGACGTTTTTTGTGAATTATTTTTGTAGGAGTCATGGGGGAGGGGGGGCAGCTTAGGGGTTCAGGTGACGGTAATAACCCCCCGAACCAGGGGTTGGCGCTGTGGTCTAAAGTCTTCTCTCTTCCTCCCTCTGCCTAACCGCCACTCCAGTGCTGATGTCACTTCCCCTCCTGGACCCTCCCCTTCCTGTCCAATATATAATCAAGATGGCCGCCACCCTACTTCAGTTCTCTCCTGAACGCGACTCACCAAGTTTTGTCAGATAATCCAGGGGGCTCACCCAGGGTGGCACCCCCCCTAACTCTTTAACTTTGCTTTGTCTCCTCCTCACATACGTTGTCTTCCTCCCGTGGCTAGGGGCGTGTCCTCCGGGGTCGTGAACTCAGTGTCACGACATGACAGATGTCCTGACATATTCCAAGGCCTTCTCGTTTCTTGTGCTTGTCACTCAAATCGTCTTTTTGGATTCCTAATTCTCTCTTTTGCTTTAACTTTGGATGGCAGCTCTCGAGTTCTCTTGCTTTTCTCATTTTATTTTCGTCTTTTCTATCCTGCTACTTCACGGATCAAAACGGAAGACTTGGGGGTCACAGGCCGTAAGAAGAAACTCCAAACACTTGCCTTCCAGGTCATGGTGGCCAACCAGCTTTAGAGAGGTGGGCATGTGGAGAAGGGCACGAGACGTCTCCATAAGTAGAAGTGGGCACAGGGGGCCGTGGGGTGCAGTGGTCCTTTTGTGGTCCGCGCCAGGAGCACAACCCCTAAACACATTTGGACATTTGCCCAGTCGCCCGCAGAATAAATTTTTCTTTCAGTTTCCCGACTCGCCTGATTCGCTCATCACCGTTTGTGGCATTGGCATCACGTGATACACGATCCTGGCTGCCACGCCTAGCAACAGCCCGGCAACCGCGCCAAACAAAGGCACAAAGTGGCATCACCAGGGAGCAATGTCTCCAACCACAACATGAATCTCTTTGAACTGAGAGCTTCTGGATGGAACCCGAGTTCAGCGTGCGTGTGTGGAGTCTCTCAAAGTGTCCTTGGCGGTGGCTTTTAGGGGGACACGTCTGGTCCTTTTTCTGTCTTTCCTGACAGGTGCACAACACCTTTGGTCCACTGCTCTTATCGGCCCACCAGGCCACCACTGTTGTCACCTTAACTCCGTGTTCGGACCTTTGAGGAGCACGCGAGAACATCCCGACGACGACGACGGCCAAATGTTTCCCAGCCGCGCTGCTTATCCTCTCATCGCCTCGCATCAGGAAGCACTTTCCTTGTCACTTGGACGGCTCCCAGGCCAGCGGGGGCTCCTCGACTCGCCAACGACATTCCAGGCGGGTTAAGTAACCAATGACTCTCCTGCTCATCGGTCCTCCGCGACCTTTGCCCCTTGCACTTCGGCAATCCATCATCTCCTGGTGAAATCCCCCTGTGGACCCTCGTCGGCCCGCTTTATCGGTGCTCCTGCTTTGCCGTGTTTGCCCCTTTAATGAGACCAGAAGGTCGTCGGTGTGCAGATCACTCGGGTGGGCCTTCCTCGCCCAGGCGCCGTCTGCCCATCCACTCCTCCTTCACTGTCTTTATTTGTGCCGACCCCCCAAATTCTGTTTTCCTTTGTGTCACTCAAACAATTCTGTGAGATCAGAGCAGACACCGGCGAGCGCCGCCCCAGAAATCCGCCAAACGCACTTGAATTCTTTTTATCCTCGTCTCTCATTTTACACGCCAGAACTGCTCTCATATTTTGTGTGGTGCCATGTTGGTTTGCTCTCATTTTCTTCTTCTTCGTCTTCTTTTTGAGATCCAACGCTCGTTTTAATGAGGATTTTCTCTCCGCCATTTCGTTTCGGAAGCCCTTTAAGACTCACTGCGGCGTTTCTTCCTCCATTTTCCGTTTTCATCATCGCCGCCATATGGGGTTTCCGTCGTTAGAACCGTTTCAAGTGTTGCTGGGTGGGGGGGCGTGTCCCTGGAGGTCTTGACCTTCCGGTGACAACATGGCGGGATGGCGGGCCCTCCAGGACTTCACGTCACTTCCTTATGCCACTTCAGAGCTCATTGTCAAATCACTCCTTCGAAATGTTTTCAGATTCTCTGCTTTTGATCGTTTGCTCTTAGAACTTTTGACAAACGAGAGGAGGCCACGCCAGCCATTTGTCACTCGCTTGTTTAGCTAAGAGCTCAGCTGTCCCCACATTGTCTCCTCCCGATTCTTCTTAAAGGCTGTCAGGGTTTGTGTCTCGCTAGTTTGTTTCAAAGTCCCACAACTCTTCCTGGCTTCAATTTGAAATGCACCTCCCCTTAGTCTCCACTAGGTGTCCTCGAGGCTGTCACTCACCCTTAAACTGTGCGCTTAGGAGGCGAAGAGGGAAACATCGCGAGATGAAGGCTCGATTTACGGGACTGACGCCTCTCTCTCGTTCATCAGACCACAAGAAAGAGAAATAATCCAATATACTCCACACATAAACTTCCAGATTCCCAAGATGGCCGCCCAACGTCACTTCCACGTCTAACTCCTGATGAAAACGTCACTTCCGGTCTCCCACTGATGGAGTCACTACCAGTCGCCCGATGATGACATCACTTCTGCCTCATCAGCAAGAACATCATTTTTTTTTCCAGTTGCCTGATGATGATGTCACTTCCAGTCTCCCGATGATGACGTCACTTCCAGTCTCCCGATGAAAACGTCACTTCCGGTCTCCCAATGATGGCATCACTACCAGTTACCAGATGATGATGTCACTTCCGGCTCCTCGAGAATGACATCACTTCCAGTCGCCCGATGATGATGTCACTTCCGGTTTCCTGATGACGACGTCACATCCAGTCTCCTGATGATAATGTCACTTCCGGTCTCCCACTGATGACATCACTTCTGCCTCATCAGCAAGAACATCATTTTTTTTCCAGCTGCCTGATGATGACGTCACTTCCGGCTCCTCGAGGATGACATCACTTCCAGTCTCCCGATGATGACGTCACTTCCGGTCTCCTGATGACAACGTCACGTCCAGTCTCCTGATGATGATTTCATTTCCGGTCTCCCACTGATGACATCACTTCCAGTCTCCCGATGATGATGTCACTTCCGTCTTCCCCGTTACGACGTCATCTTCTGCCACATCATTTCCGCCAGCCATCTTTTCCTGTATTAAAGTGCCATGTCACTGTTTCACGTTGTCAATTGTTTTTTCGAGTCTTTTGATCATCTTCTCAAATATTATCTTTGCTTTGTCCGCTGGACAACATACGGGGGTCCTTCCCCAGCTCTTTGTTTGTCGCGGAAGTCATTTTAATTTCACGACAACTGACTGAATGTTGCTGGCTCTCCTCGATTGATGTCTGTGAGGATTTTGAAGACCTGCTGAAGTCCCCACGCTGTCCCCTCTGCGTCCTTCAGTCCCATGATGCACCTGGCTGTTCTTGTAGTGGGGTGACCAGAGCTGCACACGGCACTCCAGATGTGGTCCCACTCTCCAGATGTGTGTCGTTCAGTCTGAGAACAATGTCCCTTGACTTTTTATGATGTCACCGCCCGTCCTTTTTAGTCGTCACTTCACATTGCTTACTTGTGTCCACATGGACCCCTAAATCCTCGTCAGGGGTCTCCTCCTGCAGCTCAGCATCTCCCACCTTGTATTTGTAGTTGACGTTCCTCCTCCCCACGTGTAGCGCTTTCCACTTTTCTTCATTCAACTCCATTTTCCAGACGTTCACTCAGATCTGAAGCTCACCCTGGTGGTCTTGAATTCCCTCTGCTGCCGCCTCACTGTCTGCCATCCCTCCAGTTTTAGTGTCATCTGTGAATCTGAGAGGTTTATGAATTCTCCCAGAATCCACGTCATTCATATAAACCAGAAGGGGGGGGGGGAGTCCAGGAACAGACCCCTGGGGGTCCCCTCTGACTGATGATGTGAATGAATTACTAACGATCCTTCCTCCCGAGTTTTGGTTTTGACGCTCGTCTGTTTCTTGGTTTGGCTTTTCTTCTGTCTGCTCGTCCGTCTCTGACTCTGGACGTGACATTTTCTAAGGGTCTCTCCTGCAGTGAGTGACTTCACCGTTGTGACAGCAGGAGCCTCCTGCGTTTCTGGTGGTCCGAGGCTGCGGATTTGGCCCAAACCTGCTGCCGTGTGATTTGATGAGTAATTTGTGCTCCAGGCCTTCAGTCTTTGATGTGCTGCTTTTAGACGTCTGGACTCCAATCTGTGCTGCCCAGTCTTTGTTTCATTCTCTGGGCCCCTAATTCCTCCAGTCCAGTCGTTCAGCAGAATAGGTGCCCCCCTGCCCTCCTGCCACCCGTCTCTGATTTAACCGCACTTTGGGTCTCCTGCACGGCGGATGTGCTCTCACTTCACTTTGCCAGCTTGAAAATCACAGCTTCATTTTTCATTGTCAGGGTGTTTGCAATGGCACCGTGCCAGCCTGGGGACCCTGACGCTGGTTTGTGTTTCTCGTTTCGTTTCGATACTCAAACTTACATCTCCGTGTCTGCCATCGCTTTTCCTGCCAGCATCAGATGGTGCCAAACGCACCCCAGTGCCCAAAACCTAAAACACAAAGTTTGGGTTCAAATCTTCTTCTTCCTCTTCTTCTTCTTCTTTCGGCTGTTCTTGTTAGGGGTCGCCACAGCAGATCATCTTCTCCATATCTTTCTGTCCTTGTCTTCTTGCTCTGTCACCCCCATCACCTGCATGTCCTCTCTCAGCACATCCATAAACCCAGTGGTGTAGCGTAGTGGGGGCGGCAGGGGTGGCCCACCCCAGGCGGCACTTTTAGGGGACGGCAAAGAATTACTGTATATTTTAGTCTTTTAAATTGAAATACCTAAATAAGGGAGCAGCGAAATTTTCCTTCACCCCGGGTGGCTGACACCCACGCTACGCCACTGCATAAACCTCCTCTTAGGCCTTCCTCTTCTCCTCTCGCCTGGCAGTGCCATCCTTAGCACCCTTCTCTCGTTATAACCATCATGTCTCCAAACCAACGCCATCTCGCCTCTTTGACTTTGTCTCCCACCCATCCCACCTGAGTTGACCCTCTAAAGTCCTCATTTCTAATCCTCGTCATGCCCAATGCCAATCTTAGCATCTTTAACTCTGCCACCTCCAGCTCTGTCTCCTGTGCCACCGTCGCCAGCCCAGCTGGTATCACTACCCTCCTTTAGAAAATCTGAAATGTGTTAAAAATGTGATTTTTTGTGTTTGATGTCAAATGCATTTTGTGTTTGCAGAACTCGTCACCACAAAGAGCTGTAGGGTCCTTTATGAACATTTCTGGGTGGGCTACAAGGATTTGGGGTATGGAGACGCCGTGAATTCCCTTTGAATCCACTAGTTTCTCAGAATGAGGGTCCATAGGGGGGTGGGGCAGATCACGTTGCCTGAGGGGAATGTGACCTGGCGAAGAGCACATCTTGGTGACACCCTCAGCCAGCTTCACATTTTAGGGGGACATCAGTTATGCATGGGGGGGGGGGGTGGTGACAGGGGAAAAACATCACAAGCCATCCATGGGAGGCATACAGTCGGTGGTGACATTGTGACATTATGATAGCTACCACACAGTGGTCCGACTCTCAACTCTCAACGGGGGCATCAAAGCACCCCACCCAGCCCAACAATTGGCACCAACATCACAACATGGTGAAAGCCCCCATTAGGAACCAGCAGGGGTTTCTGCATATTTACTTTCTGTTATATTTGAATTACTTTTTAATTCTCTTACGTATGTCATATCTGGGCTGTCACTTTAGACCGAAGTCTGCTCTGTGGGTGGTACTTGAAGAGGCGGGGCCACACTGACGTCACCACCACCATGCTGTCACCACGCAGTGACGAGGACCTCAGGGGCATGGAGGTTGTTGGGAGTCGCGTTGCTCTTTTGCCTTTTGGTTTATTCTTCTGTGTACTGAGACTCTGTCACCTAAAGGTGACAACTGTCCAAGTCCTTGGGTGTTCTTCTTCATTGCCATCTTCTGTATGCATTTAGAGAATGCAAAGCTGACTCACTCGTTTTCCATTTAGTTAAACAGATGACATTTGTCAGGGTGGTCCATTTAGGCCCGCAGGTGTCTGCTGAGGGAGGACGTTTTGACATATCGACATTTAGGGGTGGCCCCCTCCACAATAGACCCCCAAAATTTCCAACACGCGTTGGCCGATTTGACTGAAATGTCGGTGACGTCATAGAACAAAGCAAATTAGCCGACATTTGTGTGTGTGTGTGTGTGTCTTTATTTCTCGATATTTGCCGTTAATAAAGCTTTAGTGTTGGGCTTTTCCAAGGCAGCCTTGCTGGTGGTCTTGTGGAGCAACGGGGTGAAGGGCTTCACACAAAGGGACGTCACGAACAGGAGAGTAGTGGCGAGCAAAGAAATGAGACGAAGTGGTGAGGAAGATGAGGCAGACGAAGAAAACTCCAAGATGCTGTGGCCATCGAGTGGCCTCCCTGAATACTCGTCCAAATGGGGGGCTACTGCTGCTGGGGCACGAGCCATGGCCTGATCAGCTCTTTCGGGGTCACCTGTCTAATGCTGTGAAACCAGAAACACCCAATGACCTCAGGAGGCGTCACTAAAGGTCACTAAATCCCAAATTCTGAGCCGAGCACTCGTAGTGGGCATCTGCCCTGCGCCATGGAGGGTCTGAGGCTGCACTTCAATATCTGAGCCTGAACAAAGATGGCACACCACACATGTGTGTGACAAGCAGTGTCAGGTAAAGCTCTGAGCCGGACAATCTGCTAAGCACTGTGCCACCCTGCCTCAAATCAGAAAAGCCCCAATTAAAATACGACAAGTGGCTGCAAACTATCAATACATGAAATACACAAACACACACATGACATGACAACTGACGCCACATTAGTGACACGAAGACCAAACAGAGCCTTTGTTCAGAGTACGTTACACGTAAGGAGTAGCAGATTCACTTCTGCAGTGTCACCAAAACAACACCACAAACGTCACACACAGGAAAAGTCCTCACTTAGTCTCTGAACACTCCTGATGGGTCCGTTCAATGGATGGCGCCTTACCTGAGGCCTCAGCTCAACACGGCCGGCTGACACACTGCTAGGAAATCGATAGATAGATAGATAGAGTGAAAGGCGCTATATAATAGATAGATAGATAGATAGAGTGAAAGGCGCTATATAATAGATAGATAGATAGATAGATAGATAGATAGATAGATAGACGTAGAAGGCACTATACGATAGATAGATAGATAGATAGATAGATAGATAGATAGATAGATAGATAGA
>JANRMT010062810.1:3366698-3377886 GCA_026402145.1 Polypterus bichir lapradei
TCTTTCTTTCTTTCTTTCTTTCTTTCTTTCTTTCTTTCTTTCTTTCTTTCTTTCTTTTTCTCTGAGTTGCTAGCTGTGATGCCGGTGTTCAATCGAAACACACAGCCTATTACATGTGCTCCAAATGCCCAGTATATATTTCACCTCATTCGTCGCCATACATATCGATTTGTGCAACCTTAGAAAAAAACATGGGCTGATGGTGAGTAACACTTTAAAAAGCTTATGTTTATTTGCACGTTTTGACTTTTTAACGCACGGTGGCGCACTGGTAGCGCTGCTGCCTCGCAGTTAGGAGACCTGGGTCCGGTTCCTCCCTGCGTGGATTTTACATGTTCTCCCCGTGTCTGTGTGGGTTTCCGTCCAAAGACACGCAGGTTGGGTGCATTGGCGATTCTAAATTGTCCCTGGTGTGTGTGTGTGGGCTAGCGCCCTGCCTGGGGTTTGTTTCCTGCCTTGCGCCCTGTGTTGGCTGGGATTGGCTCCAGCAGCCCCCCGTGACCCTGTTGTTAGGATATAGCGGGTTGGATGATAGATGGACTTTTAAACGTGTGGATATTCGCCACGGTAGCATATTTGAGTTGTCGTCTCTTTTCGCTGCACTTTTCAGAAGTACCAGCAGGGGGCCCATGTGAGCCGATGTGCGCGCCCCCGACGCTCGTGCCGCTCACAAACAACAAGAGCGGAGGTTTGACAGAGAAAGCCAAATATTCAGACTGTCGGAGCTCACTTGGTCTTTGTTAACTAACATTTGCTGCCAGACGTGTTGTAAGCGCGATGTTCTGAGTAAACTTTAGTCATTTTGAGCCTCAGGGATTTATTTTCTTTGGCATCAGTCTAGGCGAGAGATTTTTTTTCTCCCGTCCTTGTTGCCAAGTGGTCTTCGCCTGACACATCTGGACATTGGACGAAAGCTACAGTGGATTCAAAAAGTCTTCAGACGCCCCCCTTCACTTTTTGCACGCTTTATTGTGTTGTAGTATTCATTTGACATGGACACATTTACCATTTTCAGCCATCAGTCTCCACTCACTCCATAATATAACACGACAAAGTGACAACATGTGACCAGAAAGCTCTACCGATTTATTAAAAATCAAATCCTGAAGCCTCTCCTTCCCAGAATCATTCAGACCCCTGGCTTCGGCCCTCCAGACTGTGCTCAGGTGCCTCCTGTTTGCTTTGATTCTCCATGAGAAGTTTCCAGAACTTGATTGGAGTCCACCTGTGGCACATTGAATTGAATGGACTTTACACGAGTGTCACACTGTAATGTCACAAAGTCCTCTCTGTCGTGAGGCCCAGGTGAGGACGAGGAGCTCAGACCTTCCGCAAAGCACCGAGTGTCCCAAGGGGGCACAGCGGCCTCAAGTTCCGAGTCACAAGGACTTGGCTGACCAAGAGCGGTGTTGGTCAAGGAGGTGACTTAGAGCCCGATGGTCACTCTAACAGAGCTTCAGATGGCAGAACATGTCAGAACAATGGAAGTCACTCCCGAGCTGAAGGGACTCTGAGAGCTGAGAAATGAAGACAAAAAGTGACCACTTGGGGCAGAACTCTGCAGTCTAATGCCATCCTTATGGTGAAGCACGGTGGCAGAAATGTCACGATATGAGGACAGATAGATTGGTGAGAACTGAGGGAAAGACAAAGGCAGCCAAACCCAGAGGGGTCCTTGAAGAGCACCTGTGACCTCCAACTGGGATGACAGCCCAGTGACCCAAAGCATACGGCCAGGACAAAGCTGGAGAGTCGTTGAGGGACCTGAAGATGGCGGTTCACAGACACTTCCTGCCCAGTCTAACGGGGCTTGAGGGGTCTGCCAGGGAGAATGGCATCAATGAGCAAATCCAGGTGTGCCAAGCTTGGAGAGACTTCCACAAAAATCTGAATGAAGGGGCTGAAAATGTTTGGGAAGGAGAGATTTCAGTTATGGATTTGTAAGAAATCTGCCAACCATTCTGGGTAGCTGAGTGCCAACCGACAGACAAAAACAGCAAAACAGGAAATCTGCAACACAATGAAGTGCTCAGAAAGTACAGGGGTTGGAGATTTTTGCCTGAATCCTAGCACTGTACCTTGACATGATATGTGGTGGGCATGAGCGGTGCCATCATTAAGGCAAATTAGGCATTCGTGTAGGGTGCAGATCATAAAGGGGGGACCGGATCCACATGGGTCAGCTACCAAACATTTGGTTGGCACACCTAGCACTGGCCCCACCTAAATGAGCCCCTGAAGCCAGGCCAGTTTGTGCCCACTGATGAGTGTGCATGACTGAGAGATTGGCATCTCAGCGTCAACATTTACTTATCCGAGGTGACTTACAACATCTGAGAAATAATCAGTGACGTTTTCTGGTCTTTTTTTCTCCAATTGGAGCCCAGGCAGGTGCCATGACCTGCTCAGGGTCACACGGTGGTGTCAGCGGTGGGATTTGAACCCACAACCTCAGAGTGTGAGGTCCAAAGTCTTAACCACTACACCACAATGAGTGAATACATATAGGACACGGAGGATGACCCCCACAAACCCTGTGAGACCCCCACATCCAAAGAGCCCCCTCACCAGACCTCCACCATACATTTTTATTTTTGAGAACAGAAACAAAGATGTGAGCCTTTAGCTCAGACAGATCAGTGAGAAGGTGACGTCACAGGACAGACGGGTGGGCTCAAGTTAGCCAGCAGACAATGAAGGGTTAAATCCCAATAACGGTTTAAATAACGCGCAAGCAAAGCAAGCGGCCGAAGAAGCCACCGCCCGACCACCACACGTGTCACCGTCTGTCACCGCTGGGCTCCCCAGAGTCACAGCCCTGCCCGTATGTCTTTAGGATCACAAAGCGGATGGCGCTGGACTCTCCGGCTGCTTGTGTGACCTGCCCAGGGTCCTGCAGATTCTGTTGTGGTGGGTCAGCTCTGATGGACCCCCATTCACTTTGTCTCACAGCTTCCATAATTGTGCACCTGTCACCATGCAGTATGTGTCATGTTGCTGCTGGGGACAGGGGACTCGATTTAGACATGGGGGTCTTTATGAAAGGCACCATTTAAATTCAGCAGCACTGACCACCTCGGTAAGTCACTTCACCTGCCAGGAACCTCCTGATAAATGCGACTTTCATTAGCCAATCAGCAGTACAGCAGAACGTCCTTGTCCAATCAAGTGACAAAGTGTGAGGATGTCCTCTCTATTTGAGGAGAAGCCCGCTGTCGTGACCTTACGATGAACCTGCACCGGAGTTTACCGCCAGAACTTCAAGTCCCAGCAGCCCCCAGAAGGGCGCAGTGCTCGATGGGAGGAGCTTTCTGTGCACAGTTTGCCCGTCCCGTCGGGTTATTTTTTGATCGGAGTCTTCGGGAGATTTGGAGCTTTCGTGGGTCGCGGTTTCTTGGTGGGCTGCTTTGTAAAAATGACAACGCGGTATTCTGGGGTATTTCCACGCTCTATTAGCATGCCGAGACCGCCTCCCAGCTCCGTGTCACAGCTCCGCGGGTTTGGGCGCAGCTAGTCAGTGTCGTGCTGGGCGTTTCGAGTCACTTTACTGATTTGATTCATTTACAGTCCGACATGTGGTCCCCTCTGATTTTATATCATTTAATAGTTTGTATGTTATTTTGATATATACAGAATAAGTGCCTATATAAATAATATCATTGTTTATTCATTTATATACAGTTGGTTTTACAGAATTATGGATTTGTACACATGATTATTTATTTATTTAACCTGATATTCTCTACACCATTGTCACGTTTTCATACACATGATAACACATTTAAGATGCATAAATAAAATAAGACACTTCGTGCCATTGTGCCGCTCGCATGCTGGCGGTTCTTGCGCATGCGTCTCAAACTCGACCTGTTAGCGAACCGAAAGACGCCGATGACGTCACGCCGGAGGGACACGCATGGCCGTTAGCCGCCTGTTGAGATCCGCTGGATTAGTTTCTTTGTGCTCATCATTAGTTCATATGATTGACTGAAAGGAGTCGTTTTGGCGTTTGTGAATCGCCCGTCACTAATCTGTTGGGGTGACCCTAATCCATTGCTCCCGAATCTCCTGAGGGGGACCCCCATACTCCTACCCCGCTGACCTTTTAATGTGTCACTTTCTCAACACCTGCTATTGAGCTGCATTGTCGCACCACATTGTAGGTTTTGAGATGACCTCGGGGTGGACTTGTTTTGTAGGACCTGGCAGCCCTGGGATTAGCGGAGCTTCTGTGGGCCTTCACTCACACCGGCTGTGTGTCTGTCGTCTGCTTGATGATAAAAAGGTGATGTGTTTGTGACATGCGTGTCCATCTATGGTGCGATTCGTCTGTTTCAGACATGCACATCCTCAGTGGTGGCCTTTCCCATACTTGTGCATTGCATGGTACCATGTGGGTGAGATGTCAATGTCCACTCATAAAGCAGCAGAGAGAGAGAGGACCCCCTGATCACCTTCACAACTGCTTTAAAAGGTCTGAGCAGTCTGGATGAGAAGAGGCCATCACGGCTCACCAGTCCCGTCCACTTAATTCTTCTAAAGTAGCATCAAGTCGAGTAGTGAGGGTCCCTAAAGTCCTCCTGTCCACCACACCACTTGGTCACTTACTCCATGTCTCTGTAGTCCTCTTCCTAATGTTTGTGTAAAATTTCCCTTTCACGAGTTTCCAACTGTGTCCCCATGTCCTTGATGAACTCACTGTAAAGTCACCATCTCTGTCCACTGGACTCCTCTTCATCTCCTGTAAAGGCTCAGCTCTTTAAGTCTTTCCTCATAACTCATCCCCTGTAGCCCCCCGTAGTCATCCTAGTCGCTCTTCTCTGGACCTTCTCAGGTGCTGCTATGTCTTTATGGAGACCCAAACCCAGGACTCCAGATGAGGCCTCACCTGAGCAGAACTCCACACATCAAGGCGCTATATACAGTAACCTGACATTCTCTTAGCCTTCTTAATGGCTTCTGCCTGTCAGCTGATCACGTCGAGTCCACTACGACTCTCATGAGGTGGACTTTCCATTATCAGACCTTCAGGTATAATAAAGACAATTCCTGTCTCCACCTTATATTACCAGTACAGCTGACTTCACCATCACCAGCCCACTGGAAGTGAAAGCCGCGCCACAGCCAGATGGTCATCAGGGTGACTTGGGTGGGCATCTAGTGGTCCTGCTCACAAAGGAGCCGTCGCGTATGCGAGAGAGAAAGAAAACAGCTAATCCTAGGAAAAGTGCCATCTTTGACAGCAGTGCAGGTCCTTACAGCACAAGCCCCCTGACCCACTCGGACCCTCGTGATTAAGAGTCAGGCCTCAATAAAAAGTGTGTAAAAGAGCCCGGATTGGTTGATGTGGGTGGGGCTTGATCAGAGCAGCCGTCTCATAGGTCACCTTGTGAGATCGCACGTTTGGTGTGTTACTGGGCTGCAGAAGCAGAGAAAAGTCCACATGGGTGGTCATTCAAAGTGAGACCCCAGTGGTGTGACAAACAGGACATTTAAAAAGAAATAAAATATCGAGACTGGAGCCTCTTCTAGGAGTGTCTTCAACACCGGTGCAGACGCCAATGACAACATGCGGGACCCCGAGGCCAAGCCCAAACATCGGACCCCCTTTCAGCAGACTGGCTTCATTCAACTCCTAATAAAACTCTGCCACTCGTACCCTTCATCTTATGTCACATCGGCTCCCCTCTATGGCGCCTTTCCTGGTGAGGACGCCTACACTTCTACAATGAGACCCCTGACAGACTCACTCAGAGCCAATGGCAGCAATTCAACAGCTGAGTCTAAGTAGAGCCTACAGTGGCCCCGGGTTCAAGTGCGCACCTTTGTCACTATAGCGAGACCAACGAGCCAACAGCCACAGCCTGGCACATACAGCTGAGCACCATCTCCAGGTGAAGGCCACAGCGAGCAGAGCCAACGCAACACCGCTGGTCTTAAGGGAGGCACCCACACTGGAGTGGGCACCAGCCCTGTGATCCAAACAAAGATTATACCAGGAGTGCCCAGGAGGAGGAACCCCCTGACCCGGCGCCCACCCCACACAGTAAGCCACCCACACCAGTTGGAATAAGAAATGGGGCAAAGTGACCTACAGGTAGACGTCTGACTGATGTCCAGCGCCGCTGCTCTCCTGCAGATCCTGGTTGCCCGTCGCCTCTGCCATGTCTGCCGCCCGTCTTGCTGTACGGTTTACTCGTAGATGTCGGAAACAACAGCGGCCCCCCCTTCCAAGTCCCCGGCACACATTGAGCTCAGATAGTTTTGCTTCCTCTTTAGTGGAGAACTGAGATAAAGACGGAAACGTCACAAGGCTGTGGGGGTTGGGGGGGTCTCGGGCAGATGAGTTTTAGTGACAGCCCACCGGAGTGGGGGGGCTCGCTCATTTGATTCAATTTACATTTATCCAAAGAATCTTCCAAATCACAAACGTAATGCTCAAATATCTTTGTGTCAGGAGCGCAGATGTTTGAGATGGGGGGGGGGGGGGCTGGGCGACAGTGTCATTTTATATAGCGCCTTGCAATAGTCATCACTCGGTTTACATGAAAGCACAGGACCACCTGGGTTCACCCGCTGGCTTCATAGTGAAGAATTCAGCAGGCTTTAGCCATTAGGGGGCATTGCTGTCCCTTTGGTCACCCCCTCCAGTCCCCGCTCAGCCCACACATCAGCTGGTAAGGGGGGGGGGGGGCTCATTTACATTTGCCCACTGGGAAGGAAGGACAACATTTACAAAAACACAAAGAAATAACTCAACTCGTGTCATCTGTGATACTGCATGACGTCCTCAGACCTGCTTAGTCCAATTCAGGGTCTTTGGGAGCCAACAAACCCACGTCACGTCACGCCACGCCACCCCATCACCAGCTCTGCGCACAAACTGTTATGAAATATCCCAAGAAAATTAAGCAGGAACTGCCGTCACCTCCAGGCCAGAACCGAAACTTCCCTGCTTCTCCATCGACTGGCAACCACAGGCCCACTTCCTTTAAGGACATCCGGTCAGGGAGGGCGAGCGCACTCCTCCTGCCCTGTGCCCACAGGAGATGCCACTCTGTTTATGAAGCTTGACTCATCTCTCCTGGAATTTCTTCTGAAGCTGGCACTGCCACGGGAGGACGGCTCTGATTTGTCTTTAGATGGCGCTCTTCACTGACCGCGGGCTCCACGTCCTTCTGTGGACACAAGTGCACTCTCGCCAGTCTCCAGTAGGTGTCCCCCAGCTCCGATGTCCCACACGTTTCACTTTTCTTGAGAATTCCGAAGCTCCTCACGAAGACCCCGTGCACATTTACATCAGTCTGGGGACTCATTAGGAACAAATGTGACAAGAGAGGGGGACAAAATTGACCGTCACAAGTGACAACATTCGTACCAGCGAGTTACAATGTGCAGATTCTAAAACCTGACAACGTTCACCAAACAAGATGGTCTGCAAGCGCTTCTTATACGCAATAAGGGGGCAGACGTTCAGATGGAGGTGGGCAGCTTGAAGAAAGCCTGGCCTGAGATTTGACACCATGCACAGGGGGCATCAGCAGACCTGAGTGGTTGAGAAGGAGCAGCGGACCTCTCAAATGCCCCAGGATACACACACGTGTTTACCCGCTGACTACTCCGTGTGCCACTACAGGATGCCAGTGTACTGATCTGCAGAGAGGAGTGATGTGTGCCCACCTCACTAGCTGAACATCACATAGATCGCGGCCTTTTTCACTCATCTGCAGCAGCTTGGTGCCAGCAGAGTGTTGCCATGGTCCCGACATGTCAAGACACAAGCCTGGCCAGGCAGATGCCATCTTATCTCTTAGATGTTGTGCAGAGTGAATCTGCAAGAGTGAGAGACCACTGCAGTGAAGTCAATGAAGGTCAACTGGGCATCGGTCACCACCCTAAGATGGTGTACCATCTGGGTGGGTGTTAGTGATGGTGAGCCAAGCTAGACAGACTGACAAGCTGAGAGAACACGGAGGTGCACCTTCAACAGGTTCAGCCTAAGGTGGTGCTCCTTTACCCAGGTTGCAATATCAGTGAGCCATGCCAAGATTTTAACTGATACCGGGTGGTCCTCTGGAGGTCCCCAAGTGACGGGCACATCTGCGTATTATCAGCACAGCACTGACAGGAGACTCCATAGGACTGGATAATAAGAGATGAGCAGCAGACTGGCATCGGTCCATGGGGCACCTCCATGCTTGCCTGATTCACACTTGGCATCTCTCTCCGTGCCAGGATTTGCCCAAAGGGTAGGAATCAAACCAGCTGAGAGAAGTCTGAGTGATGCTGAGGTCAGAGTGGGTGGCAAAGACAAGGTGTTGAAGGCAGAGAATATGAGGACAGGTGACATGTTGGCAGCTCCAGTCAGCTGTAATGTGTCGACTGCAGTGAGTACTTTGGTATGCCTTGGCAGAATGGCCACTCGACGCCTGACTGACTGTGTTGGCAGTGGCACATGTCCCTGTCGCTTGCCCACTTATCCAAAGGTGCATTTGGCCACTCTTCACTGTGTGGTGACCAGAGCTGCACACAGGAGCCCAAGCATGGCCTCACCAGCGCCTCCCAGAGTCTGAGCCTGGCATCCATTGATTTATAGTCTGGAGTGAGGTGGCATTTTGTTCTCTGTCGTAGCCTTCCTCACTGCAGTTTTGGCTCACACTCAGCCCCACATTGCCCACCCTAAGCCTCAGTGGCCTTTTCTTTCATGTCTGGTGGCTGCATCTTCTAGAGAATCAGATGATGATGATGATGATGATTATTATTTCTTCCTTCCTCTACTTTTGGGGTTGCCTTCGTCTTCTCCCCTCCTCGTTAAAGCAATAAGTGACTCGGTCACAAAAACTGGCACAAAATCAAAGGAACACCAGGGCCAAATCTATCAAAGTGAGGACAAAGTAGACAATGGGTAAGGACAACACAAGGACCCCGATGCAAATGGACATTAAAGGCACTATATAAATGAGGATTGTTGATTAATCACACATGTCTGTATTCTTAGCCGCGTCTGGTGTAAGAATTTGACATCAAAGTTCTTCGTTAAAGCCAGAAAACTGGCAAAGGTTGGCATCATGAACTGTCACAGCACCCCCTAGAGGCCTAGTGAGAAACAACACGTACATAAGAGAGGGGATTGAGATGGCAGACAGCTTGCCACAGGCAGGAGAGTCGCTGACTGACCTGCCCTATGCCATCTTGTCAAAGTGAAGGATGCCATCATTGGTAGGTGGCACAGCTGCCCTGTTGTCAGTCATACTTTGACTGACTTCATCTTATGTTAAAAGTCAGACCCCTCAATCGTCTGTCATGTCTGTACCACTTTGTCGCACCTTTCCACGGGCTTCTGGTCCAGAATGGACGCCTATGCTTCTACAATGAGATCCTGGTTGGACTCAGAGGAAGAGCCAATGGCAGCAATTCATCATCCAAGTCTGTACTTGAACCCGGGTTCAAGTGTACACCTTTACTGCCATTGAAGGAACCGCACAGTGGGGCAAATGAGCCAACAGAGGAAGACTGGAAGACCCAATCAGCACCAATGTCGATAAAAGCAGACCTTCAATTTGGGGTCAAGGCCACAAGGAGCAGGAACCCACACAGCAGCATTGGCCTCACAGGAAGAACCCACCCTGGAGGGGAGGCCAGCCGTCTGATCAAACCAACAGAAATGCCAGCCGTGCTCAGATGGAGGACCCAGTGGTCGCCCTGAATAGACAAAGCTAGGTGACTTTCAGGAGGACGTTCCCCAGACTGTCTGGCACTGAGGCTCTCTCACAGGTCCCCGTCACTTTGCCCATCACTACCTCCATGTCAGCTGCTCCTCTCACAGTAGGGGGCCCCAGAGCATACTGCCTCCTGGTGGCCATCAATTGCATTACAGTTATGATTACAGATATTCAAAGGGGTGGACCTCCTAGTCATGAAGTCGCACCCTTGATCTCCTTTCTTTCTTCCCTGACTTGCGGTAGACAATGAGGGCACGAGGAGGGCTGGCATGCAGTATCATATGACACTGACCCAAATGTGACCCAGCAATGCCCCATGAGGCCTTATCTCAGGGTGTGTGCCCATCACACCACATTGCTGTCCAGCTTCTGATCTTCCAAACATCAGGGTGCACATCAGGAGGGGTGAGCCTGAAGATGACACCTTCAAAAAGTTGCTGTCCTTCTACTTTGTGCCAGGCTTTGTCTGGGCAGCTGAAGGGCACCTTTGATGAACCAGGAGCTGGCACTGTGTGGGGCGCCACCGATGGACAAACTATGACCCTGCAGTCGGCGGAGCTCAACATGGCCTCCCACGGACATTCCTTTCTGCTTCGTTTGAGCTCTTTTCAAAGAAGTATCGGGCGTGCTAATTGATAATGTTCTGGACATAGTAAATTCGTCATGAGATACGGGGGTCTTCCCAGACTGTCTTAAGACTGCTGTAGTTAAACCCCTTCTTAAGAAACATAATCTTGACCCCTCGGCCCTTGAAAATTTTAGACCCATCTCTAACCTGCCTTTCTTAAGCAAAGTTCTGGAGAAAGCAGTCATTATGCAGTTAAATGACCACCTAAATAAACATGCTATTCTTGATAAATTTCAGTCGGGTTTTAGAATAAATCACAGCACAGAAACTGCACTCGTTAAAGTAGTAAATGATTTGCGAGTGAACGCAGACAGAGGCCATATATCTGTTCTCATCCTCTTAGATCTGAGTGCTGCATTTGACACTATTGATCATAATATTCTTAGAAATCGCCTTAGTCAATGGGTGGGCCTCTCTGGCAGGGTCTTAAATTGGTTTGAATCCTACCTGACAGGGAGAAAATTTTTTGTTAGTTGTGGTAATTACAACTCAAAGACACATGATATCCGATATGGTGTTCCACAAGGCTCTATCCTGGGTCCGCTGCTCTTCTCAATCTACATGCTTCCGTTAGGTCAGATTATCTCAGGGCACAACGTGAGCTACCACAGCTATGCTGATGACACTCAGCTGTATTTATCAGTAGCACCTGATGACCCCGATTCTATTGATTCACTAACACAATGTCTGACTTGTATCTCAGAATGGATGAATAGTAACTTTCTCAAGTTAAATAAAGAGAAAACTGAAATCTTAGTGATTGGCAATAATGGATACAATGAGGCTATTAGAAATAAACTGGATACATTAGGATTAAAAGTCAAGACGGAGGTAAAAA
>JANRMT010062810.1:3384433-3398928 GCA_026402145.1 Polypterus bichir lapradei
CTTCATTTTTCATAGTTAAGTGTGATGTCTGAGTTGAGAAGTGGGCAAAGACCCCTTCAGGGAGTTGGGATTATGAGCCAGAAAAGGCGAAGTGGGAGAACTGAAAAGGAGTTAAAAAGATTCGAGTGAAAGTGGATGACGTTTTGCACGCGTAAAGTGTAAAGTACAACACATCTGTAAGTGTGGCGTGCATAACGGCCTCAGCCTTGCAAGTGCGTCTAAAGGGAGAGTCGAGGCGGTGCGTCGTGTGCGTGAAGGGGGTCCTGAGGCGGGCTGGCACCCCCCACGCTGCTGCTCTTCCTCTCTTCTTCTCCTTCTTCTTCTTCACACTTGGGTTTTTCTTAAACGGGATCAAGTCTGTCACAAATGCAGAGTCACAGAGGGTCTGTACAAATGGCTCAGACTAAGACTGCCTGGAGGGCATCTCCGTGTGACAGACACTGGCACGGTCACTGCAGGGCACGCGTAACTCTTGTTAATGATTCTGATCAAACTCATGTACTGTGAAGGCAACGACTGGGAGAAGCCTGTGCCACCCGTAATTAGCCCCACTATTTCTCAAAATAGTTTGGGATTCTCCAATGAGACGCATGTATTGGGAGGTGGTGCCACTCCACTTTCTCTGACAGCCAATAGCGTGTTGCCTCATGGAGTGGCACTTCATGAAGGGTTCACGCCTACATCTGCCCTTTGATTCTTTTTTTCATGAGACATCAGACAGATGAGCTCCTCTTGTGTTTGTGAGTCCCAGAGCCTCCTGAATGATGAGGCCTGATGAAGTTGGCACTGCACTGGCACAGTACAAAGGGTTAACTGGCATGCAGAGTTCAGCCGCAATCTCAGACTTTTTTTGTTTTCTCCATTTTGTCGAGACATCACGAGACATCAGACAGACAGGCTCTCTTACGTGATTGTGCAGTAATGCTTTATGTTCAGATATTGATTATTATTGTCTGTGTCTTATTCTGGGGACATATGACATCTGCAGGGGAGCATGAGATGATCAAAGCCATCCACATTGTCACTTGTGTTATGTAAGGGAATAAACAGCATTAGAAATGCACTTCTGAGTGTGTCTTTGCTTCTTTGTCCCTTATTCGTCCTCGTCACCTTCTCTGCATTGCACTTCCGACTGAATGCTCATTGGTTCTGAACTCCGACCAATGAGGACAGCACCTCAGCCAGTCTCAGTCATTGGGTACGTCACCTTAGATGATCAGCTCCACAGGAGGACATCGATGACTGCCACTGATGGACTAACGTTATGTAAATGAAGGCTACAGTCACCAGAATGATCATCTAATGTGACATGGACTTGAGACCCTCATAGCTTAACACACAAGTTAAGACAGAACGTGAATGGCCCTGAATACCAGACAGGTATGAAAGGCGCTATAAGACAGGTGGCCGGATGGTCGGACTACTGGCCACTCAAGATGGGTCTCTATGGATACTGAAGAGCCCAACCAGTAATTAAAGGACCACTCATTGAAGACCACGCATGCACATATGGCGCCTTCTCTTCGACGCACGGACCACCGGCGTTTTGTTTTGTCATTCATTTTGGATTCAAGAGAGCTGCAGATCTGGAGGTGAACTTCATTGGTCTGATCCCCCAAACAGAAGACTCTGGCTGGGGTGTCCCAGTGTGACAAGAACCCATTAAGAGGCACAGGAAAAGAAGCCAAGGATCAGCATTAGGATTGAACTGGGGGGCTGGCGTCACTTTAACGGAGAAGAGTGGCAGGGACACCCCGAGGTGCTCATCTCCACTCAGGTTCTTTTATGATTCCTTTATGGTCCCCCATGAAAAAATGTCCCTGTCACTGATGATTTCTCCTTTGCTGTTCCTGAAAACACGCTGGAGAAGTGTGCATCGTGCAAGGCGCTATATAGAGACGGGGGGACTCTCCCCTCATTTAGGTGATTCCACAAATGATTGCATTCTCTCTGTTTGTTGTAACGCCGTTCACTCCGACACGAAGTGAGGCGGCCGACTGTTGATCTCACAGAACGGCACGATGGGCTTAGCTGCCTTGTCACACATAAAGCCGATTCCTAATTCTGTGTCGTTACCTGGAAGTGTTCAGTGACACCCGCCACACATATGAGGAGCAAACCTCGACGGCCATCCTGAGGCTTCAGGGATTCTTTTCCATTTGTCTGTGAAACGTGAAAATGCCAGGCAGGTTCTTTATCACTGAAGCACAGCTGTCTCCTCATGACTTGTACTCAAAACAAGTTTAGGGGTATGAAATGCATCTGCCCTGGCACTCCATTGACTTTACTTCACCGCACCCGCCAGCTGGCACTTGGTGTGCAAAAGACCACCTGAGCAAAAGGTGCGGTAGGGGACAGCAAAGAGCCGATGAAGGGGGCATGGAGAGGTGGACCAGGTGGGCACGGAGTTGGCACAAGCTCTGTGCCACCACTCAACATATCTGATATAGTGCCTTTCAAACAGACCAAGGTATTACTTTATGTGTGTGTCATGTGTCACTCTCAATATCGATATACCTAACATAGCCCCATTATTGCACATTTCGAGCCCCATTTCTGTTTATGATGGGTAGATGGTGCCAAGCCTCTTCTAACCAAATCGTTCAGTTCAGGGTCATGTGGAGCCGCTGATTGTTAGTCAGAGAAATGATGCCAGTGCTAGATAAGTACAAAAGGCACTATATTATAGACTTAGCAAATAAACTGCATAATAGATTGATAGAGTTGAAAGGCACTATATGAGGGATGAATATGAAATATATAAATGATACATTGATTGAAATGAAAGGCACTATATATTAATTTGTGTGAAATATTCTATACGATATGTGTATTAAAATTAAAGGCACTATATATAGGCTGTTATGAAAGGCAGAATAAGAGAGACAGGAAATGAAATATATGATAGGTATGGTGACATTCGATAAATAGATGGACTGGTGTGAAAGGCGCTATATGGCACATAGACTGAGAAGAAAGGCACCATATGACACATAGATATATGAAAGGTATGAAGTGCACTGTGTGACAAATACGGAGAATGTTCTTGACGCTTGTCCTGCAGGGTCAGCCCCTGTGTATATGGAGACTCTCGGGAGGTCCTCCTCTGCCCACTTCATGTCCACTCATGTCTGCTGATGCCACCTCTGCCTGCTCTCAGATCTCAGTTCCGACTCTTTTCATGTTTTTTATTCATTCAAACCGCTGACTCCCTCAGTGTATTTAAGAACCACGTGAAGACCCCCTCTTGTCTGGTGGGATTCTGTCTTATTGCTGATGGCTCTGATAGGTCCTTGTAACCAAGAAACTGCAACAAGCTGGCATTTTGTTCTGAGCTCTTCACTTGTGGTGATCAATTTTGTCACCTTGTCCTGTCACACTTGCTCCTAAACAGACCCCCGCACTGATTTTTATTCGATTATGTTGACCTCTTTTGTAAGTCGCTTTGGATAGAAGTGTTTGCTAAGCGAATACATGTAAATGTGGATCGATCGATTGACTGATATGAAAGGCACTATATTATAGGCAGATGGACGGACGGTTGGACTCGTGCCCGCTCTTCGTGGACCTCTCCCGGTACTGAAGATCCAAACCACCAAACTCCGTGACTGCATTTTGACAGACAGCCGTTTGAAGCCCACGCATGCGCACCTGGCTGCCCGGCAGCCTTTCTCTTGGGCACTCGTGTCGTGCGCAGGCTGCGCTGACCTGTCCGAGCGGGTGGCATTACGGGGCTGGTGGAGACCTGAAGAAGACGCACAGACCAAACAAAGGCTTCACAGCACAAGAGACTTACAAATGACATTATTTTTTTTTCTTGAAATAGTTGTTTTTTGATACATGATATTCTTTTTCAGAGAAATATATTTTAAAATGAAATATATTCCTGACAAAGGTGTGCTTCCCAGCTTCATAACAGCGACAGCTGCGACTCCGAATGGCTCGATGGCACGGCACATGCATAAGTATGGCAGCGTTTTCTTTTGGACTTGACAGGCGGCGCTTGACGTGGTTGGCCACGCAAACACACGCAAAACACAAACACAGACCCGCAAACACACAGTGAGGGAGACTTGGAGATTACTGGTTACGACGTGGACTGGGCCATCACAAAGTGTATTTAAGTACAAGGCTGGCTGACCCCGGGGGCGTTTAAGCCTCAGACTCGAACATCTTCTTCCTGCCTTCCATGCCGGCCTTCTCTTCAATGTTCTTACGCCAGTCACCGACGTCCCGCAGATCCTGCTGTAAAATTGAAACAAAAAAAAAAAGAGGAAGACGGGGGTGAATCGATGAGACCTTTGAAGTGCAGTGGCGCAGTGCGCAGCTCCCGCTTTCACTCAAACCGATCCTTCAATCGTCTGAAGAGATGCGGGACCAGCCGGGCTAACCGGACACTTTTAAGAGCTTCAGTTAAACCCGTTTAGCGACCCCCCTCTGAAGCCCTCTTATTATCCATGAAGCCAGACCGGGGGTGGGAAGCGTCGATGCTGGCCAGGAAAAGTGGGCATAAGCGGCAATAAAAAGTGCCGCCTCGTGATCGGGAGCTTTTCTTTTTACTATTATTATGTATTTATATATTTATTACCTCTTTCTCTTCTTTCTTTACTTGCTTCAGGTTGGCCCTCAGATCCATGGACACTTTGTGCTTGGAGCCCAGCAGGGCACGCAACATGGCATCAGCGGACATGCGCACTCTGCGCAGGGGTGGCCTCTTGAATTTGCCCTTCAGGTCAAACACTTTCTGGTTGAGGTCTTCAATCTGCGCGAGACACAAATCACATTTAGTCACATTTCTCTCTGGAGTCAAATCCCCTCACTTGTTTCCATTGTCCTTTTAATTGTGTTCACAGAATCCGCCTGTCGGTGCGGCCCTCGTTTAGCTCAGACATTCCTGCGTGCGGCGAGCGTGTGGAGGTTCAGTGAAAAAGTGAGAGGCACACAATATAAGAAATAAACCTCAAGTGTGTCCTCACCTTGTGACAGTGCCAACGAGTCACCGGAGGATGAGCCCCACCCCTTTGGAGGCCCCGCCCACTCCCGTCCCGAAACTTTATGGAATAGACGAGTTCCAGTGGCTGTGCCCGACGATCACCACGTGCAGGCCCGTCGAGATATTTAAGATTACCTAGCCCCATGTTTGCTACAGGACCCCCAGTTTATTGCTTTTAAATCCAATTAAGAACCCGCTTCGTTAGCCAGGATAAGGACAATGAATTACGATACAGTGAAGTTACCGATCATTATTGTAAAAAAAAAAAAATATCAAGGAAACTATAAGGGAACACTCTTACTATTATGTTATTGTAAGTATTTTGGGGTAGAACGTTTACCTTGATGCTTCTAGTCTGATACGGTTTATTAATGCGTTTGATTTAAAAACTACGTAGGTATAAACAGAAGCTTTCTTTCTTTCTTTCTTTCTTTCTTTCTTAACTTTAATGCGGATTTCATTTTGACTGTACATTTAGAGCTACCAGTAGGGGGCATATGTGAGCCGTGGACCGCAACGAGCGGTCCCATGTATTTGCGCTTATTTCCCGTTTTATTTGAACTGTGTGTCTAAATGGCTACAGTACGTATCGACAGGATATTTACAATACACTATTAAAAGAAAACCAATTACATATTACATATTGAATTACATATTACATAGTTATGTTTATAGAAGATTCCAAACTAGATGGAAGGGCCAGTGATGGAGAGTAGCTGAATCGTTATAGAGGGACTTGAAATCTGCGGTGGGTTGGCACCCTGCCCAGGATTGGATTTCTGCCTTGTGCCCTGTGTTGGCTGGGATTGGCTCCAGCAGACCCCCGTGACCCTGTGTTTGGATTCAACGGGTTGGAAAATGGATGGATGGATGGGACTTGAAATTTTAGAGGCTTGGGTAGATGAAATTGAATGTAAGTAAATGTAAAGAATTACGAAATCTTTCTTTCTTTCGCTCATTAAAACCCTTTTCTTTTCCCCTGAGCCCGATGTAGTCTGTCGCCCCTGACGATGCGCCCTTAGCGCAGCAGTCGCCTTGTTGTTGCTGGCCGGACTGTAAATCGAAATGATCGAAAACAACAAACGTTATGGAAAACGTATCAAAGCACAATTATTTATTGGAAGGAAAAACAGTTAAGAAAAGATCAAGTGCGAATTACCGCCCCTCCGTTTAAAGAGCGCAAAGCGCTGAGTGTAGCGGTCAGTGACAAATGACAATGACAGTGCGACAATAAGGTCCTGGAAAGTGACTTTAGGTCCTGGTCTTTTCATGTAAGCTCCTCAGACGGAGTCGGAACTTGTGAGTGACAACTTCGGGTCCTTCAGCCACAATCGGGCGAAAACTGCGTGCATTCCCTCTTGTTTCGTTTGTTTATTTATTCTTTTTTCATATTAAGAATTTTGTATCTATTACACTTAATTTATTTTTTTATTCTGTGCTATTATTCTTTTTGTACCTGTAAGAAAATTTGTGAACGCTTTAAGGAGGGTAAACGGGTTATATACAGTAAATAAAATGCATTATTATTATTATTATTATTATTATTATTATTATTATTATTATTATTATTATTATTATTATTATTTCACGTCCGGAGGCTGACTAGCATAACGTGCGTCTTCTATAGAATGAGATTATTATTATTTACATTTACAGATTGTAAAGAACAATCAATGACTGAATTACACCAAGTGACAGTCATTTTGCTGCGGACCGGCACTTATTCCCCGTATTCAGACACACACACACACAATGTCGGCCACTGGGGTCGTTTCTCCTTTCCTTTGAACGATTTCTTTGCTAACTGAAAAGGCAGCCGCTACCCTGACGCTCGTAAGCAGAGTCTGAGGGTGTGAAACGACAAGTCCCAGAGAGAACCGGCATGTTTGTCCCACCCAGCCGAAGAGAGAGGAATGCCCACCTCCTTCTGGCACTTGTTAGCCTTCGCCTCCAAGTCGTATCTTTCCTCGTCGATGACGTCGATCTTGCCGTGCAGCTGTTTGCACAAATCCTGCGGAGACAAAGACAAGCGGACAAGACACAAGTCAGGCCGGGAGGGCAGAACTCAAACACACAAGAAGAAGAAGACAAAGGGGGGCTCTGGGGGGCTCAGTTAATATTGTCGTGTCCAGCTAACTTGACCCCAGACGAGCAGTCGTAGGCTCGACGCCCCCTGACTTCCATTTCTCAGGTGGCCCTTGAAGAAGTAGACTTTGGTAGGACGGACTCCGTTTCTCATGTTTAGTGGCTACACCATTTTTTTTCTTTTTTTTTCTTAATGCCAGTGCACACATTTAGAATGACATTTTCTTTGTTTTAGAAGTGTCACCTCGAGTATTTGAGTAAACTTTACTACACCCAGTAACAACACTTTACATTCGCTCAGTAATCCAATAAATGGCCACAATGACGAGAGTAGCGCACGGCCATTTCCACACGAGCAGAGCATCCATTCAGTGTGTTAATTGGATACACGATTCTACATTTGCATAAAGTGAGCACATTTGCATAAGGGAACGCCCCTCCTCGCCGCAGGCTGCGACTCCTCCTTAGAAGCCTTCTGCGTTCGCACGGTGAGAAACCCAAACGGAAGAGTTGGAGGGTCGGTGCCCACGTTCTGAACGTTTCTGTTACGCTTCTCGGTATACTGGCGACACACCTGGCTGGCATCAGAGGGGCAACGTCTCCTTCTGGTGAAACGCCGATGGCCGGAACACCCGCCTGTGGACGTTACTGTCCTTTGAGTGTAGTGACGGGTGCCAGTTCACGTTTAACTGGACCGTTAATGGAGCGTTTAGGTCAATTGAAATTGAAATATGACAACACTGATCTTTTTAGCACGAGTTGGTTTGAGTCGACATCCATGTAATTACACATTCATGGCACACGTAACTGTCGATGCCCTGTGCGGGACTTGCACGTCCTGCCAGGATAGGCTCAAACCCCCACGACCCTAATCTGGATTGAGCAGGTTAGCCAAGGACAGGACGTGACAAAAATGTCGACTGCGACAAATCGCTCGCTGCTCTCTGCCCCGACACTTTTTTGACTGTTGAATTAAATTGCAGCCATTTTTCTGCAGCGCTGTTGGTTCCATTATTCCAACTACTAAAGGATGCAATTCTTTATTCCCACTAAAATAACTGAAGTAAATCCTAATATTCCGTGAACTACTAAAATTCCAACAGCCATTCGGCACAAACAATAGAGAGTTGTTTTGTTTTTCTCCTCCTTTATTTCAGTTGATTTCACTTTTCTTAACGTTACTTCCCCTTAACGCATCGCACAGATTAACCCCCTGATTTCTTCCTAACCGAAGTCTCCCGGACTGCTCTTCCGTTTAACGATCTCCTTGACTAAAACTGTAAACTGATGGACGTCTCCGCGCCTTCTGTTACATCTTTTGACGCTGACGTCTAATTCATTGTTTGATGACATTTGCATTGGATTTTCCCCAAAGTTAATTCTAAATGCACTTGTTCTTCATTCTCATTGGCCACTATGTGTTTACGAACAGGCGCCATATGGCACATAGGCAGGCTTCATTCCTGTCTGTTAATTTGTGATGGATTTGTAAAATCAAACGTCTCTCAGTCTGCCGCCTGCCCAGCCATTACAGACGACATGAAACATTAAAACATTAAATAGCATTAGAGAGTAAAAAAAAAAGAAAAAACGCTTTGTGACGTAAGAGCAGCAGAATGAGTCGTGGTTAAACACGGGGCCAGTCTAACTCCGCCCACAATCCACACTTCACCCCTAGTGACAGTTGTCAGGCTGCAGACACGCCCAGTTATACGTGATTGGGTGATTGGTTAAGATTTAGGCTGTGGGCGGGTGTTCTGACTCGAATGATAGGCACAGGACGCCTGCGTCTCAGGGGCGGGGCTACATGTTTAGCCACGCCCACTCCTTTGGCTGCAGCGAGAAGCTTCTCTTGTGATGTTGGGTGAACTTCAGTTAAAGTGTCACCGATGAGCCCACGGCATTCAGAAAGAAAATCGATTTATGAAACGTCAAAGTTTCTCTTGGACTGTCAAAGGACGTGGAGATCCCACATGTCTGGTGTCACAGTCACCTGACCTGACATGAAAGAAACAAATCGATACACCAGGTGGAACATCCAGGACGTGCTGTGGTAGAGCTGGCACACCTGAGCACAGGGAGATCTTAAGTAGCACTGGCCATACTGACCTGACCCTTCTGGGATTGGGCGTGTGACGTGGACAATGTGTTGTTCCTAACGCAAATGTAAAGGCGTTCAGTAGAGGAGAGACCTGACCGCCGGGTCTCCTCTCCAGCCCTGTGTGGTCACCCGTCCTGCGCCACATTCTGCTTTCAGGTTTAAGCTCCGCCTCTACTCGGTGACGATTCTGAAAGATTTGGAGGGCAGGGGCAGGAAGGGACAGGAAATCTACAGACGTGACATTACGGTGAGAAATATTTACTAATTAAAAGGAGAAGGACAAATGCTCCACTTAATAGAGACTGTGACACCAGGTCTACAACCGTCCATCTTGTCACATAAAAGACTAGCGAGGGCTGCGCAGGAAAAGATGAAGAGCAGCCCTGAGGTGACCCAACAACTGGGACTTCCTGTCACTTTGGGATTTCTGTGAAGATTTGGCTTCGTGCTTCACTCGTGGGACAGCTGAGGACCCCAGGAGGGATAAAAGGGGCGAGGACACCTGGTGGAGACGAAGAGGAAGTGCGCTGAAGACTGAGGCCACCGCACAATTCTGAAGCAAACTACTGAGATGTGGACTTGAGGACCTTTAAGGAGGAGCGGTGCAGGTGAGCTTTGGGGACAGCTGAGCAATGAGCTAAAGGCACGAGTGACCGATGGACTGAATGGTCTCCTCCTCTCCTCTCAAACCTGTCCTGCTGTTCTTATGTATGAGGAAGAGTTGGGCGTAACTGGAGAGAAAGCCGCAGCGCCACAAATGGCTTCCTACTCCTCATTCCTCTCTCAGCTGCTCGTGTGTCTCTTGTCCAAATCTTAACATTTACTGCAATGGCAATCAGAGATGGAAAATCCAAAGGACTTGTCTGCTCCTGGGCAGGTGGGCCACCTTACATCCAGTATTGGCAGGACAGGTGATCTGAATGAGGGCATCAGAAGATGGAGAGATGGACCACAACCCTGAACTCTGGTAAAGGGTGACAACACTGCAGGTGGCCTTCTTTACCAGTTTCATACATGCCACTCTGTTGTCACAGTCCTACAGGATGCTGCCTCACAGCTCCAGGTGTCCTGAAGACCGTCCCAGTGGTGAACATCTCTCCATGTCACTCTGTGCTTTCCTCCAATATCCCTGAAGTTATGTTAAGTGTGTGGGGTGTGAGTGGGCACTGCCATAGACTGATGTCCTCACCAGGGACCCCCGGACCCTCAATTTGAGAATGTCCTGCCATGTAGCGTATTGAGGCGGAGGACTGGGGTATCAGACGCTCAAGTCCATAACGTCAGACGGCAGCCTCGGGGTCTGAGGAAGCCCCTTCAGTGGTAAAGACACCTACAGATGAACTCCTCTTGTTTCTGGGAGCTGAAGTGGACCTTGCAGGGTCACAGGGAAGTCAGCCATTACTGAAGGAGGACCACACCTGGACATCTTAGCTGCCTCAGAGCATCATGGGATGTGTGGACTGCGTCAGGAGGCTCCAGTGGGCATGGAGGTGTGCTGGAGGCCGCTAGTGCAGAGTGGCAGCCTTGACCTTCCAGAGCAGGTAGTAAGGCGCTATACTGGCACAGGGCATTATCAATGTGGGGTCCTGACGTGAGCGCCCGGGTGGATGTGGAAGCCCAGGTTTGCAGTTTGACTCACTGAACATTCAGATCAACCTGCTTGAATATTAACTTTGGGGGTCAAAGGTGACAGCCTGTGTCCGTGTTAGGGTGGCACTTTAAAGTGAGGACTTTCAAGTCGACTCAGCGACTCAGCTCTTCCTCCCTACACTCACCTAAGCCCACCTGGTACTGAACTGACTCCATTCTCAGCCATTCTCAACCGTATCGCAGTACATAACGAGACCCCCCCAACCCCTGACGGATATCAAACCTGCAGCTCCTGCATGGAGCCCCCCATGGACAATGGTGGGCAGTGCTCCTGGAGGTAGCGAACCTTCTCTGCAGCTCGGTCACTTTCTTCCTTCTCAATGTGCTGCTTGGCGATCTGCAGCATCAAGCTCTGAAAGAGAAGAGCAGAACAGGTCAGGGGTCAGAGGAGAGCAGCCGGACCAGCGAGGGGGGCTTTAGGGGGCCGCGCCACACCAGCACCTCACAGCCGAGTAACGGCGCACAGCGTGATGGACCAAGTGACACCCGAGTGACACTCGAGGGGCCGCAGGCGTCCAGCACCCAGCCAGGCGGCTTCTTCAATGACCCCTTCAAGGTGGCGCAGATAGGGAGGGTCATGCAGCCAGCCGGGCATTCAGTGCACCATCCATGAAAAATACTGAAGCCAGCATGGGCGAGGGCATCAGAGTGTCAGAGAGAATTAAAGGAAAGGTGCTTTAAACTGGCAGCCTGGTGTCATTTAATCAATCGCTCGGTCAAGGAGCGAGTCAGGCTGAGGTACAGACATAGGAAAGGCGCTATATAGCAGATAGATAGATAGATAGATAGATAGACAGATAGATAGAGTGAAAGGCACTATATAATAGATAGATAGATAGATAGATAGATAGATAGATAGATAGATAGATAGAGTGAAAGACACTATATAATAGATAGATAGATAGATAGATAGATAGATAGATAGATAGATAGATAGATGAAAGGCACTATATAATAGATAGATAGATAGATAGATAGATAGATAGATAGATAGATAGATAGATAGATAGATTTAAGTTCCTTACCTTGAGATGCTGCTTGCGGGTGGCGGACATCTTCTTTTTCTGAAAATTGCAAGAAATTAAGACAATGTTAACAAAAAAGCACTTCGCTGTTGTCACAGTAGTTATTATTCGACCCACATTTCCGTCTGAATTTGTCGCAGGCTACAATTTGTGTCACATGTTTCACACGCACCGACCAACACGCAGAGTTCTGATGAAGAAAATGCCATGCAGAAGAGCAGAAGTCACCAAAGTGTAAACGACTTAATGCTGGCGTCCGCTCTTTTTTTCTTTCTTTCTTTCTTGGCGCGAATGTTTAATTGAATTCTACATAATAAAGAAAACAGACATCCATCTTCTTCCCCGTTTGTACTGAATGGTGTCGCGGGGTAGCTGAAGCGTAAAGCCGGTAAGTAGGGGCACAAGGCTGGAACAACACCTGGAGAGGGCGCCAGTCCTCCAAAGGGTGACCGCGAACAGACACATCGGGGTCAGCAGTTTAGCATCGCCCCTAATGAAGTGTATAACGGCTGAAAGGCGGCATTAAAACGAACGGACGTGTGATTTGAGACGCGCAGCGGCTTTATGAGTTAAGAGTGCGCATGCGCTTTAACATCCCGAGGGCTCTTCTAAGTGTGAATGTCAGCTTGGACGACTTCTGCAAAGGTCGCTCAGATATGCTCTGCGGTGTTTCCAGTCCCATAAATAGGTTTATTCTTAATTGTCCTGCCTTTCTAAAGGTGGTTCAGACTTAATTAAAGTGCCGTTATTTCTACTGGAATGCGCATGAGCGGTGGGGCTTTGCTCTGTGCGCCGTTGGAAACTGATAAACAGAAGCTCCAAGAAGCTCCTCGTTGGCTCAGCCTGTTAATTTGTGAGGGTCTGACCTCTGTGTACCTGTGTGAGTGTGTGTGGGAGTGTGAGTGTCCACTGATTGTTCCTGCCTCGCCGGCTTTGGCTCCAGCTTCACTCCGACCCCATAAGCGATTTAGAAAAATGGATGGATGGATACAACTTGTTCGGTGTATGTTAGCGTGTTAACACACTTACTATCGACATGTTTATTACTTTCTCCTTTCACTTCATTGTAATAATTTGTAAACTTAAAAAAAGAAAGAAAGAAAGGCAGATACTTTGTAAAGTTACTGCAGTAGCTCAGGTCAGTTCCCATAATTAAATCTACCAGTAAGTATTACGTGCTGAATCTCCCCGTGTTAAGGCTGGTCGAGAAGGACACATGCTACAGACACAAAATCAATCAATCAATCAATCAATCAATCAATCAATCAATCAATCGGCCTCAAGAGCATTAGGCAGTTAGCAGGTAAGATGCGAGGAGCAGAAGAGCAGCCATGGAGTGAGGGCGGCGAGTCCGGCGGGTCTTTACCTCTTCACTGCAAAAAAAAGACAAGAAGAAAAAAGAGAGAAATGGTCACCACCACGGAAGGAATGCGAGACACGAATGACGGACAGACGGACAGACACGCCAGCATACTTACTCTCCCATTGTGCTCTGTGTGTTTTCTTACAACCTGAAAAACACAAAGGAAGACGATTGGTCGCCTGTCACAGACATCTGATTGGATGATTCCAGTCCCCCGACCACGTCCAGCGGCGGACAGCAAACGGAAATCCCGGAGTCTTTAGACTTCAAACGGGGAACATGAAAGTGTCCTGGGGTGGACCAGCGTGGTCTGCTTCTCCTCTATTGTGACCGACACTGGTATTTGTGTTCTGGGAAAGTGGGTCTGGAAAATGGACGGTGGGGGACCTTCAAACGTTCGTGGAGCAACAAAATATCGTTTATAAAAAGAGCAAAACTTTAATGCCTTTGAAAACGTTAGCCGGTGACGTCATGATCCGGCTTTACTAACACTGGGCTGGTGAGGGGAAGGGAGGGGGGGCACACCCTGGCACATCACTAGCACCGTCCCTGTCACCAGAGAAAGAGCTGCTGCTGGACCCCCTGCTGCATTCTGCCCTCTTCTGTCGATTTGCTCACTAATTACACTCTCGCGTATTCTGTGCTTTCTTGGCGGACATCTCGATATGTTAGGTCAGCATTTCAGTTCCTCCAATTCACTCCGACTATACGGGGGGGATTGGGCACGATGTGTTAAAGTCCTAAAAAGTTACATTACACCTGATAATGGGGAGTTAGCCAGGATAAAAGACCCCCGAGCCAGCAGTACCCGGACGGACAATCACACGGGGACAACACGGAGCGTCAACCAAGCTGACATTAGGCGACGATCCGTAAACTTTTACATCTATCTATCTATCTATCTATCTATCTGCTATATAGTGCCTTTCTATCTATCTATCAATCTATCTATAATATAGTGCCTTTCACTCTTCTTATCTATCTATCTATCTATCTATCTATCTATCTATCTATCATATAGTGCCTTTCTATCTATCTATCTATCTATCTATCTATCTATCTATCTATCTATCTATCTATCTATCTATCTATCTGCTATATAGTGCCTTTATATCAATCTATCAATCTATCTATCTATCATATAGTGCCTTTCACTCTATCTATCAATCTATCTATCTATCATATAGTGCCTTTCATTCTATCTATCTATCTATCTGCTATATAGTGCCTTTCTATCTATCTATCTATCTATCTATCTATCTATCTATCTATCTATCT
>JANRMT010062810.1:3398938-3442555 GCA_026402145.1 Polypterus bichir lapradei
ATCTATCTATCTATCTATCTATCTATCTATCTATCTATCTATCTATCAGTTATATAGTGCCGTTGATCTAGCCAAACTGAGAGCAGCAGCACTACCCTCTGTGCCCCCCTACTGATCTTATGATGGGGCAGTGGATAGTTAAGATAAAGCCACAGAGATTAATAATTTGGACGAATGAGACTCGGCCAATCAGGCGACTTCTGCGCGTGACGTAACGGCAGCTCCGGTTCGGTTCTCTTAGCGCCCTCCCGCGCTCCGGTCGACGGTGCGTCATGCGCAGTTGCGCTCCTATCGAATATCAGAAATATCGCCCACGTGACTCCTCGATTTCACCCCCCACCCCCAAATGCGAAGGGGAGCAGCCGGCCGCCGACGTCTATTTTTGGTCGCCTCCTAAGGAGCGCAGCTGTCTTCTTTGGTTGCTCCTTGGTGTCCGGCTGGCCCCGAGATGTCACGAGCAGATGTCGCGCAGCACAGGTGATGTCCAGCTGATCTGCTTCTAGAAGTCCGTATAGGCGTTCGGTGACGGGGGAAGACAGAAAAGGCAATTCATGTAAGATTTTTGGCTAAGATGCGAGGGCGATCCAGAAATTCCGAGCAGCGTCTCCAGGCCGTACATGCGCGTTTAAGTCTCATTTTACTTCACAAACACTTCAAAGTCAGAACTAACATCTGTCAAAGTTTAAATGAGAGAAATTAAACAAAACAAAAAGCCGCACCATGCAGTTGGACTTTTTGATTCAGAATTTACGCAAACATCGCGATATAAAAATGCTTTTCGTTTTCATGTGACTGCCCACATTAAGATGGCATTAAGATGGTCACAAAGCCACTGAGCCTGAACTGTCAAATTCAGCTCAGCAGCGCATGAAACGCGCGCCGGCGTCCAAAGCTGCGCCCTGCGGTGACAGGCGCTATATGAGAGCCCCGAGTGGAAGTCAGCACGTCGGGCTTCCTTGTCCCGCTCCTGCCCGGCCGAGGGCTCCACGCAAGTCTTAGATGGCTCAAGAATTCATAAAGACAGCACAACAATCGGAGTGAAAGAAATACAAGACAGAGAAAACAGCTCACCCAACTCCGAGAAGGACAGGCGACACCTGAAGGACGGTGAGGACAGACTGGCTAGCCACAGGCGCACGTAAAGCTCACGAGGTATAAATGGCTTTATTTGATGGCTCAGCAGAATCTCCGCTTTCTCTTTATGGAAACGGAGGAGTCGTCGGGCCAATAAGAGGCCAAGCTCCAGAAATACTGTCACCTCCTTGCATTATAAATAGAGCCGCCTTCAAGATGTCTTCGGCCCCCCCATTAGCCTTAATTGTCTTGAATGAAGCATCTTGAGGAGGACTGGGGACATTTGACAAGTCACACACCGAGCTTTAATAAAGATGATGGCAGAAAGCCTGCTGAGCTCGCGCAGCTCCCCTCCGGTGCACCGACTGCTAACGTGCAGGTGCCCCCCTCAACGGGCCATAGGAGCCAAGTCCGGTTATCTATTTATTTATTTGTTTGTTTGATTGTTTGTTTATTTTATCGTAAATCCACTACTGAAGTTCAGATATTCTACATCTGACCCCTCCTCGCCCACTCCAAGCCCAGTGGTTCTCAATCTTTTTGAGTTTAGAGCCCATCTTATCTCCTTTCGAAAAATGAAGACCACCTAACAAAATGTCACGCTGTGTCATTTTCTAATTATGTCATTAAATAGGGTCACATGGTCACAGGGAGCTGCAGTCCAACACAGCAAGTATAGGGGGAAGGCAGGAACAAACCCTGGACGAGGCGCCAGTCCATCACGGGGTCACACTTAGCGACACCAATCCACCTAACCTGCATGTTTTTGGACTGTGGGAGGAAACCCACCAGACAGGGGGAGAACATGCAAACTCCACGCAGGGAGGACAAGGAGCCACTGCCACCGCGTCACCGTGCAGCCTTCCGATTACTGATGTCAGTCCTAACCCAAGTCCCTACCAGTCCTATGCCAGTTTCCTACACCGTCTTATGTTGGCACGTACTTCACGCCGACTGACCAAATGACCATTGGAATCATTTATTTTTTTCATCACAATGCCACACCCTTTGAACGGAGAGGCCGGTGTTCATTGTCACCGTGCCCCTTGTCAACTGCGGTCCCCGCTGGGCGCATGTGCAGCGCGCCGTCCCGTCCTGGCCGCACCTCCCACGTGACCCGAGGTGTATTAAGAGCGATACGAGGACCTCAAAAAGCGGGAGTGCAGTCGCGTGTCAGTCCGCCTTTTTCAGCAGCACTTTGCCAGTTTTGTATCTTGCCTTAAACACAAAGGGTGGCTCTTCAGGTAGATTTCGGTCCCCAAAAAGCCCCATCCATGTTAAGTCTGAAGGCCGCAGGCTGAACCTTCGCATATTTAATTCGGTGGCAGTTTCCATGAATGGATGATACGGGGACCCGATTTTAAAAGGACTCGCGCTGCAGGTGACACGCAGATACGGCCAGGTCTTCTTGATCTGCCGTACCCTGCTTGGTGGCCTAATAGACTTTAAGCTTTTTGGTTTTGTCCCCATATTAGGACCCTTCTGCAAACAAAAGAACCAACTTTATACGCAAAGAACCTTCCCAGAATTAAAGGGATTTTTGTCAAGCAATGGAACTACGAGGAAGCACACAGCCCCGTAATGTTACGAGTGGCATGTCGTGCCGAGAGTCCGCGTACTGACCCAAGGACCATAGCGACCCACGTAGTGACCCGCGTAGTGACCCATCTTTACTCAGTTAATGGCTGCCCGAGTCTGACGCGCTGACGTTCGGCTTGTTGCGCTCGGCGTTCAAAGGCGGCTCAGTCCGTGTCTCCGGTGACACGGCCCGATGATGATGATGATGATGATGATTATCCAGCATATTCTTTTCTTTCTTTTTTTTTACATTGTTGCGTTTCTCTTACGCTCCGCACACTCATCTCAGGAGTGGTCCTCTGTTGCCCTCTAGTGGCGCCTCGTGTTCAACACCCCGCAGTCGGACCCTTCGGTGTGGACGCGGGCAGGCCGGCGTTTAACGGCGCACCACAAACCTTTCATTCGCGTCTGATTCTCGGCGCGGTGGGCTCCACGTTGGTTGGCCCCGCGCTGTCCGACATGGCTGCCTCTTCCAAATGATTTCTGCAGGTCTTCGTGACAGCAGCAGTAGGCAGTGGCGCCACTAAACCGCCCGTTACGTTTGTCTTGAGAGGCTGGCGCTGCAGCGGAGCCCGCAAAGGTTCGAGCTTTTTAATGTCGTCACGTTGGCCCAAGAAAAGGTGGAATGAGAAATGAAAGAAAACAGCAAACAGAGGGGAGAGAGGAGACGAGAGGGGCTCAGACTTTCATCATTTGAGAAGCAGGCTGTGTGTTCACTTCGTTTACATTTACGTTTATTTGGCCGTCACTTTTAGCCAAAGCGACTTACTAAGTCTGAGTTCCATTTCTTTTTCGTTTTTCCAAGTGGACCTCAGTCGAGTGACGTGACTTGCTCAGGGTCACACTGTGGTGTCAGTGCAGGGGATTCGCTACTTCTAGCAGTTTGATAGCACGACCTCCATAAAATGTTTACGTGGTCTCTCTGACTCACTGGGAGGGGGCAGCGCTTCACGTCGGTCTCCCTCCTGTAATGGCCGTCGGACACTACGATCCACTGCCACCCTGCACTCACCAAGTCATCACCAATTAACTCGAGCTGCTTTCTCAAAATGCGGTTTGTCGGACCACTAAGGGGGGCAGTGAAGCTGAAGTGGTGACGGACTGGACATCACAAGAGGACAGCAGGAGGTCCTTGTGGTCCACTAGTCTGCGTTGACTGCATGCGCTGCTGGCCTTTTGAGGAGATGATTTGTTTCTATTCCACTCCATGAGTTCCGAACTATTTCTGTCCATTTAGTGTGTCCTCCTCCTCCTCCTCCTCATCCTGCCCCGGGACCACGAATGGTGACCGCGGACCTTCTGACATTCACAGTAAGATGGTCCTTATGGTCATCAGACGGGCACGGACTTCACCTCACCGCCCTCATCATCTTCATTTAACATCACAACATGTCCTGCTATCTGCAATGACGACATCTAAGTTGACGTTTTTCATTTCTCGGCCATCTTTAACCGACTCAGGAGGTCCCACGGCAGATGGGTGACCTCTGATCCCGTCATCTGTCACCGCTTTGCCACAAAGTGGACCTCGGCAGGCGAGCAGCAGTTGTGGGGGAGGACAATCGGAGCCACCAAAGGGTCGCCTTGACGTCGCTCCTGGTGTCCGTTTGGGCTGCAGCGCTTTTGAAATAAGTCCGCAAACTTTATTTGATATTTCAGAGCTTCAGTATCATCCCGATTTAATTAAAATCTTTCTTAAAGCGCCCTTCAGGTCTGCCCCTCTATCATATAGCGCCTTTCTCATCTGTCGCGCAGTTTCTCCTTTGAAATCCGAGCGCGCCGCTTGTCTTAACACGAACGCGCGACACCAAGTCCGCCTGTCGCCATGTCACTCGTGAGGATTAAAGGAAAACGAGCGACACTGTGGCGGCCAGAAGGGAAAATCGAATTTTATTTCGTATTTACTAATAGAATTGGATTTTTTTTTTCATTCACTTTTGTCGGTTAGTATTATCTTTAAATTTTTTTTAAGTTCATTTCCCATTGGCCATTCAGAGCGAAGCTCACGTTGACAAATATAGTTAGAATAAAAATAACATTCTATAAATAGGCAGGCAGAGAGACGGACAGTTAAAATTCAACATTCGATCAACTTTTAAAAATTGCTTGAATGTTTCACAATTATTTATTTAGATATGTGTTTATTTATTTGACTTAGGGTTAATTAGCGTTTTTCCTATTAATTGAACTTAAATATATTATTGGGGCGGCAGGGTGGCGCAGTGGGTAGCGCTGCTGCCTTGCAGTTAGAAGACCCGAGTCCTCCCCGTGTCTGCGTGGGTTTCCTCCCACAGTCCAAAGACATGCAGGTTAGGTGGATTGGCGATTCTAAATTGTTCCTAGTCTGGGTGTGCTTGGTGTGTGTGTGTGTGCCCGGCGGTGGGCTGGCGCCCTGCCCGGGGTTTGTTTCCTGCCTTGCCCCCTGTGCTGGCTGGGATTGGCTCCAGCAGACCCCCGTGACCCTGTGGTTAGGATATGGCGGGTTGAATAATGAATGGATGGATGAAATATATTATCGAAACAAACATATTTTCTTAAATCTTTAAACTATATGTTAATTTAAACCAACTAATATATTTATGTATATTTATATTTTTAAATGTAAATGTTTATTTATTTTATGTCCAAAATGAGTCCGATGAATTGAATTATATTGGGTGTAACTCATATTTCAATGGCCATTTGCGCTGCATCAACACAGTTAGAAATAATAAAAATAAATAGTAATCGTTTACTTTCAGCGAATTGTGTACTCTTAACATCAGCAATTCTGTTGTGCAGGAGACATAGAAGACCAGAAAAAGGCTTTAGTGATGTCGGCTGGGCTACACATTCTTTTCGTTTCGTTTCTGGAATGAAGCGAACCCAACGTGCGCTCCTCTGCTGCCCTCTAGCGGCCTCACGTTCTTTTACCGCCCGCCGTTATTCCTGTAAATGTTGAACTTCGAGTCCTTTGGCTCCTCCGGTGCGCACGTCCGGCCCGTTCCTTTGTGTCTGATTCTCGAAGTTTCTTCTAAAGCTCCGTGAAACGGCCTGTCTGTGCCCCCCAGTAACCCTCGTCCTAAGGATTTCTGAACGCCGCCATTTAGAGCACCGGGACAGCAGTCGAAGGTGGCGACACCAGACACGACCCTCTGATCGTCTGTCATTCATCGGAGACTCCCAAGGGACAGCCAAAAGGTGGACGAAGGACAGAATTGGGGGACAAAAAGACACAACTGACGGGTCACATTCGAGGGTTTGCGAAGTGGTCAGCCCGAAGGCCGCCGATGACCAAGCGGACGTTAAACTGTCACCTCGGAGGACACGCCCCTAACAACACGGGACGCTGGCCTGACAACGGGTGTCCAAAATGGTGGCGATGGTTGTTGGGGCTGAATTCTGGTTTGTTAAGTTTAACTTGATCGGATGTAATGTGATTTTCTTCAAATAAAATTATTAATAAAGAAAGAAAAAAATAAAAACAGAAAATGGAGGCCAAAGCATCCCAAAAAAATAACAAACCCTGAACGAAAAAGGGAAGAAATAAAGAAATCAACAGATACCATTCTGGTCCTCGAGTTCTCGCCCCCCACTGGTTGGCGCGAGGTGGTCGACGTCATGCCCGTCCAGTCTGTCAGGTTCCACAGACGGCGTGATCTCCGGGGTGACGCGTCCCCTCCTTCCATGACCAACTGCAACGTTTTCTTCTTCTTTTTTAATGGCGGAGAAGACCACTCTTGTCTTGGTCATGTGTCACAGTTCCACCATTCAGCCCATGATGCCCCCCACGCTCTCAGCAGACCCCCAGGCCCTCGCACACATCTTCTCTTACTGCCCACCACAAAGCAGACCTGAGCACAGGAAACATCTCGGCACCCCAGGCTGGACTCCTCAGTTCAGACTCAAACTGCCGGGCACCTTCCTTAAACAGCCCAATGCAGTGCCCACCCGCCTGCCCTTTCAATACAACAATCCCACCTTTGGTCAAGCGTAGCCCCCACATAAGTAGTGTCTGTCCCATACTGAAGGTCCTTTCAAGTCACAGTCATCTTTGTCACAGCCCGATGGAGCCAACAGGACCACGTCATCTGCACAAAGCTGAGCTGCCACCCGCAGGTCACTAAGGTGGTCACCCTGCACTCTAAGAATAAATGAGCAGTGCAGCCCGAGTGAGTCGCACAAGCCCCCCAGATATGAGTCTCTCTCACTACTGGCAATGAGGGCCAACCACAGGCCCGGTACCCTGAAGCCCCCCCACCTACAGGACACCCCCAGGGACCGAGTCCACAAAACACATGAAGACAGCTGGTCTGACATCCATGAACCTTCTAGGACCCTGTGAGGGCAACAAGCCAGTCCAGGGGTCCACAAATCCGCACTAATGTTCCTCTCGGATCTGAGGTTAAACCAACAGCCGGACCCTCACATAGACTAAGAAGTGCGACCCACCTAAATTTGGAGAAGATCCTTTAGCCCCCTTTCTTCAAGATGGAAACCGGCAGCTCAGTTTGATAATCCGGAGACTCTGTCACCGACCTCCACCCAGCCAGGACAGCCCAACAACGTCCAGGGTGAAGATCAGGTGCCCCCGGAGCCCCCGTTACCAAGGAGCTCCTTAACTACCCCACTGATAGGCGAGCCCCCATGTCGATGTCAGAGGTCCTTCTACTGCCCAGCATTGTCCCCAAGTGAGGTCAGCAGCACCCCGTCCCTGCCATACGCACCGCTCTTCCTCTCGAGCCCCCTGACAGTTCGCCAGAATCGCTCCCAGTTTTCCAGATCCACAGAGTTCCAGAGTTTCTGCCTCCTCCGCTGCTCCACTAACTAGCCAAGCTTGGATAGCCTCTTCCGGCCCCCTTTAAGCACCGGTGTCCTCCAGCAGCTATGGAGATGGCCACTGTCACATGCAGCCACATCATGGATTCACAGAACACGGCCCACTCGGGGTCAGTGTCCCCGCCCTCCTTTGGAATGGGAGAGAAATTCATCTGGAGGTCCCCCAGGTGGAGACCCCTTTCAAACGCTCACGGCACCCCCCTGCTCCTTCGACGTTGAGGTCGGCCCACTATCTTCCATAAGCAGGTAGTGACCACCTGAGCGTTCAGCCCCCCAAAGTGTCCAAGACCTTCGGCCGCACACCTGATGACACGACTGAGAATTCGATCCTCGACCTACGACCTTTGGCGCTCATGACACCCTTATGCTGACCCCAGACGTGCACCTTGGTGGTCTACAGCCAGGATGATGATCAGCACCTCCAGTCTGATGTCTCGGTCCTCTCCAGGTCGGGGTTGAGGTGCTGCCTCAAGTGGAGGCATCTCGGGGGTCTCGTTCAGGAGTGAGGGGTGAAGGCAGCGGGAGATCGACAGGCAGTCGTGGTGATGAAGAGGGGCACCGAGTCGACTGGCCATGTTCTCCATTTAGTGGTCGAGCTACGCCCCTGTCCTCTCCTACGGCCACCCGCTGTGGGCACTGACTGACAGAACTGGTGTTGGCGCTCAGCCTTAGACACGAGGTGAGGAGCTCACAGTTCAGGTGGTCCGGCCAAGAGATGACCCGACCCACAGACGACGCTGGAGTGGCTTCAGTTCAAGTCTCCAAGGGTCCTTGAGTGGCCCAGACTTGAACCCAGCAGACCCTCTGTGGGAGGAACCGAAGATGGCACCTAACAGAGCTGGAGAGGATCTGCCAGGAAGAATGGGCTCAACTGCCCAGACCGCTGGTCGAGACGGCGCCAAGGCAACTGGAGACTTGGGCATGGGGGGCTTCTGCAAAGTGTGGAATGGAGAGTCTGAACGCAGCCATGAAGAGGAGAAAAATCAACCTGCAAACCTTTGTGTCAGCGTGTTGTCACCGTGTCATTATGGGTTAGTGAGTGGGGACTGCTGGGTACAAATGTCAAATTCAAATATTTCAAAGTGAGGGGGACCACCGCTGGTCGACGTCGGCCTGCTAGACACACACTAGAGATGTGCCACGTCCATCAGAAGACACGCAGCAATTGGTCTGGAGAGGCAGGCACCAGTCACCCGTCTGCCACCTCGCCTTCTGCCCACCGAGTCAGTGTTGTCACCCACCAGGACTTCCAATGCTGGAGCATCCATGAAATCTTAGCTGGCATTGAGACTCGCAGCCCCCTGTGACTGAAGCACCTTTGACCCCCACACATGTGCACCACATGAACTTCTGCTGTTCACACTCCTCCAAGGATGTAAGACCCTGTCACACAGCATGCGGACCCCACAACTGTCGTCACATTTTATTGGCTCAGAGTCTAAACTTCAGTTCTGATTTGACCAGCTGATCTACCAAACAGTGGGCATCACCCAAAGTGAAAATGGAAAAAGCCAAATGGTCACATCTCAAAAGCCCCCCTTGTCCATCTAAATCTCGTGAGCAACAGTTGGTTGGTGGTCTCACCAGCTCTCAATCTCCCCACTGAGGTCCAATCATATGACAGAAAAACAAAATGAGGAGGAAGAACATCAGACTGCGGTGGGCTGGCGCCCTGCCTGGGGTTTGTTCTTGCCTTGTGCCCTGTGTTGGCTCCAGCAGACCCCCCGTGACCCTGTGGCTAGGATATAGCGAGTTGGATAGTGGATGGATGGACGGAGAACATCAGAACAAGACATGATAGAGAAGCAAAGAGCTGGGGGGTGAAGACAAGACCACCCCAGGGGCACTGAACCAGCCATGGGGCTCAATGAAGACCACCATAGAGAAGTGGGGGGAAAAAAGCAAAAAAACCAAAAAGTGCCCCACTGCCAGGTTAGGCTGCCTTCAAGAGAGGACACTGTGACACCAGGGTGACACGACTGGACACAATCAATGAGCTCCACAAAAGGTGTCTTCATGGAAGACGGGGACAGAAAACAAACAAACAAGCACGCGCCTCGGACAGTCAAGACTTTGGAAAACGGGCACATGGGAGGTCCTGCAAAGGTGTGGCAGAAAGTCTGGTGGTCTGAAGAAACTAAAGTGGGCGCTTCAATACTCAGCACTGTGTGTGGCATAAGCCCACCAGGCGACACCTTCATTGCTGTGGCAGTGCCATGTTGGGGGACCGGTGACGAGATGAATGAATGACGTGGGACACAGACAGGAGAACCTGCTGCCCTGAGGAGGACGTTTATCTGTCAACAGGACAATCAAGAAAGAGGGGGCTTCAAATGAAGGTGGTCTGTCACAGGCCTGTGACGACAACACTACTGAACTGATCTCTGGTGAGACCTCCAAAGTGACACCCACAGCCACCGAATACACAGGACTGGCAAATCTAGCACAAAGAATTGAGGCTCGGGTAGGGTAGGGTTGGGGGGGCACAGTGGTGCCATTTCAGTCTCCAAATGATTTATAAAGCTCTTTCTTTGTCGGGCAGCACTGTGAAGAGTCGTCTTTGATTAACAAAAAAAATCCTCGCAGTCAAACTGACTGAAATCCCAGGTTGTGACAAAAGGCACCATATAAAACTGGACTGGAGTGGCCGTCTGAAGGTGGCCAATGCCATAATGTTGCCAGGGCTCCATGCCAGCCCCCAGTCTGCTGCCACAGATTTTGATTTCAACCCCAATATTTTTGCAATATCCCACCCCTCGTCTTGTCCCTATGATGTGTCATTGTCATCTGTAAGTTTCTTGTCTACTGAGCCAAAGGGCGGCCCCCCCCCCCCCCTCATGGGATTGATAAAGCCGATCAAATGTCACCTGGTCTTGTGCCAGTGTTGGTCACCCGTTTGTATTTGCCTTCACTTGTTTAGCTGACGACGCCAGGCGGCCATTTTGTGGTTCTTTACATCTGTGAGGCGTTCTGGACGTCTGCCTGATGCCTTTGCACGTGTCTTATACACAGCACTTGAAACAGCGGGGTGGACTTCACTCCATGTCACTTTTTGAACATCTAAAAATCTAAAAGTTTGTCGTCGACGAGGACTGGGGGGTCTTGGGCCTACCGGGGGGCCCCTTCTGTGTTCTTGACCTCCAAGTTGTCTGAATGTTTTAGTTTGTGAGGTTGTTTGATGTGCCCCTCGGCTCGGACCCACGACAGTCAGACTCTTCTTGTCATTTCCCAGCCCCTCTGCCTACATTTGCCCCCCTTGGGTGTCCTTTATTCACTGGTTTGTACCCGTCTGCCTTCTGCACCCACCGCTCCTGTTAAAGGGGTTTGGCGCTCTGATTTCAATATGGTGGTGTTTGCATTTCTAAGCTAACTTCTTCTGTCCTCTTTAGCTTTAGAGTTCGACTCCGACATGCGGTTTGTTATCTAATGTTACTATAAAGATGGACTGTTTTGGGCCAGGGGTTGCACAAGCCCTCCTCTCCCATGTTAGCTTTGGCATCTTTTGGCCTGTGCAGTCTGCCTTACTTTGTGGCCTTTTAGGGGTCTGGTCTTTGCAGTGGGGTCCTGCTTGGAGTTTCACTGAGCCCTGGCCGAGACCACTGCCAGGAGACAGAGAGAGGTGAGGCGCGCAGAAGACACAACTCCAAGACGGGCAGACACGAAAGGAATGAGATTTATTTGAGCAGCGTGTAGCAAACAGCATCAATACAAATTATTAAAAAACAGTTTAGTGGGGAAAGTCGATGTCAGGGACGGCCCCACAGAGCGAGCACCTTCAGGTGACAATGGCCCAAGTGTGACATGTGCAGCATAATCACCACGGTAACAAAACTCCGAGTTTATTGTGCACGTGGCAGGTGACTCAAACACACCAATCGGTACCAAATATTCAGTTTAGGGAACCTGAAAGGACTGCGCTGTTTAAAACACACTCTTATGGACCTCATCCATCCCAGATCCCACCTCGTATTAAAAGAAGGACCCCCCGTGTGCACACACACACACACACGCTCAGAACGGAGGGGCACCCCATGTGCACATCATAACAAGGACGACACAAGAGGCACACCAAAGGCATACTCGTCAGCGGGCACCGCATGACGCCAGACGCACAACTGATTAACCTCGATATTTAACACAGTCATCAGATGGCAGGAGGTCAACAAGTCCACTCACGTGGCGTCCACTGCCCAACATTTACAGACCGTGAGGCGGCGGCTCTCAGCATCTCGTCCAGTGACGCAGTCAAAACACTCTAATCAGTCGTCGTGTCCCCCCACCCTGCCCCACGTCACGATGGCAGCATAACTACAGAAAAGTCAAGTCAGATCAAGGATGTGCAAAGCAACGGCGTCTTTAAGTACAAATGACCCCCTCATATCGGTCATAATCCCAACCCCCCCCTCAGACTGGTCTGCAATGGGAGTCAAATGCCCACCTCTGTGGGTGGTGAAGAGCACAAAGTGACTCAGGACACCCCACCGTCACGTCCACACCCGGCTATTTAAGCCATCGGTTAGACCACCGGAGCCGGTCGGACCCTGTTTTATGTATTTAAACTGGTGGTCTGTTATGCAGCTCTCAATGAAGGTGACGTTACTGATGTTGGACACAAGGTGGTGCTGCATACACAGACACAAAGGGCTGGCAGCCACAAACAGGTGATTGACGATGGCAGCTCACTGTGCCAAGAGACCCAACTCAGCAGGGTGACAGCGCAATCACCTGACGGCCAGAGACTCCGGAGACCCGTCACTGCCCTGCTGGTGGTCTCCCTGTCCTATTTAACGGACGTTCTCCCTTTTTAATGGTCACTCTCTCTTATTGTTTTTTTAACATCAGTTTATTGTTCAATACTCATGTCTGCCATTTATTTGTGTTGTGGCCTCGTCGTCATGACGCTAGTTGGGTTGTCAACGGTGTGACCATGTGGGTCGTGACCTCAATTTTAATATCGATAAACACTTAGAGGTTATCTTGGTGGCCATTGTCTACACAAGTTTGCAAAAATACTCTCCAAAGACTTTATTGCATTTACTTGGCCTTGCATTTGTACAACAACTTTTTGGTGAGGGCTTCCAAATATACACGGTAGTGCCAATTTAGCGATGCCAATTCATCTGACCTGCACGACTTTGGGAGGACACCAAAGCACCACTCGCTAAAAATGAAAAAGGCACCGAGACCCTTAGCTGTGGCTCAGGTGCGTCCCATTGTTTTAGTCATGGCTGAGATGTTTGGAGTCCACCTCTGGTCAATTCCATTGATGGGACCCGATTGGGAGAGGCACACACCTGTCTAGAGAAGGTCCTACAGGTGAGCAAATCCAAGCCGTAAGGTCGAATGAAGTGCAAGCAGAGTGCAGAGGTGGGACTGGGAAAGGCTACACCTCTGAAGGTTCCCAAGAGCACAGCGGCCTCCACAGCAGCCCAGAACAACCGCAACTCACCAGACCACACTGAGCAATCAAAAGAGAACCTGATACTGACCTCTAGAGAACCTGTGGGGAGAGGAGAGGAGAGGACAGCCAGCACTTCACGCTCCACCAAACGGCGCTTTATGGCAGACGCCTCTCCTCAGAGGTATGAAAGCCAGCTTGGAGTTGTCTCAGGTTGTGAGGAACAAGACTCTGTGGTGTGATGAAAGCAAGATGGCACACTGCGGCCTCAACTCTAAGTACGCAGCCTGTCTGAAGAAGACCGGGCACCACTCAACACTTGTGCGTCACCATTACAAAGGTGAAGTGCGCCGATGGCAGCATCAGGGTCTAAGAGACTTGGACAGAGTCGAGAGCAAGCCGAATGGAGCAAACTCCAGAGATATCCGTAATGAAAACCTGCAGAGCACACTCGGGCCCTCAGTTGGGGCAGAAGGTTCAACTTCCAACAGGACAGAAAGTAAAGGTGGCAACTTGAGCCTAAAGAAACATCTCCGGAGAGACCTCAGCATGGCTGCCCATCGATGGTCTCCATCCGACCTGGCAGAGCCTAACAGATTCTGCAGGTCAGAAAATCCCCTGACTGAGTCGCGTCAGACCCCAGAAGGCTCCAGGCTGCAATGGTTACCAAAGGGGCTTCAACGGAGCCCTGAGTGAAGGGTCTGCATACTTGTGTCAAGGAGATACTTCACTTTTTTATATCTAATAGATAGGAGAGGATTTTTAAAATCCTGCTTTCGATTCGTCATTCTGTTGTTTAACAAGGTGTGGCGTATGGCCGGGGCGGGGGGGGTTGGGCCCGTGGGTTGACCCTTGTCTGCTTGGGACGCCTCCACGCTGTAAGGACAGGGGGAGGGAGCGTATCCCCCGGAGCACTAGATGGCAGCCCCCCTGGTTGCAGCGGTGCATAGGATTCCCGCAGGGCCCCATGGGAGCTGGAGTCCCATTGGGTTACGTGGGCACTGCCAGGGGGGGTGCTGGAGCTGCTGCTGAGCCCCTAAATGCAGCTCTGATGAGTTAATGAGCACCTCTGGGCGCCTTATGAAAGAAGCCAGCAGCCATCACTCGGGGAGGAGGGAGATGAAGCCTGGCAGGAGGAGTGGAGGAGGAAAGAAAGAGAAAGAGAAGAAGAAGCAGAAGAGCATTGTGTTGTGCTGTGCCTAGTGAACTGTGTTGGACCGGTGGGCAACGGGTGAAGGCGTTTCCCACGAGGAAGTAATAAAAACGTGCACTTGCCCTTGTGTCTCCTGCGTCCGTCTGTGTCGGGTTCTGGCGGCTGTACGCACCCTTAGGCTTCAACATAAACCGTGGAACAAGTGAGGGGTCGCGAGACTCGACACGCTGCGTGTTTGTACGTACAGACGGCTCTATTCTGCATATGAAGCTGCACGTTTATTTGGGGTCTTCTTTACCCGCTCTCTCTCATTTCAATCACTTGCCTGGCACACTACCGCGTATTTGTAACAAACTTCAGGAGTGCCGGTGCTCCTTGCTGGTCCGGCCCCCCGCTGAGTACCTCTCTCCACGGCGTCCAGACCCCAAAGCACACGTGAACAACGCCACATGAGCTGAACAAACGTGCAGACACCAAAGCCGAACCTTAACCAGAGGCGACTGGAGGTCTTGGCCTGCGATTGGCTCGCCATCAGATGACACGCCCACAATTACACACAACGCTGCACTCTACGGATCAGAACTGCCCATCTCTACCCTAAAATGCAGACCTTTTGGGGTTGGCACCTGACCAGGCCAAAAAGTCGCATCTTTTCACTTGCAGGCTTTTGGGGGATACTAAAAGGGATGGAGTGAGCCGAGGGTGAACATGCAATACGGTGTGTTAGTGCATGAAAACTTGTTACAGTAACGCAAACTTCAAGTTTCGTACCGATCGCATTCTTCCTCAGTCATGTCCACGCCATCTTGCGAGAAATGGCCTGCTTGAAGCATTCTGGGTCCACAGTACTGTCTGGCCTCAGCAGCTTCTCCAGATTAACTAGCAGATCCTGATGGCGCTCCTTAATATTTACGGGGTACCTGGCTCGGACAAACTCATAGGCCGCCAGAAGCCTCATGTTCCTTTTCACCATTAGGTACTGGATGATGCAGGTGGGAGCCAACGAGTAGCCATCTCGGCAGTGAATTAAAACCCGCTTGCGCTTCTCGGTGGAGGCGTCGATGCACTCGTTGATATCCTCAAAGCCCCGATGCTTCAGAGAGATCCTCTCCTCATTGGCTGCGTCACCGATGTCTACCTTCAGGCGAGACCAGCTGTGTTTGGTGTCCCGGGAGCAGGTGCAGGGGATGATGCAGACGTTCTGCTCATCCGGCAAACAGCTCATGTCAATGATGCTGTCAATGTTGTTTCGACAGAGTGTGCGCCCGCTGTAGGCCGCGTTGAGATTGCCAACATAGATGTAGTCGGTCACCTTGGATATCACCGGCTCCGAGTGATGGAACTCCTCGGGTGGGCTCGGCTTCACGTCGGCCACGTCCTCGGTTTTGCTCAGGCTTCTCTTTGCGTAATTCCGGAGTTTCTTGGAACCAGATCGCGACGGAGGGTTGGAGTCGGACTCTGAGCTGCTGTTCCAAGGAGGAGAGAACAAGGAGAATCGGCTGGACGATTTGCTTTTGGTGAGGTGCTCCACGGGACTCGACAGACCGGGGATTGACGTGTTGGATGCTGCAGCACAGAAGAGCGAGGCTCGCTCCAATGAGCCGGTGCTGCTTGCCGCCCCTGCACTATGGACTTGCTCCATCTGCAGGAAGAAAGGACAAAGGGGTTAGTGTGGGCACATCCCCAAAAAAAAAAAAAAAAAAAGGGCACCAAAGTCTCCAAGTTAAGACTGACACAAACACTCAAAGTCCTGGTCAACATTATGGGCACCCTGGAGGTCTGACACGTCCAATATCTTCTGAAAAAAGTGGGCGGAGCAGCCGAGGGTAACAACTGAAAAAGGGAAGACCACCTGAAACGATGCCAACGCTCAAGGAGTGGAAGGCCGCACCTCATGACTATTTCTTTTTATCGATTAGTCTAACGATTACTTCTTCAATTAGTTGACTAATCTAATAAATAACTTGTTGGTCTAAATAATCATTTTGGATTACTCTGTTAAAAACCTAAACTACCAAAAAGCAAACATGAAAAACTTTATTATTAGAATATCAATTCCATCTTCAAGTACAAATGACCCCTCATATCGGTCATAACCCACCACCTCCACCATCAGACTGGTCTGCAATGGGAGTCAAATGCCCACCTCTGTGGGTGGTGAAGAGCACAAAGTGACTCAGGACACCTCACCGTCATGTCCACACCCGGCTATTTAAGCCATCGGTTAGACCACCGGAGCCGGTCGGACCCTGTTTTATGTATTTAAACTGGTGGTCTGTTATGCAGCTCTCGATGAAGGTGACGTTACTGATGTTGGACACAAGGTGGTGCTGCATACACAGACACAAAGGGCTGGCAGCCACAAACAGGTGATTGACAATGGCAGCTCACTGTGCCAAGAGACCCAACTCAGCAGGGTGACAGCGCAATCACCTGACGGCCGGAGACTCCGGAGACCCGTCACTGCCCTGCTGGTGGTCTCCCTGTCCTATTTAATGGACGTTCTCCCTTTTTAATGGTCACTCTCTCTTATTGTTTTTTTAACATCAGTTTATTGTTCAATGCTCATGTCTGCCATTTATTTGTGTTGTGGCCTCGTCGTCATGACGCTAGTTGGGTTGTCAACGGTGTGACCATGTGGGTCGTGACCTCACTTTTAATATCGATAAACACTTAAAGCGGTTATCTTGGTGGCCATTGTCTACACAAGTTTGCAAAAATACTCTCCAAAGACTTAATTGCATTTACATGGCCTTGCTAAACCATTTGTTTGGCAGCAACTTTTTGGTGAGGGCTTTCAAATATACATGGTAGTGCCAATGTAGCGATGCCAATTCATCTGACCTGCATGACTTTGGGAGGACACCAAAGCACCACTCGCTAAAAATGAAAAAGGCATTGAGACCCTTAGCTGTGGCAATCAATTCCATCTCATGTGCAAAATGAAATGCAAACTCAAAGTCCTTTCAAAACAAAATAATTCCAGTTGGCAAATAAACATTTGATAACAGAAGTAGTGGAGTTTGAATCCGACATCAGAGATCACCTTCTGCAAAGGTGCAAAAAACGCAAGAGCAAGTGAGAGTGGAGTTTGTTTGAATCGGACTTCAATAACACACAAGCATATAATCCGGGGGGTCCAACTCCGGGCCTGGTGGGCCGCACTGGCTGCAGGATTTCATTCTAATCATCTTCTTAATCAGTGAGCCATTTTTGCTGCTGATTAACTTGTTTTGCCTTCATTTTAACTGACGTGACTTGGACCCTTTAGTTCACAGGGGTCCGACTCCAGTCCTGGGGGGCCGCAGTGGCTGCAGCTTTTCATTCTCACTCTTTTCCTTATCAGTTTTCACTGCTAATTCACTCCTTTTCTCTTTATTTTAATAGCCCCGTCTTTAAGGATTTCTTCATTAAATGGCAGCCAAACAGAAATGAGACGTGAAAAGAGCCAACAGATCACCAGCTAAACTGGAACATCAAACTCCAATCACTTTCTTAATGAGAAGCTGATTCTTGCTGTCAATTAAACTTGTTATTTAATTCCATGCCTGAGACATTTCCAAGACTGTCAATTTTCTGTTTTATCTAAGACCGCCATCAAAATGTTTTGGTGACCTGAGAGATCAGCCTTACTGAGACCTTCACCGATCTTTATTTTCAGATACTGTGTGATGGGCACAGGTGAGCTGGTCATGTGACGGCTCACTTTGTGTCTCATTAATGTTTAGCTGCCAATTAAGGAAAAAGAAACAACAAAGGGGCCTGAGTCACGTTAATTAAAATGAAGGCAAAACTGGTCATTTATGAAGAAGAGGGTTAGAATGAAAACCAGCAGCCACTGCGGCCCTCCAGGACCAGAGTTGGACATCCGTGATATAATTGGTCTTTAATAATCATACTGTTGGGGAGCTCAGCAGTACAATACTGTACATTACAAGCGCCAGCCTAGTTCTGCATTGCTGCCCGGGTGAAGTCGGTAGTCTTTTACACGAAGGACCTGCAGATGAACTAGGCACCGCCATGTTGATCTCTAGAAAGATGGCAGAAACACGACACATCGAGATATGCTGCACCATCTGACACATTTATAATAATCAACTACATCGATTACATCAACACGCCATAACAGCGCTAGATTAGCGGCCCCCCATTTAAAGAATTCAGATCACTTTGACTAATAAGCGATGCCGCTCAATGCAGCGAAGTGTGCCCTGAAGCCTACATTGGAGAGGCCAAACAGCCGCTACACAGGAGGATGGCCCAGCACAGAAGGAGTAACACCTCAGGGCCAGAATCAGCTGTGTACCTCCATTTGAAGGACAAAGGACACTCATTTGAGGACATTAACGTCCAGATATTGGACAGAGAAGACATGTGGTTTGAGAAGAGGGGTGAGGGAAGCTTTGCATGTGCAAATCAACAACCCCTCACTCAACAGAGGTGGAGGCCTTAGGCATAACCTGACTTCAATTCATCATCCATCCCAGATAAATCAGGCCCAATTCACACCTCCAGCAGGTGGACCACTCGTAACGACCCACTCTATAGGGGCAGTTAAAGGTGTGACGCTTACATCTACCCACACCTTCCCCTTCCTTTGTTTTACTCAACGAGCCGAATCAGGGCAGGTGTGAAGTGAAACTAACCTGAAGGACACATTTGTGGTCCCAAACAACATTCCTCAGACTGAAGAAGCTGCTTGGATGAGAAGTGAAACGGATCTACCTGACAAGAACGAAGTCCAGTTGCCATGACTCAACTACCAGGTAATTTCACCTGGATGACTGAGAATCTTCACAGACATATTTGATTAACAAGACTTGACTGTCTCAGCTGAAATAACCTGCCAGCAGTCACATGATATCATGTAACCAATGACTAAGCAGTCACTGATGGCCTTTATGCTTATTTCATTTTCCATTCCTTACTGACAATGGCGAAGAAAAGTGAGCTGCTGTACTGCCAGTGTCAGAAAGGGAAAAAAACAGGAAAAACACAAAGAGAGGGCACAGTCGGTGGAAAAAAAAACAGAAGGCCGAGGGAGACGCCAAAATAAGAACCGAGAATCGCAAGTCACGAAGATCAAGAACAAACAAAAATAAGGAAAGATATCCGTTTCTAAAAAATTCAGAAACTCCTCTGGACATATGAGGTGACACACAAATATAACCGGATTGGTAAAAAAAAATAAACTCAGCAAAAAAAGAAACGTCCCTTTTTCAGGACTGTGTATTTCAACAATAATGTTTTAAAAATCCAAATAACTTTACAGATCTTCATTGTAAAGGGTTTAAACAATGTTTTCCATGCATGTTCAATTAACCATAATCGATTAATTAACATGCACCTGTGGAATGGTCGTTAAGACCTAAACAGCTTACAGAAAGTAGGCATTTAAGGTCACAGTTCTAAAAACGCAGGACACTAAAGAGACTTGTCTACCGACTGTGAAAAACACCCAAAGAAAGATGCCCAGGGTCCCTGCTCATCTGCGTGAACGTGCATTAGGCATGCTGCAGGGAGGCATGAGGACTGCTGATGTGGCTAGGGCAATAAATTGCCATGTCCACACTGTGAGACGCCTAAGACAGCGCTACAGGGAGACAGGAAGGACAGCTGATCACCCTCGCAGTGGAAGACCACGTGTAACAACACCTGCACAGGATCGGTACATCCGAATATCACACCTGCGTGACAGGTACAGGATGGCCACAACAACTGCCCGAGTCACACCAGGAACACACAATCCCTCCATCAGTGCTCAGACTGTCCGCAATAGGCTGAGAGAGGCTGGACTGAGGGCTTGCAGGCCTGTTGTAAGGCAGGTCCTTACCAGACATCACCAGCAACAACGCTGCCTATGGGCACAAACCCACCTTCGCTGGACCAGACAGGAGTGGCAAAAAGTGCGTGAGTTTCTGCATGACAGCAATGTCAGTGTTCTGCCGTGGCCAGCGAAGAGCCCAGATCTCAATCCCATTGAGCACGTCTGGGACCTGTTGGATCGCAGGGGGAGGGCTAGGGCCATTCCCCCCAGAAATGTCCAGGAACTTGCAGGTGCCTTGGTGGAAGAGTGGGGTAACATCTCACAGCAAGAACTGACAAATCTGGTCCAGTCCATGAGGAGGAGATGCACTGCAGTACTTCAAGCAGCTGGTGGCCACACCAGATACTGACTGGTACTTTTGATTTTGAGCCTCCCTTCATTCAGGGACACATTGTGAAACATTTTTAGTTTATGTCTTATGGTGTTGACTCTTTTAGTGTTCATACAAATATTTACACATTAAGTCTACTGAAAGTAAAAACAGTTGAAAGTCAGAGGACATTTCTTTTTATGCTGAGTTTATATATATATATATTTATTGCTGATTTACAGCCTCCTAAACGTTGTCACCTTCTCTATAGTCCCCTCCTGATCTCCACGCTGCTCCAGACGTGTCTTCCATTGATGGAAACAGAGCAGGAAGTCTTCTTGCTTGAGGCTCTTTAACAGGCTTGCCATTTCTGTCTTCACTTCATCCATTGAAGAAAAATGTCTTCCCTTCAGGTTCCTTTTTGATTTTCGGGAACAAGCAAAAAAAAAAATCACTGGGAGCGAATACAGAGGATGATTGAGGGAGGACAGGAAGGTTTTTGTCACTCAAAAAAAAGCATCGTCTTGTCTTGCTGTTTGATTCTTTTTCACCTGACATTATCGCGGCTACTCGCGTAGTGATTGTTGTGTAAATGCCGAGTGGGCCGGTCACAGGATACCCCTAGCCGGTCGGCGCTTTGAGAGGGCGTGTAGGATATAGAGGAGAGAGTCCCAGGATTCATGTCCAGCCGACCTCCAGACGGTTTTCCAGGAAAGCCCCAAGCCCAGTGCGGTTATTTTTGTGCATTACCTCGTAGCATGAGATTTGAATACCCGCCACCATTAGAGATATCAGAATGGCACAACTTTTAGTAAGTGCCTCCTAGCAAACCATGACTGGGTCAAAACAACAAAGGTTTAAAAGGCCTTTAAAATTAGAAAGAATTATTAATGTCTTACAGAACTTCACCAAGAAATGAGAACGAAGTAATCCACAAAGCAAGAGGAGCCCTGGAAACCTTAAGATGAGAAAAATGCCTGGAAGGAACATTTAGGTAGCATTACAAGTGAAAATGTCCATCCTGCTCTCAGCAATTAGGAACCCTCAGCACACTCGTTTCCTTATATCAATCATCTTCTTCTTCTTCTTTCGGCTGCTCCTGTTAGAGGTCACCACAGTGGATCAACTTCTTCCATATTTTTCTGTCCTCGTCATCTTGCTCTGTCACACTCGTCACCTGCATGTCCTCTTTCACCACATCCATAAACCTCCTCTTAGGCCTTCCTCTTTTCCTCTTCCCTGGCAGTTCTATCCTTAACACCCTTCTCCCAATATACCCAGCATCTCTCGTCTGCACATGTCCAAACCAACGCCATCTCGCCTCTCTGACTTTGTCTCCCAATCGTCCCACCTGAGCTGACCCTCTAATGTCCTCATTTCTAATCCTGTCCATCCTCGTCACACCCACTGCTAATCTTAGCTTCTTTAACTCTGCCACCTCCAGCTCTGTCTCCTGTGCCACCGTCACCAGCCCATATGACATAGCTGGTCTCACTACCATCCTGTAGACCTTCACTGTCACTCTTCCTGATACCCGTCTGTCACAAATCACTCCTGACACTCTTCTCCACCGTGTCTGCACTCTCTTCTTCACTTCTCTTCCACACTCCCCGTTACTCTGTACTGTTGATCTAAAGTATTTAAACTCATCCAACTTCACCATCTCTACTCCCTTATCCTCACCATTCCACTGACCTCCCTCTCATTCACACACATGTATCCTGTCTTGGTGGTTCTACTGACCTTCATTCATCTCCTCTCTAGAGCAGATCTCCATCACTCCAGGGTCTCCCCTTCCTGCTCCCTACTCTCACTGTCAACAGCAGACATCACAGTCCACGGGGACTCCTGTCTAATCTTGTCTGTCAACCTGTCCATCACCACTGCTAATAAGGGGCTCGGAGCCGATCCCTGATGTAACCCCACCTCCGTCACTCCTACTGCAGACCTCACCACGGTCACACTTCCCTCGTACATATCCTGTGCCACTCCTCTTACGTACTTCTCTGCCACTCCCGACTTCCTCATACAATACCACAGCTCCTCTAAGGCACCCTATCATTTGCTTTTTCCAGGTCCACAAAGACGCAATGCAACTCCTTCTGTTCTTCTCTAAACTTCTCCATCAACATCTTTAGAGAAAACACCTCCTCTGTGGTGCTCTTTCCTGACATGAAACCATCCTGCTGCTCACTAATCATCACCTCACTTCTTAACTGAGCTTCCACTACTCTGTCCCATAACTTCATGCTGTGGCTCATCAGTTTGATCCCCTGTAGTCACTACAGTCCTGCACATCCTCCTTATTCTTTAATATCGGCCCACCAGTTCACTTCTTCTCCACTCCTCATCATCCTCTCAATTTCCAAGATTCCATTAAACAATCTGGCTACAAACTCCACTACCATCTCTCCTAAACACCTCCATGCTTCCATAGGCATGTCATCTGGACCAATGGCCTTTCCATTTTTCATCCTCTTCATTTCTTATGTCAGTACGCTCGGTAAAAACTCACTCTGACTGTGCGCTTTCTTAAAGACCACCCAGCCCAGTTGCAAGTTAGTTGTACGAATGTCTAGTTCAAGATGCACTCCAACTGCTGTAGACGGCTTATAATCAATACTCTCACAAATGACCACGGAGCTAAACGCTTGCGGGGTTCATATTAAATGACAAGATGGCTACTTAAATCATTTTTTTTCTCTGCGCTCCGTCAGAGTCCTGATTGTTTTCAAAGTGCACAAAGCAGACGGGAGTTGGATTTTCAAGGAGCTCTGAATGTACCACCACACAGTCCCTTCCGTCACAGAGTGATGTGCGCGTGCCCAGGGTGGCTGGTGGTCTACCCTCACAAGCGGTTTTGGCCGTTCCAGTACGGACAGAGATATTTTTGTAAACAATGCAAAAACTCCAACATGGACAGGAATGGGTTTTGTTGAAAAACTGCGCTTATAAATGAAAACACGGCCGTGTGGACGTAACCTGCAACTCCCACCCAGTGGTGCGCAGATGAAGAAAGAAACAAAGACAGAAACTGAAGCTTCATTTGGCTTTCAGAAGGACACTGGGAAGAGTCAAGAAAAAGATCTGAACTTTTGGTTAAAGTGAGAAGACAACTTTAGAAAAATGAAAGAAATGCACACTACCTGAGCTTTAAGATTGTCCTTCCAGTCCTGAGACTCCAGAGCTTTGAAGCGGCCGCTGCTGTCCGATGACACAGACAGGCAGAGGGGCCGGTGGCTCCGGATAGACAGCTGGGGGGTGGCCGCCTTGACCACCAGCTTCTGCTCGGGCTGTTCATGTCTACTCATGATTAGGTTTGGGCATGAACCTGCAAGAGGGCAAGAGATGGGGGTTAGCATGGAGAGAAACATACACACACACACACACACACAGAGCAGGGGCCCGAAGTCAAAGCAACTTGCTGGGTGATTAGATGGCAGACAGAGGGAAACCACAACCTGCTTGAAGTGCACAGCACTGCCAACCAGACTTCCAAACGCCACGATTCACAAAGTCATTAAACCAAAGCTAAACCTCCCGAGTTCATGGCTGCTGTGCCGAGGCAGGCTGCTTGGCTGAATCCCCAATTATTAGGCGTGCGCTGCACGAGCAAACGTGCACACGCAAAGAATACAAAAACTCAGGACAGCTGTGCAAACAGACAAAGTACAAATATTACAGACGTCCTCAGAACTACAGCTTGGGCACATCAGGTTCATAATGGGATACTGACTTCCGTTCAGCCATTCACACTCTCAGCCTGCGTCATGCATTAGAGGACTGAGGTGACTCCGTGTGTAAGGTGGGACGCCAACTTGACTTAATATGGCGCCATTACAAGGGCTGACACCACATCAAATAAAAGAAAGGCTGCAATGGTAGACCCTGGGGGACTCCAAAGGAGGGGCAGTACAGGTGCAGCTCAATAAATTATAGAATATCACATAAACCATATTTTTCGCTCCTTAAGACACACCTGACCATTAGACGCACCTAGGTTTAGAAAACAAGAAAAAAAATATTCTGAACCAAATGGTGTACTAATTAATATATTTAATAAGTTATATAGCAGAATAATATTTCAACCATGTAAAGTCAACAGCGGTATTAAGAACCATCATCACTGTCATTAACAAATGAGGAGAAACTAAGGTTCAAGCACTCTTCCAGTTTTCTGGAAACTTCAAGAACTCCTCATTGCTAGTGTCAGAATTTATGAAGCTCAGTTGCTCACGGTCATTTTGCAGCAGCACGTACCTATCATCACGCGGCATAACCTGTCCAAAGAACATTTGGACCAATGCTCCCTGAAGTTAGATCGCCAGTCCAGTCCCATCTCTATTTGTAATGCCACCACAAAGCCCTTTATCTCGTCTTTTGTTGTGGATTTCTACTTTGAAAAACGAGAATGCGGTGCGAGCACAGCCCGCAATTCAAAAAATTGCTCTGCATACCTGTTTGTCTCGTCTGACAGTAGCTGAAAAGCGGCATCAGGGGAGAGCAGCCTGAAGTTTTCCAGCGGCTGGTAATCTGTCGAGTCCAACAGCAAGCCATGCCGCCTGTTTGGCTCCCACGGATCAATGTCTGGGTATTCCTCCCACGTGAACCTTGGCATAGGTGCGTCGGCTGTACTCAGCTGGGGCGGCATCGGCTGATGCCAGTTCCTCACTCTCTTGCACGATCTCCTGATCACACTCAACAAAATATACGACTCAGCGATAATGCGCAAAGCATCGTCTGCTGAGTATTTTGTTTTCTGCACTCGCTTCGCTCCCTCGTGAGATGTTGATGCCATCTTGCCTTTGTTTACATTTCGTAACTCACGCACATATAAGGATTAGATGCCGAGTCAATGAGTCTAACATTCATCCAAGCAGAGAGGGAATGCCTGTGACAGAACGGTGAGTTTTGTCGCCATTAACAGCTGATTGTGTTGCCCTCTACCCCTGGATATCTGTGACGCAATACTCGCTCCATAAGACGCACAGACATTTCCACCCTTCTTTTGGGGAAAAAAAAAAGTGTGTCTTATGGAGCGAAAAATACAGTAATTCAGTTCAAATAGTGAAACTCCTGTATCATACAGATTCATTACGCACACAGTGCTAGATTTCAAGTGTTTATTTCTTTTCATTTTGCTGATTATGTCCCACAGGCACTGAAAACCCAAAATCCAGTATCTCAGAAAATTAGAATATTGTGACAAAGTTCAACATTGTAGACCCCTGGTGTGACACTCCACTCAGCTAATGAACCCAAAACACCCGCAAAGGGGTCCTGAGCCTTTAGATCAGGGGTATTCAACTAAAATCTAAAGAGGACCAATTAGAGAACATTTCTTGAAGTAATGGTCTGGAAGATGATGTTGTCTAACTATTTAGTATCAAATATATTTAAGTAACCTAGTAGTTGGATCAGCATCTGCATATAAGCAATACCAGACATTCAAATCAAATGAGTTCAGTACAATTCAAAGCCTTTTTGACAATATTTATTGTCACGTAACACAGAACTGAACATGTATGTACGTGTAGCCCAGGTAACTAACTGATTTATGTAAATAAGTTACTGATGTAAAAAATGTAAATGTTGTATTTTAAACTGTTCATTTTAGTATAACAGTTCGTTACCTGGTTATGCAGACTTTTATTTTGATAACTGGATGGGTAGAAAAAACGGAAGGTGGTGGAAGAACCGCGAGAGAAAAAAAGAACGGAGAGCGAGGAGAAAGAGAGAGGGGGACGCCGAGTTGGTGTAGCAGAAAGTTTGGGGAGACAAATTATCAGCACGATAATTTACTGGAATATGAACTGCTGATTTAGACGGAGAATTTCGATTAGACGTTCGCAGTGTCTATCCGGCAAATAAACCACTTGTTAATTCAGCGAGGGGAAGTAGCAAGGTGAAGAGGCAGTAGCTAACGCAGCTCAACACGCTTCTGGTGGACATTTGTTTAATTGGAGACGCTTTCGGATTAGCTCAGCAGCGGTTCCCTGCTCGCGGACAGAGGCGGAGAGGTCGGAAGGATTTGCTGGACTGATAACCACATTGCCAAGTAGGGTATTTTTTATTTTGTTTTGTTGCTCCTGGTGGAGTGAAGGGACCGACAGGTTTTTGGTTGCAACGCTCACAAGCCACGAATCAGGCCTGCAACGTTTTGTTTTAAATAGAGAGACATGAGTGAATGTGTTTTTATTATTAACAGTGTAATATAGTTCTTGATTATTTCCAGTTTATTACTTGTGTTTTGTTGGTTTATAATTAAACGGGGAGTTTATCATTGTTTTATAACCCAGTTTCTTGGTGTTTTTTTTTTTTTTTTTAAGTTTGTTTAGTATAAACAATTGGTTTGGGAACAAATGTAACAGGTAACTTACTCTGCCTTTCTTTATTTGTTATTACCTGACCAGTGTATTGCAATACTTAATTAATAATGTTTTGTTCATAGTGACCCGAGACTCAAAATATTAAAGTAATTAAAAATCATAATTTAGGCATTGGAGTAAAGAACTCAGGGCCCCTTTCTACACACATTTAGAGTAGACGGGCTACATACGACTGCAGATATATACAGTATTATATAATGTTCTTAAATTTACTAAATAAAAGTAGGGCTGCATTTCAAAATAAGACAAAATAGATCAAATGTGAAAATTGTGCATGTTTAAGTAAAGTGCTTAACATCAGAAAAATAAAATAAATGGAGACAAAGCTTGTATTTCCCCTTTTCTGTTTCACATCTTGACTCAACAGTCTCAACCAGTTTTACAGATAATAAATCTCAACACATCTTAACAAGTAAACAGTTTTTAATGCTCACTTTCTTCCCCGCTCCACTTTTTTTGCTCAGTGAGAGAATTGAACTCTAGCTTGTCCTGCCAGAATTTTAACACTGGGCTCTGAGACTAATTATTTTCTGGGATCTCTGAGTGGGTATGTTTGTTCGAAACCTTTACGTTTCGTCTGATAATGTCGTTTCACATTGGCACTTTTAACATATGAGACACGCTGGTTTAGTGCTCCAAGTGGGAAGTATGAACAGAAATCAGTTTGTCCATTCCGGATTAAAAGCCCTATTTTCGCTGTTCACTTTCCTTTTTTTGGAGAGCGCCATTTGTTCTTTATTTTTCTGTCCCTTTCTCTGTCTCACCTGTCTTTTCTTTTTCCAGCACAGTCATCTGTATCTCTCACTTTCTTCGGCTTATTTTTCCCTTTGTTTTTTCTACATGTATCGCTATCTTTCCTTTTCTTTCTACCGTCTCTCTTCCTTGCCTCTAACTCTCTGATCTGTCTGCACTGTAAAGTAAAGTAAAGCAATGTTCACCACCTAGAATCCACAGACTTGATTGGCTGAATGGTATCACATGGAACGGCTTAACACGCATACAATTAGGTTTAGGTTTAGGTTTAGTTTATTTATATAGCACACTTACAACAGCCACACGACTGACCAAAGTGCTGTACATTTTAAAAACATCAACATAAAATAGAAATATACGATTTAGCCAAAAGAAGCACAACAGAAACACATAAAAATAATTTGTATAAATATATCTATACATATACATATATCTACACATACACACATCTAGGTAGGCAAAATAAAGCCTAGTAAGCCAGAGAAAACAGATGTGTTTTTAAAATAGATTTAAAAATAGTCAGACTAGGAGCCATTCGGATTTCAATAGGCAGATCATTCCAAAGACGAGGCCCAATTACCGAGAAAGCACAGTCACCTCTACGCTTGAGTCTGGAGTGTGGAATTAAAAGAAGGTTCTGATCACAGGATCTCAATCTTCTCAGGGGGATATATTGGTGAAGCAATTCAGATAAATAGATGGGTGCTTGTTGGTGTAATGTTTTAAAAACCAAATAATAAGATTTTAAAATGTATTCTAAATTGAACAGGCAACCAATGAAGGGACTTCAGAAGCGGAGTCACATGATCCATTTTTTTCTTTTTTAAAAGAAATTTAGCAGCTGCGTTCTGGACCAATTGAAGACGGGCAATTTGGGATTTGGAGATGCCATAATAAAGAGAGTTGCAATAGTCGAGGCGAGATGTAATAAAAGCATGTATGGCCATCTCCAGGGTCTGGTCAATTGGTCTGTGCATTTCCTCATCCACTAAAACATTACTGTAAAGACTACAAAAGCTGCACCGCCTAAAATAGAAGCGCCCCGTCAGGTTTTAAATCATAACCTTCTGATTTAGCTGTAAGTCTGGGTCCATATGAGACAGCTTCTGGATCCGGACCCAGACCGTGGTCTGCCTGTTAGTGACCTCTGCTTTAGATGGTCTCTCAGTCTGCTTTAGTAGGCCACACCGTCATTGACAGTCATTCAGAAGATGGTCATTGAGACCCTCAGCCACAAAAGGTCACTGCTAAAGAAGCTGGCTCTTCACAGAGTGCTGTGTCCAAGAAGATTAATGGAGAGTTGGGTGGAAGGAAAAAATGGGGCAGCAGAAAAAGGGGCACAAGCAACAGGGATAAGTGCAGACTTGAGAGGATTGTGAAGAATTTGGGGGGATTCACAAGGAGTGGACTGCGGCTGGAGTCGGTGCTTCAAGAGCCCACCACACACCATGGGCTACAACTGTCACAGCATTCATGGTGTCAACCAGAGACAACGTCAGAAGCGTCTTACCTGGGCTAACTGGACTGTTAACAGCTCAGTGGTCCAAAGTCCTCTTTTCAGATGAAAGTCAAAGGTCCCAGAGTCTGCAGGAAGAGTGGAGAGGCACAGAATCCAAGTTGCTTGAGGTCCAGCGTGAAGTTTCCACAGTCAGTGATGATTTGGGGAGCCATGTCCTCTGCTGGTGTTGCTCGACTGTGTCTTATTTATCACAGCCAGACGTCTACCAGGACATCTTGGAGCACTTCATGAACACCTCTGCTTTATGGAGATGCGGATTTCATTTTCCAGCAGGACTTGGCACCTGCCCACAATGCCAAAAGTACCAACACCTGGTTTAATGACCATGGTGTGTATCATTGGGCTTGATTGGCCAGCAAGAGGAAGATGAGAGACAGCAGAGCCAACAATGCAGACGAGCTGAAGGCCGTGATCAAAGCCTCCTGGGCGTCCATAACACCTCAGCAGTGCCACAGGCTGAGCGCCTCCATGCCATGCCGCACGGACACGGTCATTCATGCCAAAGGAGCCCTAGCCGCGTATTGAGGGCCTACATGGACGGACTCTTCAGTAGGCCAACATTTCTGTATTCAAAATCTTTTTTTTTTATTGGTCGTACGTAATATTCTAATTTTCTGAGATACTGAATTTTGGGTTTTCATTACCTGCAGGCCATAATCAGCAAAATGAAAAGAAATAAACACTTGAAATCTATAAATCTGTGTGTAGTGAATCCACAGAATACAGGAGTTTCACTTTTCAAAGTGAATTACTGAAATAAATTAACTTTTCCATGATATTCTAAGTTATTGAGATGCATCTGTATGCAAGTCCAGAGTGGACACAACAGACAGCTACAAAAACAAAGAATGAAGTGTTTATAAAAAGTAAGACATCCCTACGGCATCATCACGGCTGAAGCTGACTGCTTTCACAAGTCCCATCATTAGTTCAGAAGAGACGCCTGTCTGAGATTTCAACCGATTGTATCTTAAGGTCCATCTTGTGGCAAGTTGGTATGGTGGCCAAACTTACACAATGAAGACAACTCGATCAGGCGACTCCATGAAAAGTACGAGTCAGAGGATGAGACCAGAAAGTATGCAAGTCACCGAATATCCAGATCAATCAGTATGGCACTGCTGGAAATCTGCTAGAGCGGGCTTCCACAAAGTGTGGGAGACCACCAAGATACCTCTGAGAACTCCAAAAGAGCCGCAAGCTACAGTGACCGACATTGACAAGGCCGCGCAGACCACAACTGTTCCTGGGTGCTTCACCATTCATAGCTTTACGGGAGGGTGGCAAAGAGGAAAAACACAGAGAACATCACGGCAGAAGGAACACGGGAGACTCCGACGTCAGCGGGAGAAGGTCCTGTGGTCTGAGGAGACCAAAATGGAGCTTTCTAAGCCATCACATTAAATGTCACATTACACTGCACATTATCACAGACAAACTCCATCCATACAGGGGCAGCACTGGGCTGTGGCGATGCTTCTTGAAGGCTTGTGAGGGAAAAATGAATGCAGGGAAATCCTGGCAGAAACCTTGATGGGCGACTCCACAACAAGCCCAAGTGTAAGTCCAAAGCTACACAGGAATGACTGCAAAACAACAAGGTGAATGTCTTGGAGTGGCCAAGCCAGAGACAAGTTCTCAGTCCCATGGAGAACTTGTGGCTGGATTTGACGATGGCTGCTCACTCAGGACCACCGTGACACCTGACAGAGCTGGAGCAGAATGGGGAGAAATGGTAGAGCGAAGAGAGAGACCCCCGAGCACACAGACACATCTACTAAGTACGGGGCAGAATACAGCATACAGTATACGTACGCCATCAACTCAATCTCTAATTAACGGGGGTCTTTGTCACCTTCTCCACAATTGATCGTCTGCTAAATCAGGTCACTCAATGGAATGCCTCCAAAATACCTCCAGTGAAACTTGAGGCTTATGCTGTATTTTTTAATCACAAAATTAATCATCATCTTCTTCTTTCGGCTACTCCCGTTAGGGGTTGCCACAGCGGATCATCTAATAAATCGTTGTCTGCATATTGATTTTTTAAAATTTTACACCGGATGCCCTTCTCCCCTACACTGATCCGCTTAAACTCCAGTACACCGTTATAAACAAATTCAATTCTTTCACCAGGATAGATTTACCTGATTTATATAAAATAATTTCTCAACTGAGACCCTCCACCGGCGTCCTCGACCCAGTACCAAAAAGTTTTTTCAAAGAAGTATCAGACGTGCTAATTGATAATATTCTTGACATAGTAAACTCGTCATTAGATACGGGGGTCTTCCCAGACTGTCTTAAGACTGCTGTAGTTAAACCCCTGCTCAAGAAAAATAATCTCGACTCCTCTGGTTTTGACAATGTTAGCTCCATTTCTAACCTGCCTTTCTTAAGTAAAATCCTACAGAAGGCCGTCATTATGCAGCTTAATGACCACCTCAATAAACCTGCTATACTTGATAAGTTTCAGTCGAGTTTCAGAACAAATCACAGCACAGAAACTGCTCTCGTTAAAGTAGTCAATGACTTGCAGGTAAATGCAGACAGAGGCAGTTTATCTGTTCTCATCATCTGAGATTTGAGTGCCGCATTTGACACCATTGATCACATCATTCTTAGAAATCACCTTAGTCAGTGGGTAGGCCTCTCTGGCCGTGTCTTAAACTGGTTTGAATCCTACCTGGCAGGTAGAAAATTCTTTGTAAGTTGTGGTAATTTTACTTCAAAGACACCCGATATTCTATATGGTGGTCCACAAGGCTCTCTCCTGGGTCTGCTGCTCTTTTCAATTTACATGCCTCTGTTAGGTCAGATTATCTCGGGGCATAACGTGAGCTACCACAGCTATGTGGATGACACGCAGCTGTATTTATCAACAGCACCTGATGACCCCGACTCTGTTGTTTCACTGACCCCAATGTCTTACTTGTGTTTCTGAATGGATGAGTAGGAATTTTCTCAAACTAAAGAGAAAACAGAAATTTTTAACCCTAAAATGGATATGATGAGGTTATTAGAAATAAACTTGATGCATTAGGATTAAAAGTCAAGACGGAGGTAAAGAATTGAGGGGTAACTGTTGACTCTGACCTGAATTTTAAATCATATATTAATTAGATCACTAGGACAGCATTTTTTCACTTAAGAAATATAACAAAAGTTAGACCTCTTATATCATTGAAAGATGCTGAGAAATTAGTTCACGCTTTTGTTTTCAGTCGGCTAGGTTACAGTAACGCACTCCTCACAGGACCACCAAAAAAAGACATAAATTGATTGCAACGAGTGCAGAATGGAGCTGCTAGAATCCTAACTCAGAAACAAAAATTCAAGCACATCACCCCAGTCTGAGCGTCACTACACTGGTTACCTGTATCATTGAGAATTGACTTTAAAATCCTGCTTATGGTTTACAAAGCCTTAAATAATCTGCTCCATCTTGTATCTCAGAATGTCTTTCACCTTACACTCCAAAATCGTAACCTTAGATTTTCAAATGAGGGTCTGCTTAAAATTCCAAGAGCTAAACTTAAAAGAAGTGGTGAGGCAGGCAGCCTTCTGCTGTTAGGAGCCTAAAATCTGGAATAGCCTGCCAATAGGAATTCACCAGGTTGATATGGTGGAGCTCTTTAAACAAACTGCTGAAAACACATTACTGCAACATGGCTTTCTCACAGCTTCATTTTAGTTTAATCCTGATGCTCTATATATTCAATTAATTATTATTACTATTCTTGGTGGCTCCAAAATCCATACTAACCCCCTCTCTGCTGTTCTTTTTCCGGTTTTCTGTGGTGGTGACCTGCGCCACCACCACCTGATCAAAGCACCGTAATGTCCCTACATTGATGGATTAAAGGCCAGAAGTCCACATGACCGTCATCATCAAGTTCTTCCTTGAGAACCCTCAATACAAAGAGGACTGACTGAGGTCATTTATGTTGGGTAGAATGCCTAGAGGGGGCTGGGTGGTCTCGTGGTCTGGACCCCCTGCAGAATTTAATTTTTTTCTCCAGCTGTCTGGAGTTTTTTTTTTTTTTTGTCTTTTCTGCCCTCCCTGGCCATCGTGCTTACTTTTATTCTATGTTAATTAGTGTTCTTTTATTTTCTTATTTATTTTGTCTTTTTTTTCTTTCTTCATCGTGTAAAGCACTTTGAGCTACACTATTTGTATGAAAATGTGCTGTAGAAATAAATGTTGTTGTTGACGTTGGTGAGGATGGAGGTGCAGATTTTCTATTGGCATCTCAAAACAACCCAACTGCTATGGCTGGCACATTTATTTTAATTGTTTTTTTCTGCCTTTTTTTTTTTTTTGGTGATCTAGGAGGCAAAACTTGTGTTTTTGATACCCTGGACCCCCTGCACATTTTATTTTTTCTCTCCAGCTGTCTGGAATTTCTTTTTGGTTTTTCTGTCCTCCCTGGTCATCGGTCCTTACTTGAATTCTATGTTAATTAGTGTTCTCTTATTTTAATTCTTACTTTGTCTTTTTATTGTTGAGCCGATTTTTGGATGTCCTTTTCAATTCTGTTCTGCCTCTGATTTTGTGGAGTGTTGTGATGGTTATGGTCAGGCGGTGTCTTGGGGTCAAAGGTATAAAGTTCATCCCAATCACTTCTTTCATATCTAAGTTTTTGAAAAGCAAATTACAAAAGAGCAGCCAGCACATGTTTGCTCATTTGGTTTGTTTTCTCCTTCCTTTGTCTACCCGCTCAGCTCAGCTCAGCTCAGGTGCATTGATTACGATTCCCTGATAACGAAGCCGGCTGGGCTAACTGCTCCTGCACGTGAAGGTGCGATCAGCCAACTTCCCCATCGACACCCTGGGGCTGCCCAGCCACCTGCAAAGCCCCCCCACCAAAAGCCTGACCACACTGGTTTTATGAAGAACAACGTGCAAAGTGCCGCGTACCCCCTACAATGTGTGTCATTCTGTTTTATTTGTATGATGAATTACATCTCGCCTGAAGAAGGGGCCTGAGTTACCTCGAAAGCTGGCATATTGTTATCTTTTTAGTTAGTCAATAAAAGGGCTCATTTTGCTTGACTTCTCACTATGATGAACAAGAAAACCATCGGTGAGGGAGTTGTCATTCGCTGGTACCAATTCAGTTTAAAGTCTAAAGAATTATGAGAATCACAAGAGTCAGAGGGGCGCATGCACTCTAAACAGGGCTGTGGAGTCGGAGTCGGTGACAATGTACCAACTCCAACTCCTAATAAATTTGAATTGTAATGAAAAAAAAAAAGTGTGTGCTTGAAATAAAAGACAACAAGAACCGCATCCCCCTTGTCACCTAAAACCCACATCTTGAAGAACTTCAGCCAATGCTAAGGACCAAACAATGAAAAATGGATTTCCTGGACCTCCCCTCCTGGCTTACAGACGACCATCAAACCTGCAGCCACTAATTGTCCGAAGCTCCCTGAGTGGACCAACAGAAAACGGCACAACTCCCTGCCTACAGAAAAGATGTCAAGCGTGTGCTCACATTAGTAATATAGACTGTAGTTATACCACACTGCCGACTAGAACATCGCATAAAGGGCTCATCTTCCTGCAGATCATCTAATGGGGTCCGCCTCATTCTCGGCATGAAATGTCCTGACACTCCACTCACTCGATGTGAGAGAAACTGGACAAACACTCCGCCAGAGGATGAACTTACACAGGTGACACATTAAACGTGGCGACACAGATGTTCCACTTCAACAGCCATGGACACTGTGAGAGGGACTTTAAAGTCACAGGGCCTCTGGGCAACTTCAGAACACAGCAAGACAGAAATGAATAGAAAGTTAAACTGATGCTAAAGCTGAACACATTACACCATGGATTGAACACAGACGAGAGTTTTATGGCCAGGAATGAGGATTGTTTGCACCACTGACCCCGACAACCTGACTACAGACCCACATTGTATGGAAAAACTTATCAGAAACTTCCAAAGACTTTGCTGGACAGTCACCTTAATCCAAACATCTTGACCAGACATTGTTCACCTCTCTTGTTAAATGAATCCTAGCCTGAAGAGGTCCATTCATTTTTTACATTTAAGATGTCTCACGTAATGCTGCCTCTGTCCTGGTGTGCATATAAACAGAGGGAACTCCAGTTTCTGTATTACGTCTCGCATGAAGAAGGGGCCTGAGTTGCCTTGAAAGCTGGCATATTGTCATCTTTTTAGTTGGCCAATAAAAGGGCTCATTTCGCTTGACTTCTCACTACATTGAAGAACAAGTCAAGTTGGCAAGCCTGCACTGGTACAGCACGTTGCCGCACCCACCACACGATGAAACAGCTCGGGATCCCAGACACACGGTCCAGTCCCACCCTCCGGAAATGACCCTCCATCTGCTGAAGCCAGGTGTTACGTGGGTGACCACTGGTTCAGCCACTCAGGTCCCCAACAATGAGGATCTTACAAGCCGGATCACCCTCGGGGAAACACGATACATGGCCGTAGTGCCGTAACTGACGCTCCCTCAATATGCAGGTCATGTGACTCATTCAGGACTCCATGAGCAACACAAAAAGTCAAACCAACGGTACCCAAGGACTTTCCGGAGAGACACAAATGAAGGAGTCCAGTCTTCGTCTCAGGTCACTGGATAGCGTCCATGTCTCACAACCATATATCAAGACAGGAAGCACCAGGACTCTAAAGACTTGGACCCTCGTCCTTTTGCTGATATCGGGAGCACCACACACTCCTTTCTAGCAACCTCATGACCCCCATGTTCTCCCAATCCGTCTACTGACTTCACAGGAAGAGTCACCAGAGTCACCTGAATGTCACTACCAAGGTAAGTAAACCTCTCAATGATGAGGTCGACACTCTCTGTGCAGACAGACGCACTGCTGATGCCCGTGCCCAGGAGGTCATTAAAGGCCTGGCTCTTGATTTTTTTTATCAGGACCCTCACAAGCCCAGACACTCAGACTCCTCACTCAGTCTCTCGAGCGCCCACATCAGAGACTCCATTGAAGATCACAGCATCGTCAGCAAAGTCAAGATCTGTGAATCTTTCTTCACCAACAGATGCCCCCCAGCTGCTGGACCCCATGACCTTGCCCAACACCCAGTCCATGCCAGCACTGAACAGAGTAGGAGCAGAACACACTGCTGACTGACCACAGAATCAACTGGGAAAAACGCAGAGGTCCTGCCTCCACTCTGCACAGCACTCACAGTACCAGTGGACAGGCCGGCTATGATATCCAGCATCCTCGAGGGGATCCCGCGAACCCTCAGGATGTCCCACAGGGCAGCTCGATCAACTGAGTCAAACGCTTTGCGAAAATCGACAAAGGCTACAAAGAAACTCTGCCGATAGCCTTGTTTGCGCTCCATGAGAACCCTCAGTGCCAGGATGCGGTCGATGGTAGACTTCTTAGGCGTAAAACCAGACTGTTCCAGTCGCTGGTAGGTGAGCAAGTCATCACAGATCCTATTGAGGACCTTACCCGGCACCGAGGGCAGCGTTATCCCCCTGTAGTTGCTGCAATCCAGGCGATTACCCTTCCCTTTCCAGATAGGAACGACAAGTCCTGTTTTCCAGTCAACTGGGATGATTGCCTGAACAGTGGAGGGTTAATAGAGGATGGCATCGTATCTTCAATGAAGAAAAGAGAGAGTGTCTCTTACTGGATGATCAAATCTTGTTAGCTGCTATTTACGTTGATCCAATGAGCCGGATTTTGTTGAGCTATGACCAGACTGCTAATGGAAAAAAAGCCCTCTATGGCGTAGCAGTTGGCATGAAGGGATTACTACCATCTGAAACGCCACCACTGGATGAAGCTATGAGCACTGGCAACTCAGGATCATCCTCTTCAAACAAAGAATTAGACTTTGGTTCCTACTTGGACATAATGGAAGTTTCAAAAGCAAAACAACGTCATCTACGGCGTGAAAGAGGAACGACCAGTAACTGTCCAAATAAAGAGTTTTTTAAAAAATTAAAAGAAGTTGAAAAGTAGGACCACTCATCAAAACCGACTGTAGAAGAAGCCGTCCTTGTTGATCCAGAGATTATTAGTGATGTGGCAATGCCACCCACCCAAGTCAGTGTTGAAAGACGATTTCAGTCAGATATGAGAGAGGATCGATCTGGCAGAACACGGCATTGAGTTCATTCTACTCTACCGCCGTATTCCAGGTTTAAAATATAAACTCTTTTAGGTTTTCCAGCTTTTGTTTTTATGTAGTTTAGCTTACTTACCAAAGAATGTGGTTTATATTTTTGAACTGGTGAAGTTCCTCATGATGATTTTTATGCATGCTACTACTTTATAGCCACTTGATAAAAACAATAAAGAAAACCTTACTGTTTTCATTTTTTTATCTTTTGTTTAAACGGTAGGGAGTCCGCTTCCTAGCCAGTAGCTCTGTGGTTAAATGACGTGGATGATGCCTTCCTACAATCAACATGGAAAATACTTTAGCATATTAAATAGAGAGGAGTCAGAGTCGAAGGATTGATCTACGGACTCCACAGCCTGCCCCTAAAACACCCACCAGGAAAACCAAAACGCTGCCGGGCTCGTGTTGAGCTCGAGTGAATTCACTCATCAACTCACACGACTCGCTGAAATCAGTCGTTCTAAAAGAATCAGTTACACCTAGAAAAATGCCAGGGAGCGTCTCATGCCAAATATTCAAAGTGGCGGCCCCAGCGTTACACTAGATAATGCAGGTCCTGACTTTGGGCCGGAGGAGGAGCACCCGGCATAAGTCAGAAAAGCTTCACAGGATAACAGTCCACCGAAAAGCCCCCCTCAGTCAGACACGCATTCATCTTCAGGATGTGCCAACTCCAGACCAGCCATGACAGGGCATGAAGTCCAAACCCAGGATGCTGAATCGGGGCACCACAGTGACGCCCAGTTGGCCAGCTGCTTGAACGAGTATTTGGTGAATCCATTAGAGTTTCTAAAGAGCTACTGCTGCCAATAAGGAATGAAAGAACAAAACAACGGGCTAAGCACAAAAGGACCTGCCTGACTAAACATTAACAAAAGAGCGTGATATCACGGGGGCCACACTTGTCATGTCAATATTTGACCCTGTCACTGAAGTTAATTAACAGGGAGGCTCAGCGCAGCACAGCAAACACGAGGGGCCAGCGAGGCAGTGAACACCAAAATCAAATTACAAATAAAATGTGGGTTATTAATGAGAAAAAGAAGACTTTACTTTGCAGATGAATTTCTCACACGTCAAAAGAAGAGGAACACGCCAAGTCATTTTAAGTGGATGCAAACGTTCATCATTTACTAATGGCGATTTAATTTGTGTACTTTAGAAAAACTCCAAAGGAAGAATGCAGGCACACCTCAGGTATACAAAAGCTGCATAATATTCAGCAAATCTGATTCATCTTCATTGACCTGAATTTAAAGTGACTTTTTGATAGCTGTCACCTTTGTTGTTTATTAATGTGACAGGCAGGTGACGGCGCTCGTCATACGTAAACGAATACGCCACCTAAACACTAGGCCTGGGCTCCTAGAAACTATTGAAATCGTCAGGAAAAAAAACTGAAATGTAGAGTCGGCGATTTCGTTTTGCGGACGTGCTCGCCCCCCTCGGCTATCAGCGACTAAGCGAGTTTCTCCCTCCTCGGAGGTTTCGTTTGCCGGCTCTTTCAGCTTCACGCTGTAGCCTCGCACTTCTGGGCCGGACAGACAGACACACACACACACACATACTTCCATGCATAGACGTTTAAATATAAGATACCCTACACTGTCTGCAATGATGGCCAAGAAAAATTCTGACTTAATGGAGAATGAAGATGGTCTGAATGGAGACACAGCTTGAAACAACATCTGAACATATCTGTATTATAAAAAAAAAAAATCTTGGAAAGGAAAACCAGGGTGACGAGACGTGATCTTCTCAGAAGTTCTCAGAAGACACTTAAGAGAGTTTGGCCACACGGGGACCGTAAACATGAGACTTGGTGCCAAGAGATTGTCCCAGGACCGTCTCGCGGGGACATGAAACATGAGATTCTTGCAAGACACGCCGTACTTACAACCGATATCAAATAAGACCACGGGCAGCAAAACACTCAGTCGTGTAAAGGCACGTAGCACACACAGATCATGTGCTCTCAGCACATATAAAGCATATAAGGACAATATGTTCTCGATGAAACGTCAACGACTAAGCAAAGAAGAAAGAGCAGCGCGGAGAAAAGAGACCCAAAAGCATTGGGGAGAAAGGTACAGAATATGAAAGTAGGAAAATTCGAGAGTATTATAGCGTCCCAGCCAGGTTGAAGCCTTTTTTGTTTTAAGTCACTGTTAGGTCCGATTGAGGGAGGACGGAGTACAGCACAGAAGACTGATAGCGGGGTACCGACTGATGTGGTAAGGGGGGCGGGGCGAGGCCCGGGGGGTGAGGGGTTGGAGAGGGTCCTAGAAAGTTGTGTTTAGGGTTACAAAGTCAGCGATTGTACAACTTTTGTCACACTTTATTATGTCAGTCTGTTTTTTTTTCCACTTCTTCTCTTTTTCGAGCCGGACACGGAGGTCGGTACAGTATCAAAAAAAAAAAAAAACAGAAGGACAAAGAGAGGTCAGAAATAAAAGACAGAGTAGAAAACAAAGTAAAACGTCATAAAGAGCTTCAAAAACGAGGGGGCGAAACACATGCAGAGCAGGTTAGAGATAATGAACACTGGAATTCAAAAAACACAAAAAAATGTAGGCGTGATACACATACAGAGCAAGTTAAAGAGTGTACAAGCAGAAAAATTCTAAAGTACCAAAAAAAGAGAAATTATTACATATTATAAGGTAAAGTCATCCCTGATGGAGGATCGCAGGAATTGTGGGAAAGAGGGGTCCTTTTTATCGGATTGGCTGGCCCAGCACTGGCCAAATGGGGAGGCAGCTTGATGAATGAGGTCTCCAGGACTCTAAACAAATCCAAATCATATTATGGGATATAGATAGATAGATAGATACTTTATTAATCCCAAGAGGAAATTCACATATCATCTACTGTTAATTTCTACTCCGTACTTCTAAAATATTTATCTTATACTGTATTGAGGATTTGTTCTGCTCTGTTCTGTGTATTGTATTGCGTTGTATTGTATTGACCCCCTTCTTTTTGACACCCACTGCACACCCAACTTACCTGTAAAGGGGTTTCTCTTTGAACTGCCTCTCCCGAGGTTTCTTCTGTTTTTTCCCTACTTAGAGAGTCAAGGCTGGGGGGCTGTCGAGAGGCAGGGCCTGTTAAAGACCATTGCGGCACTTCTTGTGTGATTTTGGGCTACAGAAAAATAAATTGTATTGTATTGTATTACTCGGTGAAATAACAGAAAGGCGAACAGAGGGCAGATACAGTGGGTACGGAAAATATTCAGACCCCCTTCAATTTTTCACTCTTTGTTATATTGCAGCCATTTGCTAAAATCATTTAAATTATTTTTTTCCCTCATTAATGTACACACAGCACCCCATATTGACAGATAAAAAAAATAATTTTTGAAATTGTTGCAGATTTATTAAAAAAGAAAAACTGAAATCTCACATGGTCCTAAGTATTCAGACCCTTTGCTCAGTATTTAGTAGAAGCCCCCTTTTGAGCTAATACAGCCATGAGTCTTCTTGGGAAAGATGCAACAAGTTTTTCACACCTGGATTTGGGGATCCTCTGCCATTCCTCCTTGCAGATCCTCTCCAGTTGTGTCAGGTTGGATGGTAAACGTTGGTGGACAACCATTTTTAGGTCTCTCCAGAGATGCTCAATTGGCTGGGCCATTCAAGAACAGTCACAGAGTTGTTGTGAAGCCACTCCTTCGTTATTTTAGCTGTGTGCTGAGGGTCATTGTCTTGTTGGAAGGTAAACCTTCAACCCAGTCTGAGGTCCTTAGCACTCTGGAGAAGGTTTTTGTCCAGGATATCCCTGTACTTGGCCGCATTCATCTTTCCCTCGATTGCAACCAGTCGTCCTGTCCCTGCAGCTGAAAAACACCCCCACAGCATGATGCTGCCACCGCCATGCTTCACTGTGGGGACTGTATTGGTCAAGTGATGAGCAGTGCCTGGTTGTCTCCACACATACCGCTTAGAATTAAGGCCACAAAGTTCTATCTTGGTCTCATCTAGTATGTTTTCTTTAATTTTTCACTTAAGTCTTCGATCTGCCTCAAGAATGATTTAAGATATGAAGAGGTAGGGGAAGTGACGGCGAAGGTGGTAGGGATAAGACTGGTGCCTGTACACATGCGCCACACGGCCGCCCTGCTGCACACTGCTGAGAGTTAATTCTACAATAAAATAAAATAAAAATAAAAAGAGGAATAACCTTGGAGGTCACTCATCACCCCGAAAGCAGACAGTAGAGGTCCAAATTTCAGGTCAATAGTTTAAACGGTTTGCGAGCGACAGGCGATTTTAAATTCTGGAAAGACAAGGTAGTGTATTATATATAAAGACTAGCAAACTACCCGCGCTTCGCAGCGGCAAAGTACTGCCTTAAAATTTTTATTAAGAAGAAAATTAAACCTTTTTAAACTGAGGGAAAATATACCAATAATTATTTGTTAAGGATCTCTTTGTATACCACATTGTGAGTTCGGCCCTCTGGTTGTAACATGACCAAGCTGTGCGCTGAGCTTACTCTTGAGCATGTAACTTACAGTCGGCCATGTGAACAGTAATCTTATCTCAAATCTCACAGCTTGGATTGCTGCAGGTCTCATGGCCTGGAATCCCTGCAGATTTTATTTTTTTTCTCCGGCCGTCTGGAGTTTTTTTTGTTTTTTCTGTCCCCCCTGGCCATTGGACCTTACACTTATTCTATGTTAATTAATGTTGACTTATTTTATTTTCTTAATGTGTCTCTTATTTTTCTATTCTTCATGTAAAGCACTTTGAGCTACATTTTTTTGTATGAAAATGTGCTATATAAATAAATGTTGTTGTTGTTGTTGTTGCTGTCACAATCGGTTTGAGTTTCATGGTTTGTTTCAATTACGACAGTATTTGCAGGACTTGTGGTGAAGTGACATTCGGCATCTGTCAAGCATTGTAAGCTTACAACCGGTTTCATCGATAACTTCACATCCAGCTTTTGAGAGTTTAAACATTCATAAACATCAAAGTGTCCATTACTGAAATCGTCACCTGTGAATGTAAGATGTTTAAGAGGCATTGGCGGTTGTCCAAAGGTGTAAAATATTTGGCCATTTCGGGACACTTGAAAGCAACAACTGAACAATTCAGCGGCAGCCATCAACTCACATGCAGAACCATAGGTGAAGGGCTTAAGCATTTCACTCTTCTAGTGCTCCTGTGTAGTCTAATTATCTCCTGTACCGTCATCAGTCCACACCTTGAACCTGTCCCAGTCATTCAATACATAAGACACAATGTTCCTCAGGATATCAAGAGTGAGCCTGATATGGCCGTGCAATATGTAACACAGAGAATGGAAAAGGCAGGTGCCATCTCCGGGCATGGAAACCACTCGGTAAGTGACAGTTCTTTGATCGATGGTGATCACCTCGATAGACATGGTAATGGGGGTACGGTTGGAACGATAAAGGAAATGGGTACCTGAACAATGTAAAGGAAGTCTAAAATACCTACACAATAACTATAATCGTAATAAACGAACAATAAAACAGCGGAGAAGCCGTGGATTAAATAAAAAGGCTGCAGTTATCAGCAGGGAGACGTGAATTCCGTGGCGAAGCAAGAAAGGGAATGTAGAGACCGGAGCGACGGACGGCCTTATATAGGCAGGCAGCCAACAACGTGGGAGGTTTTGGGATGGGGGACCCAACGCCGCCTCACACGGTGACCGAGCTGCAGGCTATGGAAGTATATATGTACGTAAGTAGGATTCAGTTAGCGTTGGGAACCCGCGTACCAAATTTCTTGAAGATGGGCCCATAAGTAACAAAGACCGTTGGAAAGTTCAATATGGCAGCCGACTGTGGCGTCATACCACCGAAATAAGTACGTAAATCAGTTTCGGTTAGCGCAGGGAAGCCGCCTACCAAATTTCGTGAAGATGGGGCCATAAATAAAGTTCAACATGGCGGACGTTGTCGACCGTTATGACTGTTACGCGTAGAATTTCGAAATGAAACCTTAACTTTTGTAAGTAAGCTGTAAGGAATGAGCCTGCCAAATTTCAGCCTTCTACCTACACGGGAAGTTGGAGAATTCGTGATGAGTCAGTCAGTCAGTCAGGGCTTTGCCTTTTATTAGTATAGATAATGGCAATTATTAAATAATAATTATTATTAAATAATTCCTCCCATATAAGTAACATTTCTTGGACTGCTTTCTTCCATCTCTGAAACATTTCTAGACTTCGTCCTGTTCTTACTCGACACAGTACTAAAGTATCGGTCAATGCCCGAGTCACCTCACATATAGATTACTGTAATGCTATTCTATCTGACATCCCACAAAAACGTATCCATCGCTTACAACTTCTTCACAATTCTGCTGCCAGTATAATAACCTGCTGTTCTAAATCCACTGAAAGTATCACAGCGATTCTCTCTCAACGTCACTGGCTCCCTGTTCACTACAGTATACGATACTCAATCCCGCTCTGAACATTTAAAGTTCTCCACACCTCACTGATCTCCTCCAGACTGACACTCCTCTCACTCACTCAGATCCTGTAATTTGAGAGGATTCAGTCTGTCAATGTGGTGCAGCATTAGTCTGTGGAAGACAGACAGAACTAAAGACATGAGCATAAAATGATGGCTGTCAATTTCAAACTGTGTTTCCTTGATGT
>JANRMT010062810.1:3452224-3465110 GCA_026402145.1 Polypterus bichir lapradei
GTAAACACACTGTTGATATACAGTAAAGCCTAAATATTTTAAAGATCGAGTGTCTCCGATATCACATATGTTACAGCCATTACGATAGACAGGCCACCAGCAATAAATACGTACAATGCAAGAAAAACTGTATACAGTAAATGTGTGTACAGCGACACTAAACGTACGTACATGTACTAAGAACTGTAAGTAGAAAATTAATTATGGTTACTCACCAACAATGACACGATGACTTGTCCGATAACGACGAGTTTAGTTTTACTGCACAACAAAGGAGAGCATTACAGCTCTTCTAAAGGAGCCACTTCAGGTGATTGTGTAGCTCCGCCATTGTTCTTCTTCTGGCAGTCTTCAATCCAAATCCCTAAAGCAGATTCCATCCGGACTGCCGCCTTATTACATCCACTTACAACTCGTTTTGCACCCTGGTTAAAGGACACTGCGGCCGTAGATCTTATATTCTTTTCCTCCTTTTTAAATAAAAAGAATTGCGGACTCATTGATGCCGTAATGGCGTCCTACAGCGGTGTAGCTTTTCCCTTCCTTCAACATATCCACAACTTGTACCTTTTGGCAATCGTTAGCATCTTCCGTTGGCGCTTGGGCACGGCCCCTGAAGCAGGAGCAGGAGCAGATCGTTTTGGAGACGTGACTACGCACAAAGATAAACACACAAGTTAACTCTTCACACAGCGAAACACGTTGATGCTGAATGAGCGAGACGAGACTTCCTGGTTAACGCAGCGGAATCGAATTCAGCACGCAGGAACTTAACTGCGTGCTCTGATTGGGAAGCTTCTCAGTCATCCGCCAATAGCGTCCCTTGTGTGAAATCAACTGGGCAAACCAACTGAGGCAGCATGTACCAGAAGTAAAAGACCCACTGTACACAGAAACCCGCAAAGCAGCGAAAAATCCGCGTCATATATTTAGATATGCTTACATATAAAATCCGCGATAGAGTGAAGCCGCAAAAGTCGAAGCGCGATACAGCGAGGGATTACTGTACAGTCGATTAGTTTAGCAAATAGTCATATTTATTATAAAAAAAACTATATTAATATACCGTTTTTACTCGTGTACCATGTGCACCCTAATTTTTACAAAGAAAATTGCGAAAATCGCTTTATCCCGTGTATGACGTGCATTGTGATTGTATAGGAAGCGTTTAGGGCACGTTTTCCGTAAAATGCCCTTCTGTTTTTGTTGAATGATGAGTTTTTCTTTCTTCCGTTGCCAACCCCCAATTTTTAAATTGTTAATAAACAGAGTTAAATAAAATAAAGTGTGCCAACTTTTTGAATATCCCTCGTACATATAAAGATACTTAAACACACAGAAAAAGTCAAAGTCTACGGTTAGAAACTGCAAGTCTGTTAAACAGAAAAAATCGATAAACGCCAACCACAATCAAAAACAGGCCACCTTTGATTTAGCCACAAAACTCGGATGACAAGGGAGTGCAGGAGACAAACTCTTATCTCGCCGCCACGACGACGACGTCAGTGCCGCGCATGTCCATGTGACAACCGCTGCTGAAAATGGCCAAAAACAAGATGGCGGCAGGAAAGCCAGCCCAATATTTACAGCCATCCTAATACAGAATCCTATGGGGACAAAGCAGCAATGAAAGTGGACTGTGTGACACCAAAGGACTGCAGCAGGATCGACATTGCTGCAACAAGGCTTCAGGAAAAAGTGTTAGAACATCACCATGAAGTCCAATCACAGCATGATGAGACCTTCCTGGCTTAAGCATCGATAAAAGACGCCGCTCATCAGCTACCTCGGGCGTCCCATTATACCCTGAACAGCCAGTGCCTGTCACCCTGATTTAATGGAGTGACACGTGTTGCCATAACAGCCCAGTTTTAAATGGAAGGCCACTCTAAGTCTTTGTGCATCACCACAGGACTAAGAGAAGGTGGAAAAGTGAAACTCCAATCAGAGCACAGAAGTTGAAATCTGCGGCTTTACCTTTTGATGTGTTAAATGAAACAAAACAAACCGATGATGATGAGGAGGAGGAGGAGGAGGGAGGACAGCCTGCTCACTCCATCACAGGGGACACCCTGGACACCGTTGTGGAGAAGAGGATGGTGAGAACACTGGCCGTCTCCCCTTTTAGTTAGCAGTCTCATTCCACTATGGTGTGCTAAGAAATGCCTCTGGGGGTCTTACCTGCCCACTGCTATCAGGCAATTCAAAGCGTCCACCCGATGCACTCATTAAGTATATTGATTGATTGGCTCATATCTGTCCTGCGAGTCTCAATTCTTGTTTTTTTTTATGTTTTCCGCTGCTGTACGCATTTGAATTTCTGCTCAGGATTAATAAACTTTATCTAATCGAATCTAAAAAGAGAAACCAAGAGGTGAGCAGGACATCCCTGCCACGCATGCAGGGTGCAATTCAGGAAGCACTTCTTCATCCACACTGCGTCACTGTCATCTTGAACAATCCCTCTCAAGTGGACACTTGCACGTCGCTGCCTTGGAAAGTCAAATGGTACAACGTGAGCATTGCCCACTCTGCCCAGTGGCACTCACACCAGTACATTCCAGGACAGTTTCTACCCATAAGTCATTCGGCTACTGAGCAGTCGGTCATAAGAATGCAAATATCTTCTTATATCCTACGCTACCGTGGCTGTCTGTCCAGGATTATAAATCACCTGTCGCTCGAAAACCGTTTGGCCTATTGACCTGAAATTTGGTGCACATATACTACGTGACCTCTACTGTGCGCTCACGGGGTGATGATTGACCTCCAAGGTTATTTTCATTTTATTTTATTGTAGAATCAGCTCTCGGCAGCAGGGTGGCCATGCGGCACATGCGTATGGGCGCCGTTCTCAGCCTTACCACCTTCACTGTCACTTCCCCTACCTCTTCAGATCGTTACTCATTCTTGAGGCAGATTGAAGACTTAAGTGCCAGCTTAAGTGATAAATTAAAGAAAATGTACTAAGGAAGTGCAACACAAACACGAAGTTAATCAGTTTTAACAAGATACTGAGAAACAAAGAGAAGACGCGGGCCGCTAGGGTGGAGAAAAGAAGAAGAGCTGCTCAGGAAACAGCAAGCACATCAACCTCTGAGTGAACGAATGGTAAACGTACAGAGAAAGAAAGAGGATGAAAACGAGGAGCGCTCACGTCAAGTGTGTTCACTGCACGTCATCGTCATAGCAGTGCGCCGCTACTGGTTGTAACATAACGTGTGTAAAAAGGTGTAAGACTTACATCATGCATTTGGTCGTGTACACAGCAGATTCAGATAGTCTTCAGACCTCTTCACCTTCTGCTCACTTTACCGTGTTGCACATTTCATTTTAGATAAATCTGACGTTTTTGCCAATCAACCTACAATCTGTAAAGCATAATGACAAAGTGAAAATGTTTTCATAAAGGCTGCAAATGCATGAATGTAAGAACTCTAATGCTTAACTCAGCGATCCCAGCCTTCTCAGGTAAGCCTCTACAAGCTTTGCACACCTGGATTTCGGGCCGTTTTAATCCCATTCTTCCTGGCAGATCCTCCCGAGCTCCGTTAGACTGGATACGACACGTCTGTAAACTGACATTTTTAGGCCTGTCCACAGATGCTCTATAGGGTTTACGTCTGGGCCACTCAAGTACGGTGACAGACTTGTCCCAAAGCCACTCCAGCATTAAGCCTCGGCTGTATCCTTTGGGTCAGTTTCGTGCTGTAAAGTAAATCTTCACCCCAGTTTGTGCACTCTGGAGCAGGTGTCGTTCAAGGACCACCCTGTATTCAGTCGAATTCATCCTTCCCCCAGTTGTGATTAGTCCCTGCTGCCGAGAAGCACCCCACGCCTCACCATAAAGACAGTATTAGGCAGGGGATGAGCAGAGTCTGATCTGCGCCAGACATGGTGCTTGGAGTTCTGCCACACAGAGTTCAACTTTTGCCACATCAGACCAGAGACTCTTTTTCGCTCGTGCACTCTGAGGCCTTTAAATGTCGTCACACACCTTTTACTCACGGGTGGCGTCCATCTCATCACTCTGTCATAAATGCCTGACTGATGGAGGGCTGCTGAGATGGCTGCCCTTCTGACAGGTTTTCATATCTTGGCAGAGACGACCAAAGCTCTGTCAGAGTGCCTACCGGGTTCTTGGTCACCTCCCTGACCAAAGCCCTTCTTCCTAGATAGCCAACTCAAGGAGAAGTTCAAACCTCTTGCACTCCACAATTCTTGAGGCCACAAATCCCAAGCTTGTTTTACCTTCTGGCCCTGATGTGTGCCTCGCCACTCTATGACCCTGGAGGTCTTCAGAGAGCTGCTTGGACTGCAAGGCTTGGTTTAGGTCCTCTCATGCAGTGTGCACTGTGGGACCTTCTTTACACAGGTACACGTGTGTGTGTGTGTGTGTGTGTGTGTGTCTTTCTAAATGATGTCCAGTCAAGTCAATGTGCCACACGTGGACTTCACTCAAATTCTGGACGTGTGTCAAGGATGCTGCGGAGCACAATATGGAGGGTCACAGCAAAGGATGTCAATACTTCTAGAAATGGAAGACGTCACTTTCTGATTTTTAAATGAATTTGCAAAGCTTTCTAAAAAACAGGCTTACACTTTGTCTTTACGGCTTATAGACTGAAATGACAAATGTGTCCATTTTAAATTAAAATAATGTGCAGAAAGCAAAGGAATTCTGAATGTTCTCCTAAGTAAGTACACTCACTTGCATTCATTTCATTTTCAGCCATTGCAGTTTTGTCAACTGCTAACCTGACTTTTGCTGCAGGGGTTCTGTAAGATGGCTGACCCTGCACTCAGACCCCCAAAGGTCATGCAAAAAGACAACTTGCACTCTGGGATTAACAAAGTATATGAAAAATAAAAACCCACTGCTTCAAGGTGACATGCAAGTATGAATTTCATCGGACTGAGCGTCACTTTTACCGGATGTGACTTGGAGCAGCGGAGCAGCTTTTACCTAAGCAAGCAACACATAAGGACAGGAGGGGCTCCGCGCATTCTGAGGTCTCGCGCTCTTAATTCTCATAGCTGGGTGGTAATTACCTTTTGCTCCATTTTTCTTGGAAGGCAATCTTCTGTCAAGAAGCTGAAGTTCTACGAGATCCTTGCTCCATGTTTCTATTGATTCCATAGTTTGCTCCCCTCCTAGAAAACAAAGGCATTTTTATGAAAGGAGTCTTTACATAACACACACACACAGAGGATAACATGCAGAACAACAAAATGCAGACATTTACATTAAGAGAAGAAGAGGCTGAAAAAAAATTAATAAACGTGCAAAGTGAGAAATAAAATGTAAAAAAAAAAAAAGGTTTTTGCAGGATGGAATGGTGGCGTGGGGTCCTCAAGACTCTCACTTTCAGTTGCCACCTGAGTGATTAAAACCCCCAGCAGCATTCAGAAGACCCCAGGAATGCCATCATCAGCTGCTGCCTCTCACTGCACTGAAATGTACCACGAAAAGTGGCACGATGGGTGAGCCCCGATTGGCTACGTGCCAGAGATGAGGCAAGAAACTCCAAGCCTCCCAACTTACGTAAAGGGCTCTCCGCAGCCGGCACAGCAGGGCAGCCCACCCGGGGCTCTCACAACGCGCACCTCTCAGCGTGATAACTGACAAGTCCTCCGCCCCTTCCCTCGTCCACCTCCTCCGAAATGTGGCACAAGCACACCCGAAATACAAAAGGGGGCACTCGGCTCAGCTGCGCGGAGGTGGCGCGAGGCGCGCTCTGCATTCAAACCGCGTGGCCAATTTGCAAGGAGGCGTCGTTTCCTTTCTCTAAATGTCTCAGAGCGCCAAGAGAAACCCGAGCTATGAATGGAAAGGGTCTCGCCATCCCGCAAGAGCAAAAACACAAAAAGCAAAAAGGCAACAGACTACAATGAAAAGCACAAACCCCGTCCGCGTCTGCTCCGCACATCTCTCCAGGCAGAGAGGAGGGTAGCGCTGCACGCCGCGAGCAGGCGGATTGCGTCATTGGTGCGACTCGCAAGGCATTCTGGTCAGTGTAGTCTTTTACCGTCGCGTTAATGCAGGTAACGAAAAATCTGTCCGTTTTCCTAGCCCGCTTATCAAGGGCGGCAGGAGAGGTTAGGAAAGAAAAGAAAGAAAAAAAAGGTGTATAGTGTGTCTTGTTGGAAGTGGAAAAAACACTTTAAATACATTCAAAAAAAAATACGGGTTTACTTTTCCCTTCTAGTGTAACGGTCAAATATGCACGTTTACAATTTGCTTTTTAAGTAAATTCGATATGTACAGTACAGAATAGAATTTGTGTGTTAGGTTCATTGACTGCGGTGGACTGGCGCCCTGCCCGGGGTTTGTTTCCTGCCTTGCGCCCTGTGCTGGCTGGGATTGGCTCCAGCAGACCCCCGTGACCCTGTAGTTAGGATATAGCGGGTTGGATAATGGATGGATGAACATTGAATAATGTCAGTTGGTCCCGTGAGAGGGAGTGTGTCCCGACTTACTATTAATACTGCCGCAGAAATCTGAGGCGCCACCATGACCATTTAGATGGATTAAAATGAGTCAGAAATAAAAAGCAATTGCATGGAATTTTAAAGTTGAATTGGCTCACTTGTACAATAGATAGATAGGTGAGGCAGCACAGTGGCGCAGTGGGTAGCGCTGCTGCCTCACAGTTAGGAGACCTGGGTTCGCTCCCTGCGTGGAGTTTGCATGTTCTCCCCGTGTCTGCATTGGTTTCCTCCCACAGTCCAAAGACATGCAGGTTAGGTGCATCGGCGATCCGAAATTGTCCCGTGTGTGTGTGTGCCCTGCAGTGGGCTGGCGCACTTGTTTCCTGCCTTGTGCCCTGGGATTGGCTCCAGCAGACTCCCGTGACCATGTAGTTAGGATATAGTGGGCTGGACGATGTGTGGATGGATAGATGTGAATGGCACTATAAAATAAATAAATAGATAGAGCATAATTTATTAGTCCCTATAAAGTTAAATGCCTAATAATAATAACAATTATAATGCCTGAATTAGCATAAACTGACCTAATCCAAGGTAATCATATAAATTGTGATGATTTACTTCATGAGGTAGAACTGCTTAGTAAACAAGACAAGTTGTGTCAAATATTTGAAATAGGAAAATATGTGCTTCAGTTTATATTTTTAAAGGCTAAATATTTTCAATTGTAATAAAAGAAAGTGAAATAACCTCATTTTCGTAATCAATAACCTTAAAATGGTCTAAAACGACTCCGCACATGCTTAGGTTTTAAATTTGTCATTTTGAACTTTCTGGGATCGGCTATTAGAGGGCAAGGACCACCTAATGAGAATCAAATATTACAAATGTGACCAAATTCGTGATCAGCAGCCTCGAAATTGCCTACTGATCCCCCGTTTTGTAAAACCCCTCGGATAGGGCAGGGGTCCTCAATCCCGGTCCTGGAGGGCCGCCCGCTGTGGCCAGTGTTGGTGTTTGTGCTTTCATTCATCAAAGACAAATTTGAGATCAGGGGGGTCCTCAATTACAGTCCCGGAGGGTCGCAGTGGCTGCAGGTTTTCACTTTAACCAATTTCTCAATTAGAACCCTTTTATCTACTACTAAAGCAATACGTCTTTTGGGCTCCATTTTAGTTCTCTTGCCTGTTACCATTCATACCCTTAATTGCCTAGTTGAGATTTTAGCAGCTGCATTTAAGTTTGAATTGTTGCCTGTTTTCTTAGTCAGACATCAGTTAATAATGAGATGCAGAGAACCAATAAACCAGCAGCTCTCCAGCTCACGTGCTTATCATGAAGTATCTGCGATAAAAATGAATGAGAGGGGAATTGGAAGGACCGTTAAGTTTAAACCTTTTCTGGTCCACAAAACACTTGGATGAAGTTCTCACTGAAGGAAACTCTACAGTGCAATTCGCATTTCTCTTGGATGAATGTAAGCATTGACAAGCTAAATAGTTCAATACTGTACCAAGTTTCATTATCAGCATGGACTGTCTTCTGATTAGGAGTTGGAATGAAAACCAGCAGCCACTGCGCCTTCCAGGACTGTGATTAAGGACCCCTGCATTAGGGGTCGGTTGACGCACAACTACACGTTCTTCTGTCATTCGTCGGCTATTGCTTTATTCTTTATCATAAGCGTGTACTTTTCTGCACAAAACATTGTTAAAAAATGACCTAAAATTAAGCTCGACGTCTCGAATAAGCTGCAGACCACAAGACGCGCTGAACGGTATTTCAGATGTGGGTTATTTTCACGTCCCGGTGAGTCGGGGTGGCCTGACAAACAACACTGAGGCGACTTCAACGCATTAAGAAGGAATTCTTATGGACACGATAATAATAATAAGTAATAATAATAACAATATGCGAATCGCACAAGAACGAGACACTCGCACGAACGCGCATCACTGCATGCGTCTCAATAGCGCCATCTAGCGGAGCACCTCGGAAATGAAGTGCGCCGGGTGCAGAATCAAAATTTAATGTAGCAGACGCACAAGACTTGAACTGAAAGTCTGCGCGAGCAAGATTCTATTTAGGATTTACCTTAATGACATTTAATGGCAGTATCTACTAATTCCCGTGTGTTAAATTTCCCATCAAGGCAGACAAAGTCCCGTCTAGCTGTCTAACTATTATGGCACTGAGAGTCCGACTTCCAGACCTCCGTCCAAAGTAAGGGGAGAATCAGGAAAAGTCTGACGTGAAAAGAGTGGACTGCTGACGTCCAGTAAAGAGTTCTTTGATCGATTTCTTAGCAGTGGACCCCAACAGACGGGGTGCTGCTGTTCGGGGCGCTATATTTCATCAGACTCCTGTGTCTGCTCTTTTCCCTATCGCTGGATCAGAAATTCTTACCATAGAAGTGCACAGACATTTGTGTTTTCTTCATACCACCCCATCCCTCTGCTTATTATTTATTTTATATACTTTCTAGATTTTCTGCATGGTGCCAATCGACCGATGCCCACGTTCTTGCAGCTTTTTTTGCCCAACGGTGCTGATTCAGAAATTCTAAATTATACAAACGGCAACGGGCAAACTCCTCGTATTAGTTCAGTAAGCCGGGCAGCCATTCGGTTCAAACTCCAGGTTCTCCACGCTGTCAAAGTTCTTTAAACACATATATTAAAAAACGCAGAGGCGCTATAAAATCAGGTGGGACAAAGAGGGAACATTATGAGACGGAGGACGACTCACCTGTTCTATCAATCCGTGATGGACGCTTCAGTCGAGGCAGGTGAGCTCCCGTCTCGGCCGTGGAAGAAGACTCCTCCGACCGCCGGTAATGAAATCAGAGGAGGTGTCCATGGGGAAAAATTAGTCAGCCGACTCGACGGCAGTGAAGCGGAACTCAGGAGCTCGTTCGGAGCGCGACGGGGCGTCCACGCAGGTAGCGACAGCCTAACGGGACCTGAAGAGTGAGATGAGCAGCCGGCAGTCCCTCGACAGCCACGTCACGTCACGGTGGAGGTCCCCGCCTAGCGGCGCAGAGAAGGTGGCTTATTGGGATTAATCCGGGGGCAGACCCTCGCAAAGCCCTTCAAAGAAAATCCTGTCCATGCGATAGCGTTTTTGGGACCAGAATAGAATCAGAACATTAGAACAAGATGAATGGGGCGGGTATAGGTACGGGCGACACGGGCAGACTCCCGGTGCGACATCTTGTCAAATTTCAGAAAGGTGATCACCTCCTGAGTCGGTTATTCCATGAGGGGCGTCGTTTACGAAAGTTAAGGGGCGCGCACTCCGTAAAATCAGCTTTACGTACGCGGAGGGGCACGCGCTCCAGTCACAGATAGGGTCACCTGTCGTCAGTGACGTGCGATGAGGTTCATGGCTGGTGAGTCCTTCAGAGTCCGATTTATAAATATATGAACCCCAAAGAGTCGCTTGTTGACTATTCAACTGGCAGCCAGCACGATCATTGACTACTGGTTATGTTTCATATCTCATCTCTTTCTCTACACACACACATCGGTAAGGCGCATATTCGGATAAGAGAGAGCGGAGAGAGAGAGCACATTTGCTCTTCACCCGCCATGTGTTCTAAACTTGCCGTTGCAATTCCACAATTCACACCCATTCAATACAAATGAAAGTACAGAGAGGTGTACAAAAAAAATAGATTTCCAATTTTGATCTTAATTGAAATATTTAGTAGTTTTTAAAAGCTGGAGCCAATCCCAGCCAACACAGGGCGCAAGGCAGGAACCAGTCCCGGGCAGGGCATGCGCACACACACACCACGGGGAGAACATGCAAACTCCACGCAGGGAGGACCAGGGAAGCGAACCCAGACGGGTCTCCATAATTGCGAGGCAGCAGCGCCACCACAAGGTCAAACTTTAGTTTTTAAATATTGGATTGTTTTTTTTTTTCTTAGTCTGATATTTTAAAGTCTAGTAATAACGTTTGTGTACCAGAAGTGGCGCGCGGCCACTGCGGACTCCCCTCACCATCGAAGTCTAATACCGATACGGACGTCGATGGGCGCCGTCCCTCCCCTCCGCAGTTTTAAGGTCTCCAAATGGACTTGGACCAGCACTGTACCAGTGCAGACCTCCTAGACATTTAAATGGAGTCGCCTCACTGAGCAGGTCTGCCTCGCTTTTTACCAAAAATTGGAAAGTTCAGGCAATTTTCAAGTCACCAGGGGCCTCATGTATAACGCCGTGCGTAGAACTCACACTATAAAATAACGTAAGCACAAAAGCCGAAATGTACTTATGCACAGAAAAATCCAGATGCATAAATCTGTGCGTTCGCCAACTTCCACCTTCTTCCGCTACATAAATCTGAGTCAGCGGAAAGAAAAACGTCATCAACAAAAGGAAGTCGATCGAGTGACATAGCGTGTCGGAGAAACTCGAAAGCTCACATTCACAAAGTCGCACAGTGCCCGAAATAAAAAAGAACTTCTCAGATATCAAAGACGTCGTGAAAAGGCGAGTCGTAGCCCACCGTCTGAGTGTCACATGACAGCCTATGAGGGTACAGAGAAAAAAAAAATAGGCACATATGGGGGGAAAAAAGTACAAAATGTCAACTTTAATCTCAAAATTTCCACTTCAATCATGTAGTTTATGTTGTCATTAAAGTAGAACATCATAAGCTTCATCTTTAAATTGTTTAATTTACTAGTTTCTCAAATCACATCGTAACTAAAGTCGCACGTTAAATGCTTTGTTTTGTATTTGATCTTCTATGTGCTCTCTGTGTGTGTGAATCACTACTTGCTTCTTAAACCGGCTCTCTTCCTCCGACTGGACACAGAATCAATGACATTTGTGATATTACAGCTCTCTGAATAACTAAAATACGGAGACGTATACGTGATATCATTTTCATGATGATAGGAGTTAAAGCACGTTATTAAACATGGGGACACGGTGGCGCAGTGATTGTGAGCGACCTTTGATGAAATCATTTATTGCAGCAGTGCTCAGGGACAGCTCTAGGCTCGTGGCGGCACTGGGCAGAGAAAGAATCGGTGGCTTCTTCGCCTGCCAATGTCAATATGGTCTCTTATGCACGGCGGATGGCCACGTCCATTGCGGTCACTGCATAGCCGCCTCGTGCTCATGACACAAGCGTTTAACTTTTGTTGAAATTTGCCGCTGTGTTTTTAGCTGTGTCGTTATTTTCTCTTTCTGTTTTATATTCAATATATATTGGCGTGGCCACCCCTGCAGTCCTGTATCTTTCAAATGTCCTAACCTCCAATTCCTGTCCTTCCTTTTCTTTCTCCAAGTAACCGATCGCCACACAATAAGCTCTGTAATGGACGTTAAGCCATCTGTAAGCTTAGAGCGCCGATTCTTCAAAACGTTTAAAATCGAAATATCTTCGTAGTACATGTTTAATTATTCTATCCATCACGCCAGTCCCAGTGAAGCATACAGTGCGAGGCAGGAACAACCTTTAATTTTTAACAATATAGATTATTTAAATGAAGTTAAAGTTTTATCTATACTAATAAACGGCAAAGCCCTCACTCACTCACTCACTGACTGACTGACTGACTGACTGACTGACTGACTGACTCATCACTAATTCTCCAACTTCCCGTGTAGGTAGAAGGCTGAAATTTGGCAGGCTTATTCCTTACAGCTTCCTTACAAAAGTTGGGCAGGTTTCATTTCGAAATTCTACGCGTAATGGTCATAACTGGAAGATGTTTTTCTCCATTTACTGTAATGGAGATGAGCTTGAAACCCGTGGGGGCGGAGTTTGACATCATCACCCCTCCCACGTAATCACGCAGTACGTAGAAAACCAGGAAGAGGCCCAAAAAGCGCTGAAGAAAACATGCATTATATAATTGAGAAGGCAGCGAAACAATAAGAAGCGAGCGACTGACATATACAACCATATTCATGAGTTCTGCTACTTCGGAAACAAAGCACAGTGTAAACCTACACTTTAAATTAAGTTCATAGACAGGCTGCCGCTGGCGTTTGTAATTTAGTGCCTGCCCATATAAGGCCGTCCGTCAGCAGCAATCCAATAGCAAACTGCCACGGGTAAATATTCACGGGTGAAGGACTGTGCTTATGCAGAGGAAGATGAGATGGTCAGGGTGGTGTTTGGCACAAACTCAGCGAAACTGCGAGAGAAAGTTTTAAGTACCGGGACTTCGGTAGCATTAGATACAGCCATGGACATAGCACGACATGGCAACAGCACAGCTGGGAACCTTCGATGCATGTACACCGAGCGGCTCACGTGAACTGACGCAGTGCACAGACAAAAAGCAAGAGTTCCGAAGAGCGCTGAACAAAAACCGAATTACACAATTGAAAAGGCAGCAAAAAAATATGAAGCGTCTGATACATACAAGATAAGTATGTAATAAGTGCAGCTACTGCAGAAACAAAGCACACGGTGGAAAAAGTGAATGTCC
>JANRMT010062810.1:3484545-3501817 GCA_026402145.1 Polypterus bichir lapradei
CTTTCTTTCTTTCTTTCTTTCTTTCTTTCTTTCTTTCTTTCTTTCTTTCTAGTTCCCCCGAGATGCCCATCGCGCCCAGTTGCCCCTCTCACCATTTGGTGTTTCGTTGAAGTAGGCGCTGTCGTAGCTGCTCCGTCTCCTGGAGTTGCAAGGAGGGGCGTTAAAATCCATCTGAAATCATAAATGCAGCATTAGTTGATCGGTTTCTTTTTAACCTCAAACCGCGACCCCCCCCCAGATCACCGAACCCCGTGAACTGCCAAGTTCTTTTTTTTTTTGGTGCCCTCACCCGACAGGTGTTCGTTCAGACCCCTAATCAGTCAAGCCTGTCCCGTTCGCTCGCTCGCTCGCGCCCGGCGCTATAAAGATGAAGGCTTGTTTTGCTTACCATTCCGTCCGAACAGTTGGACCGGGGGCTGGAGGCGTCCGAGTCCCCGCTGTACTGCTCCAGGACCGGGTAGTAGTGGTCGTCCTGCCCCCGCAGCAGAGACTGCAGAGACTCGATGTAGCTGATGGCGTTTCGAAGGATCTCCACTTTGGGTAACCTCTGGTTCGGGTTGGCGGACGTGCACCTCTTGAGGGTCTCGAAAGCCTCGTTGACTTTGCTGAGCCTCCTCCTTTCCCTCATGGTGGCCGCCTTCCTTCTGTCGGCGTTGGTGGTCTTGCGTTTACAGGCTTTGCACGCCCACAGAAGACACCTGCCGGCTTGGTGGTGGCCGCTGGGGGCTCGAATGTGCTCGTCTTCGTTACGGTGATGATCGTCCTGTTTCAGTAAACTCACGTGTACCAACCGGGGGTCCAGGTCCTCAAAAAAGTGCATGTCACTGGTGTTAAAACAGGGGTCATCGTAAAAGTCGTCTGCGCCGGCGAAAGAAAAAGTGCTATCCGATAACTCCATGTTTAAGGCGGGCTGGAAGATCCGAGAGTGTCAAGAAATATTGGAGCTCACAATTTCCAAGGAACTTTTTTTTTCCCTTTTTTTTTTTATTTTGCCCACTCCTTTGTCCCCCCACTGATGGATTTCAATTCCGTTACGTCGCGTACTTAAAAGCACCCGTCTGGGTACCTGCTGCTGATCACACAGGTCTGCTCTTATTTATGTCGGGTGCAAATCCTGGGGCGGCGGCTTTAGGCGGTCGCTTGGCAGGGCGGGCCAATCACAGTGGAGTGCCGGTGGGTGGGTCTTTGCGGGAGGTGGGGGTGGGATGGCTTTGGAGTTGACGCCTTTCACAAAAACTTTGTAACTGCAGAAGCTCAAGTCGGAGACTCGCAGCCGAGCTCAGAAATAACGGACGGGACCGCCGTCCGACGAGAAGAAGAAGAAGAAGAAAACGAAGAAGAAGGAGGAGGAGGACCTTAAACACCGAGCGCCTTTAACCGTTTTTAACTGCATTTGTCTCTCATGGCACCACTGCCCTTCATTTAGTAGAATTCGCATCTTCCACGGGCGCAGTTCGAAGCCATTTGTGTGTCCAGCCTGTCACCTCATTCGATCGATTTGTTTGCCCATTTGTACCTCTGTGAACGAGTGTCTTCCGCTAAAGCACCGTTTGCCACCCTATGGGCAAGAGCGTATGAGCGACAGTGTGCGAGGTGCCAGTGCGCTGGGGGTCACCTGTCCTCTCCGCCTCGGAGTTTTATGTGCTTGCGTGAACCAAAAGATGGAAAAACGAGATAAATAAAAAACGACGAATGTTTGAAATTAAGAAAATTAAAAAATAAAGAAAATCAGGACGCGCTCAGACCCCTCGGCCGATTCACGTTCTGCGCGACAGACGGAAAGGACAGAAGAAGACATTTAACTGTTTGTGAGCAGAGCCGACATCCGTCACTAAAGGGCGTCCGGGTGCTGAGGACCCTCACAGTGACAGGCCGGCGCTTCAGCTCCATTTGATCACACACCCGATCTATCTATCTATCTATCTATCTATCTATCTATCTATCTATCTATCTATCTATCTGTTCATAGATACGTTTGGTGTTACTAAAATAACTAAACATTTTCTTATCACTTTTTCTCTTCAGTTATTAATATTTTTGTGGTTATCAAAAATGAAATTTTAGTCAGTAATATGAAATGAAAGAAGCTGCATTCAGAGATACCGAGGCAAACAAAATTAGAGCGCATTTCATTTGGGAATCAAAATCAACTGAACAGTTCGGCGGGGCTTAAACGAATTTAAATCGAAAAATGACCATGTTTAAGTAAAAAAATCTGATTCTTTTAAAAAGTAGAACGATGATGATGATGATGATTGTACAGTATACATGTTTCTGTATTGCATTTTGTCAGCTGTTCTAAGGATATGTACGCTTACGAATTTCATTGTATAAGTAACCATGATAAGAAACGGAAATCATCAACAACAACAATAATAATCATCATCATCATCATTAATACAACGAAATTGGGAGCCTGATGAAGTATTTTATTGACTTGAATTAAAATTACAATTTTAACCTTATAAATAATGGGATATGAAAATTTTATTTTTAGTAACATTACTTCTAAGGGGAGAATGTTCTGAGCGTTGAATTTCTCGTATTTTTAGTGCTTTTGCAGCGCACCTTTGGTTGTACGTGACGAGCGTTTTCAGAGGCGTATTTAGCTTTAACTTGTTTCCATATTGACGATGTTCAATTCTTACATTGCTTAATAAACACAAGCACCTTCATCTATCTATCTATCTATCTATCTATCTATCTATCTATCTATCTATCTATCTATCTATCTATATAGCGCCTTTTCCAGCTATCCCGTAGCCTAAGCCCCCCGTTACGTCATTTTTCTTTCACTGTGTTTAGATCTCCGCGTCAAACTGAAGTCCGCCCAGCTGTCCTCCTGCATGTTTTGTGTCAGATGACCCTCTCGACGCGCAAACACATCCGCGAATAAGACTTTGATTTGTTTTTCTTTCTTTCTTTCTTTCTTTCTTTCTTTCTTTCTTTCTTTCTTTCTTTGGTTTGATGTATTGCACTTTGTTTTCGATTTTTTGTGTCGTCGTAACGTGAACGGCAGCCCCTCATTTTTGCACGTCATTTAGCCGCTCTTGCTTGTTTCGTAGCTTTAATGTCGCTAATGACTTTTAGCACCGCCGTGTGACGCGCCCGCACAGATTGCGGTGGTCTTTTCTTTTTAAGTGTTTCGTTCAAAGGTTCCACGCTCATCACTTGTCACTTTTATTTTTGCGAGTTGACAACTTCAGGTGTGTTTTCGAGGAGGGGTTTTAAATAAAATAAACTGCCCGATGACAGACTTTTGTTCCCGGCTTCTGTTCAGGAGTCCATTTGGCGTGTAATTAGCAGGGCGACTTGCTAAACCGACATTCACTTCAGATAAAAGGGAAGGAGGCCAGGGCTGCCAGCGCGTTTGGGGGGGTGGGTGCGATTTGTAAAACAGGAAGCTTCATTACACACCTCCTCAAATGAGGGTGACACGCGAGCGCGTCTCGTTTAACACATGAAGGCAGATTGAGAGGTCCTCGGGGGTCGAAGCTGTTTATTGCATTGGGGTCTGGTTTTAATGTCGCAAGATGACAGTAGATGGCAGTAACGAGTCGGGTCGCGGGCCTAGCATTTTCCATCACGTTAGTAGCAATTCTGGATGAGCTGTACAGTGTAGACCGACCAATAAACAGATAGAGCCATGGATATGAAAGGCACTATATAATAAATATAGATAGGAGAGACACAGCATCGTAGACAATTACAAAGACATTTTTAAAGACACTATACTTGATAGGTAGATTTGAAAGACAATATATAACGGATGGATCAGTAGAGAGTCAGATGGATAGATTGAAAGGCACTATATAATAGATAGATAGATAAATAAATATGAAAGGCAGTATATGATAGATAGCTAGACAGATAGATAGACAGAAAAGGCACTATATTGTAGAGTGAAAGGCACTATATAGTAGATCGATAGATAGATGTGAAAGGTGTTATGTAATAGATATGAATGGCACTATATAATAGATAGATATAAAAGGCACTATATAGTAATATATTTCAAAGATACTATATAACAGATAGATAACATGATGGCCGCACACCCATCATTTCCTTATGGGACCTGCAGTCCTTCACTCCACCACTAGATGTCTGAGGCGATGCCCCCCCACACACCGCGGCTGCACATGGCAGATTGAATGGCTGGCTGGCTGGCTGGCTGGTTGACTGAACTTCCTCGCTGAGTTACATTTTATTTATTCCCATCTTTCATCCCCAAAGGATCCCAAGTTTGGACTTTGTAAATTGTACAATTCACCCTTAAATGCCTTTTGATTTCCAAAACCCTCAATGAGAAGGTGCAGAGATGAAAGCAGCGTGCCAGTCAGTGGCAGAGATGGTCGCCCAGCCAGCACCTCCGCTGTTTGGACTCAATTCACACGTCACTGGTCAGCACACGTCTGAGTGCAAAGAGTGCTGTGGCAATCGATGATAAAATAAAATGGGGTTTAGTTAAACATAAAGAAACACGTGAAAAGCCTCCGTGTGCTCTGTGCCCCCTTCTCGTCATTGGCAGCTGCCTCAGTAGATTCAGGGACACTCAAAGGCGGGTGGCCAGTCAACACAAGAACAAATTCTGTGACATTGACACTTGTGGGTACATGCGTGGTATAGAACTGTTCACACAGACACACATAATGTGACCAGAAGGGGGCGCCACCAAGCCCCACATTCCAGACACAATGGGACCCAATGGGCCCTGGCACAGCCTCAAGTTCAAATAAAGTGACACGCCACCTCCTGCCGTAGGCTCAGCTACCGTAACACAATTCCATGCGCTGCTCGGCTCTTTGCCGCTCCTTCTGCTCCAGGTGAGTGTCGTCCAGACTGTGACCCCCTGATCCAGCCGTGGTGTCTTCTTTAATGTGAGACCTGCTGGTTCTACCACAGCTTTACCCAGTGGAAGCCCTTCTGGCTCATAGAGAAGCTCTCCATAACAAGCAGGTGATCTCCCCACAGCGCCCTCTGATGGCACCCAGGGACCCCAACAGCGCTGCTCTTCAGAACGGCAGGTCCCACTCAATCTGTGTTGATGTCCAACCTGGGACCTTCGCAGAGCAGCCCTGCCAGTGCCTGTCATGGTAAACAAACTTCCCCAGTCCATCCATTTGTCTGTCCCACAGTGGGATTAGAATTTGATGCCACCTCCGCCTGACTGTCCTTCCATTACAGAGTAAGGTGGCATGTCCTTCATCCCAGTCGAGATGCCCGCCCACCCATTTAAAGGCTTCTATAAGAGAGAGTGGGCTCAGAAAGGCCCTGGACGCCTTCATTTTTGACACATTTTTGTCACCTTGCAAGTCACTGAAATTCACTTTTCACTCAACACCCCAGAATGGCGAAGCAATTCTAGAAGATTGTAGAAACTATCGAGCTGACACGAGTAGCTGGACCCCTCACTTTGGCTCAGGCGCATCCCCTTCTGTTGGAGTCCACTTGTGGTCACTTCGCTTATCTGAACTGACTAGAAAAGCCCCCCGCCCCCCCCCACCAGTATATCAAGGTCCAAGCCACTGCCCACAGAGCTCAGCGAGGGGACTATGGGGGGACACGGACCTCTCAAGGCTCTCAAGAGCCAGGTGGTCTCCATATTTCTTAAAAGGAAGAAGATTCAAGCACTCCCTGAGTCTTCTCAGAGCTGACCGAGCACTCGCAGCAGAAGGGCCATGATGGGCGAGGTGACCGAGGACCTGGCGGTCACTCTGGCTGAGCTCCAGGGATCTCGGGAGGTGACCCTCTGACACGCACGCGGGGCACCATATTCATTAATGTGTATACCATTCTACGAATCCTGCATGCCACCTACTGTGTCGTGGACCTCTTCCTCTCCCTCCTCCTCTTCATCATGGCCGTGACCGCCCACTAAGCAGGCCAGGCAGAGGGCACGTCGCTCGATTTTGTTTCGTTTTGCACAGTGCACCCGGGATGCCGTCCAAGTGCCATTTTTGTCCACTGACGCAGGCGGACAGCTGCTCTTGTTTGCTCGGCTCGTGAAGATGGACGCCGCTCAAGCATTACATCTCCTCGTTTTCCAAATCTGATTTTTCCATTCAGTGGGCAGGAGGAGCTGGAATCTGTCCAGTCACTGCTGTGGACGCAAGCAGGTGTCAGTGTGGCACGTGGACGCCGGTCAGCGTCAGCTCAATGTTATCAGGTGGCACACGTCTACTCTCGGTTCTCCCATGTCATGTCACGGTGGCACCCATCACCCCTAATTTCTGACTACAGACTTGGGACACTGCTTGGTGGTGTCACCAATGGGGCTGCCCATGCCAATGTGCCAGCAGTCAGTGCCAAGCTGTCTTCACAGCCTTCTAACTTCTCCTGTTCTGCCCCCGGACTTGCACACACATTTAGTTGGTGCCCATATGCACGAGTGGCAAGACCTGTCCTGGACAAGTGAGAGGACACCGCCTGGCACATTGTGTGCCCGATACTGGGTTATTCGTGCTGTGTCCAGTCAATTGGACCCACCCACTCATTAACATAAATAGCCTGCTCCTCCTATCAGTAGTGCCCACTAAACTCTCTGGGTGTCACATGTAGATGCAGTCACCAACACTTTAACTGAAGAGAGTCTGAACCACAGTAGGGTATCTGATGCCAGGCCTGGTGGCTTTGCTGGCATTTTCACACATGGCGGCCCGTAAGGCAAAGGGGTGCTAGGAAGGCAACGGCAGACAGAAAGTATCCAGAAATGATCAAGTTAGAGCTCTGTGCTGTGCCAATGGGCATCTCTGAACACACAATATGTTGGACCTTCTAGTGGATGGGCACACCAACACAGAAATACAGAAAAGCGTATGCCAAGTTCAACACAATGGGCACAGGATCACCAAATGTGCATGATGGAGGATTAGGATATCACAAGGCTGGAGAGGATGGGCACGGGCAGGTCAGAAATGGACATAACTGGCATGAATGGCACAGCCTGTCTGGATTGTACCAGTGGTGCCCCTTTGTCATGGCGTTCAGAATGGAAAAGCACTTTATCAAGTTACAAGTTTTACGAATTCAAAGCTGCACCAGTGGCTCCTTGTGCAGACCTCCCTGAGTCACATAGTGTGCCAACAACATCCAAACACCAGTGCAGTACCAGTAAAGCCACTGGGGATGGTGGTCAATGTGAAAAGGCACTATATAAATTTAAAAAGTGACAGCACGTGTAACCATCGTTGACTGCTGTGCCACTTAGGATGATACTCGGCACTATAAACTTAAAGTGACTTGAGATTCAGTCCTGACCAGTGATGGCAAGTGTGCCTTTAATGGACTTACTGGAAATGGCGGCATTCATAGCATGGAAATGTGGAAAGAACAACAAACCAGTAAGCAGCTTCGTATACTGTCTGTTATGGAAAGGCGCTATATAAAGTCTAAAGAGGCGCAGGTTGTATTTCTGCTGTTGACACTACAGGTAACTTTCATTGCGTTAGCTGAGGTGACAGTGCTGTCATTGTGCAAATATGGAGACCCCTGTATTGTGCCAGCAGAGCCCCTTGGGCTGGTATTTACTATGGGAAGGCGCTATATAAAGTCTAAAGAGGTGCAGATTCCAAAATCCACGTGACTCCATATGCAGATATCATTAAGTCACATGACCTGCCAGCACTCGCTTGGCTGTAACAGAAGCAACGGTATGAGGGTCACTTGGGGTGGCACTCAGAATGGAAAGGCGCTATATAAACTCAGAATCGTTTGAGATTTCATTCCTACCAGAGTCTGTAAGTATAACCTCAGTTGGCATGCATGATATGCCCGCTCTCATGCTGTCGAGGTATGGAGAGGATGGCAAACCACTAAAGCAACTTTATACAATGCTCTATATGGAAAGGCGCTATATAGAGTTCAAAGTGGCACGGATTCTAAGCTGTCAGTGATCGTCCAGGCCTCTTATTGTAGAAACATGGCAACCACTACACTGTGCCCGCTGGGCTCCTTTGGATGGTATTTCCTATGGAAAGGCGCTATAAAAAGTTCAAAGAGGTATGGATTGAGAACCACAGCAGTGACTTCCTGTGCAGAGCGCATCGAGTGACAACGCGCCTTCTACACGACAGACAACATATTAGCAGCAGCACCCCCTGTTGTCCCGCAGTGGTGTGGCATACCTCTAAAGGTGGTCCTACGCCGCGCATGCGTGACAACAGTCGGGTGTTTCTTTGGGTGCCCGCCATTGACCTTCTCTGCAAGCCGATTGCGTGTTTACCCGTTCAAAGTTCTCTGGAGAAATGGAAATCCTTTTGGACTGGGCACACAGCTGGGCACACAGCACATGGCACCAGGTTTCCTTCTAATAATTCAGCTAATTAAACTTGCGGCCCCTACATTTTACGTCAATTTCAGTGGGACGGGACTTCATTATGAAGGACCAGGATGGTTTCAAAACACCAAAACCTCGTGTTTCTCTCGCAGGCTTTCCATTTGTTTCTGTGCCACTGACCTTTCCCTAATGCCAGCTGAAGTACTCCTGCCCTGCCATCGGTCTGCACCGTGTGTCTCCCGGTCCAGTTGGCCTTATTTGTTCAAGCCGGACATGGATGTGACCCTCCTCATCCCAGCTAAGCCTCCTCTCACCGAAACAAACAAGCGCAGTAAAGAGCGGGCGCTGCCACTGGCGTCCATCTGGTTGTACAATTAGCGTGGCCCCCTTCCGCCACGGGTTAATGTCAACGGCAGTCCGGAACGCCAGTGTAATCCACACCCGGCCATACGTTACACAATAAATCCTTCTTAATGCCTTTATATTTAGCGGACAATCTTCACTTGCAGACCCTTTTTTTTCCCTCTTGAATGCCATCCTAAATTCCCCCTGAAATTCTAAGGACAGAAATAAATGACGGGTGGCACTTTAGCCACAGACGTGCGCAGAAGTTAATCTTCCTGCTGTGACCGTCTGATCTCGGATGTCCTGCATGTCTTTTGTTTTCTTCCTGTAGTTAGTTTACCTGTTGGGCATCTCAGATTGGCACCATATCAAGTAAATGTGGGTGGACTGGCATGTGTCTATGGCTCTTAGCGAGAGTCACCTGTGTCTCTTTTTTGAATGACCTGACCGGGCGGTCATCACGTCAGCACGGATTGTCTTCAGGGTCTCTGCCCAAAATGTCACCCTGGTAGCTTTCAAAGTTGTATTTCTGTGGAGGGTTCAAGTGACGGTGGCACAAACCAACGGGGATTTCACATCAAAAGGGCGTTGAGCGAGGCTGAAGTATTCGTTTGTGAAAAGGGAACTGAATGCTGACGGGCCGGGACCACCTGGTACTGCGTGGACCTCCTGCTCCGCAGTCAAAATGTGGTTTGCTCAGTTTAGGACGGGACACAGAAGAAGGAAAACGGCCTGGGAGACCAACGGAAGTGACCCACCCAGAAAACGAGGACGTCACTCACTCCATCATCTTGGAGGACATCGGCATACATCTGAGGACTCATGAGGGAGCCCCTCAAAATGCCACGGTGCCAACCAGGAGCCTCAGCCAGTGACTTCACAGGCACGGGCAGATATGCCATTAAGGCATTGTCCAATAAATCACCCCCACCCCTCGACGTGCTGCACCGCTACAAAGGGGGTCCATAGGGACCTCAATCTGTCCTTGTTAACAAGCCATCTTGGGCCACTTTAGGTGGGGTCCTGTGGGATTTCATAATTGAAGGATCCAGAGAAGCTCTAAAGGATGGGGACACAAACGGACCCCCCTCGGCATCCACCGACGTTCCAGACACTGAAGTCAGTAGGCAAGGTGATGGTCTCTGTCTTCGGGGACAAAGATGGCATTTATTGGCTGGTAAAGGGTGCAGCCAGAGGTGCCCGGTCTCCAGACATCTTCAGGACAGCAGGATCGGGCTGAGCTACTCACCTGTCCTGGCGCCATCTGACTGTCACCTCCCTCTGAACCTGAAGGGACAAAAGCTGATTGGGTGGGCAGCAGTGGATGACCACCAGAGTTCTTCTGTCACAACTTGAAGTGGTCAGTGTGAGGGGCTCAGGCTCAGGACACCCCTGGGTTCAAGGGGCCATCATAGAGTGCATGATATGAGATGCCAGTCAGCTCCTCATGCCAGAATCCCAGATGTGACGTGAAAAGTCACATCTCAGGCTCAGGCTCAGGCGGGGGTCTCAAAAGTGGCGCTCGCTCATTGTTTTCTTTAAATGGTCCAACACATGGAGGACATCTGTGGAGATGGTGTGGTGGCAAAGTGGGCAATAAGACTGCCACAGAGCTTCAGACCCCCGGGTACAAACTGGGCACAGCTTGCTTTTCTTTCTTTTTTTTTTTTTTGTGGTATTTCACTGCCATCTCTTTATTAGCCCCATATGAGTATAAGCGTCAGGTGCCACCATTATGTTAGTGAGACGTGCAAGTGACATTGTGACAATAATGAGTGCGGCAGACTTGTGCATGCGGATACATGACACTGCGGTGGGCTCCACGTTTGGGTGTCATGTGGACGCTATTGCTGGACTGTTATATAGCGCCTTTCCCATTCAGTCCACATCCAGCACTCCACAAGCCCTGAAGAAGACCACTTCTGAAATGAAGGCAGATTGGGGGTTCTCAGTTCTGTCCTCACCAGCTGTTTGGACTTTTCACATCACATCTGGGATTCTGGCATGAGGAGCTGACTGGCATCTCATATCATGCGCTCTATGATGGCCCCTTGAACCCAGGGGTGTCCAGTCATGTCTGAAGGTGAGCAATCACAATGAGGACCCCAACAAGCAAAGGTGCGGCGCAGAATCGCTTTGTGCTTTGACTCCATAAAACCAAAAGTGCAGTGCAGGTCACCCTGGTAGATAAAATCCTGGAGCTCTGGAGGACAAGACTCCCAATAAATGAGTTCAAAACAAAGTGCCAAGGTCCACGCTGTTCACGGTTCTTCCAGCAAACCTCTGCCCTTGTCAAATGTCTGGGTACCCCACAGACAAGGCCTGCCACATCCCCCTCGATCCACCACCTCGGAGCTGCCACCTCTGCCAATCACCACAGCTCCCCGGGCACTGTGTGTTAAGGAGTTGTGCTGCCACCTACTGGCAGACGCTATATAAACAGGTGGTGAGTCCAGTTGGCAGTTGATTGCTTGACGCTGACAGGTTGAACAAAGCAGTCCACGTGGTCTACATGCATAGACGTGGTGTCAGCAGTGGGATCCGATTTTACACCAAATCACCTGCCAACAGGGCTCACCGTCTGTTTATATACAGCCTGCCACTAGGTGGCAATATAACCCCTTAACACAGTGCCCCCTCTCAGATACCAGTGAGTTGGGACCCTGTCTTTTTTCCAGCTCCCATGCCATGTTCTGAGGTCCTGTAAAGTGACCACAGTGTGGACGGAGACCTTCAGCTCCCCACATTGAGGGCAGACACTTCAAATGTGGACCCTCGAGAGGAGGCTGCAGTCAGAGGGTCTGGAACTGAAGCAGCCACTTCCTGTAGGAATTCTGTGCGGCTGTTTCTTGAACCCGTGTTGACACTTGTCAGTTCAAGTCAAGTCAAGTTGGGGATCAGGCACTGGTACAGCGCGTTGCCCACACTCACCATACGGCGAAACAACTCAGGATCCCGGTTTGCAACCCCCCAGGCAAACACGTGGTCCAGTGCCACCCTCTGGAAATGACCCTCCATCTGCCGCAGCCAGGTGTTATGTGGGGACCCCTTGGCCTTGTCCAGCCATTCAGGTCCCCAATAATGAGGATCTTATGATCACCCTCGGGTAATGTCACCACATGGCCATAGTGCTGTGACTGACGCTCCCTCACAATGCAAGTCATGTGCCTCTTTCGGGACACCATGAGGAACACAAAGTCAAACCAACGGTGCCCAAGGATTTTCCGGAGAGACAAACATGAAGGAGTCCAGTCTTCCAGACTTAACACTTGTGTGCCAATGATTCTCCAATTAAAGGACAGTACTAGCTGGTGCCCACCCTCCCAACTTTAATGGGTGAAATGACAGCGCACGTGGGCTGTAGTGTCACTGACATAAGCGAATGTAAACGATAGGTTCAAATATTGGAGTGCCCCTCGATCCGAATCGGACTGGCACCCGTTTATTCAGGTGGCGCAGACTGGGAATACCTGGAGAAGAAGCTCCATGCGCGACGTGGAGAAGGTCACCCGGCTGCTACAGTCCTTCAGTCGTGACGCATGGCCTTAAGGGTGGGCTCATAAAGTGGCGGGGGATAGTGTGGCACACCGGTCGGCTCCGACCCCAGGTGGGCAGAACTGGGCTGCGTGTACGAGCAGAAAAAGCACCCGGGAGACCTGGCCGCGTCCGAAACGGCCGCTGAAGAAGCCAGTAGTCATTTTTAGGACCACCACGCCAGCAGTCTGATATAAAATGGCCGATGCTGTTGTTATTTACTTCATTATTCGTTCATTTATATTTGTAAAGTAGTGCGCTGGAGGGGCCGCTGGTTTAATAGCAAAACAGAAACATACACAGGTAGGCATCAGAAACATCGCGGACCCCCGGCCAGTGCCCATTGAGCCCATACGTTAAGACGGCCACGTGACCGGTGCCCGTGACAGATCTCTGAAGTGGAATGGCGGGCTGCCCACTTCAGTTCGTGTTACTGTTCAAGGTGAAGCCGACCACTTTTAACAGCCCCCCAGTGTGGATGACGCCCCTCCTCGTCTCTCCTGTACAAACGCTGAGGTGTTTTCGCACTTGCTGGTGACGGAGCGCCTGAAGAAGCTCAGATCTCCGTTTGCAAAAGACCCCCTGTGCGGTACTGTCGGGGGCTTCAGAGACTTAGCCCCCTGATCTGTAGTGCTAAGCCCCTAATCTTGCAGTCTCGGATACACACGGTCAATGGCGCCCATTTCCCCCATTCTGTTTAATTTAGTCCCTGATCATAAGGGGGTCCGCTTTTATAGCACAAAGACGCACGTGAAAATCAAAGAGGGGGCCGAAGCCCCCTGATCCCCGCAAATCAAATAAACGCGCAGGCAGGAGGCTCACAGTCAGTAACGGCTTTGTATTTGGGAGCTGACGCGCCCTTGAAGTGACTAGTAGGGAAAAGCGCGTGAAAGTTTCAAGAAAGCCAAATCGTTTCTGCATTCGGGACGGCCACGCGGGGACATCTGTGACCCCCTCGAGATGTCAGACGGAGACGAGAGAAAGCCGCGGAGTGGAACTCCGATCCCCGTACGGAAGCAGGAGGGTCCGCCTCAGCCATGTAACGCTGCGCCGAGGGACGTGTCCGGGCAGAAAGCCCCCCGTGATGAGTGACAAGCCGCAGATGTCCCGCCTGCTGTCCACGTCTGCTCTCCTCGGCCACTCTGCCATTTGCTTTGCTGCCTTTTCCTGAATGCATCCGTTGTGAAGCCTGACTAATGGGAAAGCCTTATGGACGCAAGCCCGACGTGCTCGGGCAAGACCCTCTTCACAGAAATACAAATTTAAAGGAGGACGAGGGCTAATAATAATCATCATCATCATCATCATCATCATAATAATAATAATAATAATAATAATAATAATAATAATAATAATAATAATATCAAAATAAAAAACAAAAAACCGTCAGGCTCTGAAATCGAGGCGTTACCGAATGGCAAACGTCGCACGCACGGGGGGCTCTGCTGCGAATCGCCATGCGGGTTCCGAGTGTCAGTCACACAGTTTATTTGAGATCGTCACTCCGTTTTTCAAGTGAAACATCTGAACGCGGATTGCATTCGAGTGCCGCGTTTCTAGTAAAATTAAATATGTGACGTTCAAAGTCGGTCAATCTGTTATGGGACAGAGAGGGCCACCTATAGGGTGTCATCACCTGAGTGGCGACATTTACATTCCCCCGAACTCTGAGTGGGCAATGTCACCCACTGCAAGAGAAAGAGGGCATGCACTGTATGCCAAGTGGGTCCCTGAAGTCTAATCATACAAACTAATGGCTGCGGATAACAAGTGCCCACTGCCCACCCCAGTTCCAGATAGACTTTGACCAGCACTGGTCATGGCTCAGGGGTGGCAGGGGCAGAGCTGGAAGGTAATTATAGGGGAATGAGAAAAGACATGAATAATCACTTTATTATGGGGGGAGTTCAAAGTTGAGGTCCCCTATGAGCCCTGGTGCCCCCATGTCATGGCTGGCTCTGCTGCCACACTGCTCAAGAGTTGTGGGTTCAGATTGTAGCCTGCTGGGTATCTGTGTGTAGTTTGCGTGTTCTGCAGGTGCTGAAGGTTCCACCACCTCTCAAAGACATGAAGGTGGGGTGCCTGGCATCTGTAGGTTCAATGGGGGGATGCATGAGGGGGCCTGGTAGCCCAACGCTCGCCACTTTGAGTCCAATCTGATCAAGACGGGGTTCCCCATTACTGAAATGGACTAAGTCTATAAAACACATGACATGGGTCCCAGGTGACCAAAGTGCAGGATGATGCCAGTCTTAACTCAGAAGGCTCCTGGTCATTCACTGACCTTCAATGTCATCATGAATACCCCTCTTGTCCTGAGGGTGAAATTCATGTGAATCACAAACTTTGCAGCCATTTCCACAGTAAAATAATAACGTCACGTTTATCTAGTCCAGGGTCACAGGTGGCCTGAGCAGATCCCAGCAGCAGCAAGTGCAAGGCAGGAAACGTCCCTGGATGATCTTCCAGTCCATCTCAGGACCCCCTCATGTATAGACAGGGCTAACGTACAGCCACCAATTCAAAAAGATGGTCATCTTTGAGGATGTGGCAGGAAAGCTGGAATCCCAACAAGGACACGGGGAGAACATGCAGACTCCAGCCTGGGACAGGAATTCAAGCCAGGGCCGCACTAACTGCTGTGTCACTAGTGTGACCGAGACTCTTCTTTGTGTCCTGACTGGTAAGCCACACTGGTGCTATGGATGAAATGAGCAGGGGCAAGAGAAAAGGAGAACACAATGGGGAGGAGAAAATGAGGTGCTGGTGATCGGACAGACCAGAGTGTGGAAACGACCATCTGAAGTCTAAAACCCAAAAGGGTTAGGGGGCTTCGTGTCAACAGCAAGGCAGAGACCAACCCTGGACTGAGTGCCAGGCCACCGCTGGGCACTCACAGCCAGAGCAGCCAATCAGGGTGACGTGAACATCCGTGGCATGTGGGAGGAAAAAACGCACAAACTCCACACAATGCTGACCAAGTGGCAAGGCCAACACTCTGCCAGTCAGGTCACAGTCAGGCCACCATGAGCGTCCCTCATGTGGTTCATTGACAAACTTGACATTGTAATAAAGGGGTGAGTGTGGCCACAGACTGGAGGACGCGTCCCCCTCTGACGGGAGCAGGTGACACGGAGAACATAATCCAGGAGGCAATTGTTTAGAACATGAGGGCAATCTGGATGATAGCAGGGCATTCAGCCCAACAAAGCTCACCAGTTCTGCCCACTTCTTTCTTCTAATTAAACATCAAGTCTTTAGGCAAAGCAATCTTTATTTTATATAGCGCCTTTTTCAATAGCAAACATTCAAATGTGTTGTCAGAAATATGTGAGTCTGGGGGCATCTTCATGGTGCAGTGCTTGCAATTCCACCCCAGTATGTGGGTTGGTGCAGATTGGCACAGGTTGGCAGTGTCTCTTATTCCTCCTTCACTGTCAGATCCGAGGATCGGTGACTGGTGGAGCTATGATGTCACTTGCTGGGTCTCGACCCAAACTTCTACATCTTCCACATCTGGCCCTATCTATCTGCCTCACCAGAAGTGCCAGTCCATCTGAGACTGGCATCTGAACAAGACGTCTTTTTTTTTTTTTGATTTTTTCCTTGGCATTTCAGCAGGCCTTTCACCACCTGGTGCCCGCAACCCTTTGTGCTTGTTTGTCTTCTCGTGTGCCACATGTGCAGACCACCACTCACACAGGGCCCATTCAAAAAACGTGCGCATCTTTGGGGATGTGGGAGGAAAACTGGAATACCAAGCAGGACACGGGGAGAGCATGCAAAGTGCCCACGCTGAGTCCTTTAGAGTGGGGGGGCAGCATAGGTGACCACTGCCCACTGGGACTCCCCCCCCCCCCAAATACAATAAATACAAGTGCCCAGCCAGTTAGGCCACACCCACCATCCTTGGTGTAGTTCATAGAAGAACTGGACATTATAAGAGATGTGCCCAGAGACTGGAGGACATGCCCACCTCGGTCAGTTGAAGGGAGATGACCGGAGCTGGCAAGGTGAGGTTCAAGATGACTAAAGCGTGGAGGACATTCATTCAGTCAGCACTGAGTGCTGCAGTGTTAAGGAGATTTAATGGAGGAAGCATTCCTTCCAACAACATATAAAGGGAGTAAAAACATTGGACAGCAGACAGGCCTATAGGGCCAAACCCCTAGGGCACCTTGGCCAGTCTGATCACACGTCCCTGCTTCTGATTCCTCCATATACCCCCTCAGGAGACAATCAGAATCAGAAAACTTTATTAATCCTGAAGTAAAGTACTTATGTTACAACTTAACAACAGACAAGGGACATGTTACACTATGACCAGGACCAGGACCAGGACCAGGACTGTGACCATATGGCCCGAGGAGGCCTCCCAACAGTTGCAGGACTGGGAGGTTTTCGATCACCAAGACTTGGAGAACCACACTACGGCAGTCCTGGATTACAGCAGGTTCTGCACAGACAACGTCACCAGGGACAGAAGTATGAGGATTTATCTCAACAGGAAGCCCTGGATAACGAGGGAGGTCCAGAGTCTGCTGAAAGCCAGGAATACTGCTGTCAGGTCTGGGGATTGGGCACTTTACAGTGTAGGCTGGGCGAACCTGAAGAAGGGCATCCGAGAGGCCAAGGCAGCGTACAGAAGGAGGACAGACGACTATCTGAAGAGCAGCAACACCAGGCAGGTGTGGCAGGGTGTAGATAGATAGATAGATAGAGTGAAAGGCGCTATATAATAGATAGATAGATAGATAGATAGATAGATAGATAGATAGAGTGAAAGGCGCTATATAATAGATAGATAGATAGATAGATAAATAGATAGATAGATAGATAGAGTGAAAGGTGCTATATAATAGACAGATAGATAGATAAATAGATTGATAGATAGACAGATAGATAGATAGATAGATAGATAGAGTGAAAGGCGCTATATAATAGACAGATAGATAGATAGATAGATAGATAGATAGATAGATAGATGAAAAGCACTATATAATAGATAGATAGATATATAGTGCTTTTCATCTGTCTATCTATCTATCTATTATATAGTGCCTTTCACTCTATCTATCTATCTATCTATCTATCTATTATATAGTGCCTTTCACT
>JANRMT010062810.1:3517781-3529091 GCA_026402145.1 Polypterus bichir lapradei
CACACTCACACTCTTGTGCACACACACACACTCTCACACACTCACACTAACACACACACTCACACACTCACACACTCACACACACACTCACACACACTCACACGCACACATCCTTTATCTGCTGCATGGTGGGATCCTGGATTCACGCCTTAATTTCACTTCCGTGTGTCCCTGTCCGATGCAGGACCCTCCATTCTGTGGTTTGCCTCTCCAAGACCTTCGTAAGGAACACAGGGAGCAGGTGGGGTCCTGGTGGGCCTCCATCTTTGGAAAGAAAGGCCATCAGTTTGTCTCGGGCAGGTCACTGCAGAGCACTTTAACAGGCAGACATCTGTTTATTGTATATAGTGCCTTTTCAAAACGTCACTTGCCATGCACAGAAATGACATTTTAAAGGCAACAGATGACAACTGTGCTCAGAAGTCACCCAGACAGGTCAGACTGCACTCTCGGGGGGTTTCACTAGCAGAGTTTAAACTTGTGAGTGAACGAGAGGTGACCATTCACTCCATCTGTGGCTTGTTTGCTTAGCTAATGGCTGCATTGTCCCCACATGTCACCCTGGTTGACTCTGTGACTCGATGGTCTGTTCAGATTCCCACAACTCTGTGAGTAAAGCAGAGCCCCTTGGCTTCCTTCAGTCCGTGATGCTCTTAGGGTTCACCCTGTCGTGGTCTTTGAGGACTTTGAGGTCCCCATGCAGTCTCCTCCGCTCGACCCTGACCTGAGTCTGTCATAGTGTCACATGTCCTTCACTCCCATGATGCACCTGGCTGCTCTCCTCTGCACCCCTTCAGCTGCTGCTCTGTCTTTCTTGTACTGTGGTGACCAGAACTGCACACAGGACTCCAGGTGATAAGTGTGTCACGTACTGTAGTTTGAATGTGACGTCCCTTCATTTATTGTCACCACTATTTATCATATCATTTAACCCTTCGTTAGCCTTTTTAATCACTACTACACATTGCTTAGTTGCTGGAAACGTTGCATCAACATGACCCCCTAAATCCCTGTCAGAGGTCTCAGCCTTGTCTCCCACCTTGTATTCATAACTGACGTTCCTCCTCCCCACGTGCAGCGCTTTGCCCTTTTCTTCATTCCACTCCATTTTACAGAAGTTGGCGCAGCTCTGAAGCTCGTGCCGGTGGTCTTGAATTCTCTTTGCTGCTGCTGCTGCCTCAGTGTCTGCCATCCCTCCAGTTGTAGTGTCATCTGAGAATGTCACAAGTTTATAAAGCTCTACCAGAATCCACGTCATTTGTAGAAATCATAAAAAGTAATTGGGGGGTCCAAGGACAGACCCCCGAGGGGCCCTACTGGTGACCCCGCTCTGTTCTTCACTTTTCTGGAGTCCTGGTCCCCTCTGATGCCTCCTTCAGCTCCTCATCTCACAGTCAGACGGAGTCAAAGGCTTTATGAAGAGTCAAAGTCGATTCTGTCGGATTGTTTTATTCTTTAAAACATTGGTGTGGCCGGACCCCCGGACCCCCCCCCCCCCTCCCTAATAAGCCCATGCTGGCTGTTGTTTCATTTCTTATTCTGGGGTCATTTTCTAATTGATTTCTTCTTTCTTCTTGTCAAGTGCGACTAAAGGGTCAGCAGTCACTCGGGTCCCCTTCTGTCCCTCTCCTTGACGGCTGAAGTCACGTTTGCAGCTTTCCAGTATTCCAGTTCTTCTCCCTTCTCCAGGGTCTGTGGATGACGTCCTTCAGCTGGTGAGACCCCACCAGTCTTCAACGTACCGAGGGCTTGAAGCCCGTCAGACTCTTCTCTTTTCAAATCGATGAGCTCCGAGTTTGTTCCTACTTGTTCTCTCCGTTTGTTTCTTCCTTTACCAACACTTGTGTGACGTTTTCATTCGATTCGTTTGCTCCTCTCTTCTCATTTTCAGTGATTTCTCCTTCTGTGTCCTTCAGTGTCCTTTAATTCCCTTTCGTCACATCACACGTTCACACAAAATGATGAGGGTCACACAGTGCCATGCGACACAAAGCCGCCATTCATTTCTGATCTCATTTTAGATTGTAAGACGACGGTAAAGGCCTTCTATTGGGGAGAAGGACAACTCAAGTGGTGACAATAAGCTGGGGGTCTGTCTGATGACTGATTGGATGCCCTCAGAACCCAAGTGAGCGCCACCTTCATATCCTTCCTTTGATTTTTTAGAAAACAGAAACAAATACACTGACGCTGAGAAAGAAGGTGGACGCTTCAAGGGTAAAGTCACAGTCCTCACTGATCAGGGCGCTGGATGGAGGGTGGTGACGTGCCACATGTCGATTGGCACGTGCACAGGACACGGGCGGATCTTACATACTCAAGAGGGCAATGAAGTCAGGGTTACCATCAGTACCAGGGGTCAGACACTAGAGGCCGATGTAGTCAATGATACCATCAGTAAAGAGTTCAGACACTAGGGGGCGACATAGTCACGGTTACCATTAGTACTAGAGGGCAGTGTCTTTAGTGACATCTTTAGTGACATCAGTGACAAAGTTCAGACACTAGGGAGCGACACAGTCAGGGTTACCATTAGTGTCAGAGGGTGTACACTAGAGGGCAGTGTCTTTAGTGACATCAGTGACAAAGTTCAGACACTAGAGGGCCGCATAGTCAATATTACCATCAATAAAGCAGCTCAGACACTAGAGGGCGATGTGATCAGGGTCCCAATCAGTGGCAGAGTAATAGGATTTGGACACCAGAGGGCGATGTCCTTACCGATGCCATCATTTCAAAGTACGCCGGTTAATTCTGGTAATGAAGACAGAAGCTTCAGGTCAGGCAGCTCTACTCACTAATCTGGTGCTGCTCAGGGGTGACAGGCGCACACGCGATTACGAACTTCACTCCCGCTTCACGCTGGCCCAATTAGAGTTCAGACACAATCAGGGCTCCAATCAGTGACTCCACAATGTCGTCAGACTTACCAACAGTACTAGAGTTTGGACACTAGAGGGTGATGTAGTTCGTGATACCAGTGGCAGAGTCCAAACACTAGAGGGCAGTGTAGTTAATATTATCATCAATAAGTGGGTTCAGACACTGGAGGGTGATGTGATCAGGGATGTCACCATTTTTAAGTTAGCCACCTCTTTCAAGTATGGCAGACAGGTTGGTCTTTGTGGTGCCAGGTAGTCCTACATTAATCTGGCACAGGTGAGTGGTGATCTGCTTCACACTGTTTGGCACATCCAAGTAATAATTTCAGTGTACTCTGTATGTGGGACACTATGGACCCTAGAAATGCGTAGCAGAGTTCAGACACTAGAGGGCAGCAGAATTAGTGTTTAAATCATTTACAGTGCTGGGATACTAAATGGAGATGAAGATGGGGATGACATCGATGAAAGAGTTCAGACACCAGGGAGCGACACAGTCAGGGTTACCATTAGTACTAGAGGGCAGTGTCGTTAGTGACATCAGTGACAAAGTTCAGACACTAGAGGGCCGCATAGTCGATATTACCATCAATAAGCGGGTTCAGACACTAGAGGGCGATGTGATCAGGGTCCTAATCAGGGTTAGCAACAGTAATAGGATTTGAACACCAGAGGGCGACGTCCTTACCGATGCCATCATTTCAAAGTAAGCCAGTTAGTTCTGGTAATGAAGACAGGAGCTTCAGGTCAGGCAGCTCTACTCACTAACCTGGTGCTGCTCAGGGGTGACAGGCGCACACGCGATTACGAACTTCACTCTACGCTGGCCCTGTCAGAGTTCAGACACGAGAGGCGGTGTAGTCAGGGATGGCATCATTTCCCAGCATGCCCCTTATTTTAGGTAAAGAAGATCAAACTCCAGGGTCTGGTAGTTGTACTCAGTAAGGTGGCACCGGTGGGCAGCGACATGCTGAACGTTGTTTTACACATGCAAGTCGGAATTGAAAGTACCGGTATATGAAGCACTGTCTTTGATTGGTTGGCACACCAGCTTGACAAAAGCATGAATGGAGATCTGCTTGGCACAGTTGGGGCAGTGCCATGACAGGTTGGGGACGTCACCTCTGTCACTTGTAATGTGAGCACTTTTGAGATGGCGGGTATCTGACCACCTCGTTTCCATTTGGTTGTTTTTGCCTGGCGCCCTTTAGTGAGGGCAGGCTCAGAGTAGGGGGGGTCAAATTCACAGCCCCCCCCCCTCACACATTCCTCATTATAAAGTGAGGACAAGTAAAGACACACAAAAACGCAACATGACGTCAATCCAAATAATGCAAATGGAGCCCAGCACTCTCCGCTACTTAATATTGGCATCGGTCAGTTGACGACGAAGGAGACGGAAATCAAACCCGCAGTCAGAAGAATTAATGGAGAAAATCTGAGTTGGTCTTTTTTTTTCTGCCCTGTTTCTTTATAAAACACCCCAGGACTTCATACAACGGGGACAGAAATCGTCCTTTCAAGAAACAAAATGAATTTGCACCCCACGGTAAAGATTCAGCATTTAAATCTAAAGATATTCAGAGATGGCTGTGTGCCACCCAGAGTGGCAGAAGGATCCCTCACGTCTGCCGAGGGCTTGGTGTCACCCCAAAGGTGGCTTTACTGTTGTCATCCCAGCTGTAACGAGTCGGCCAGATTCACTGATGTGTTGAAATTTCACTTGCAGATCTGAAAGTAGACGCAGAGGTCGTCTGCCGTTTGGCACGGGTCCTGGTGACAGGTGGCCATTCAAGCACAGCGAAGCAGCGAAATGCCCCCCCATGCCTCTCAGTTGCCGATGTGCTTCCTGGGTCGTGACCCCACAAGTGGAACGCGTTTTGTGTGACTAACAGCTGGATTGTCCCACCGTGCTCTCCCACCGTGCTGCAGCTCCGTCAGCTGAGGCCGTCACCTCGCTTGACCGGCGAAGGGCTGCCCACCGGGCTCCACAAAGGACGCCACTCCAGCAGGGGGCGCTGCTCCTTTACTGTTGACTGGACGCTCTACGGCCACAGAAAGGTCCGGTGGGTTCACAAAGTCCTCGGATCCCCCTGAAAGTCTCCTTCACATTGTGTTCTGATGAAGACTTCCATCGTTTCCGTTCATTTGTTCGACTCACCACACAAATCCCAATCCCCCAAAATGACAAAAAGGAAAACAGGATTTGGAGCACAGAATTAAAAAGCTGAACTGGCCCACTGACGCGAGCATTGTGACCCTCGGGATTTGGCAGCCATTCCAGCCCGGAGCCTTCTTGGGTCTGACGTGACGAGCTCCACACGCCTTCTTCCCTGCAGGTCCACTCATGTTCTGCCAGGTCAGATGGAGACCACCGGTGGACGGTTACTTTGACTGACTGGGCTCTGGTGGACCACTCAAGGGGATCGCCCTCCAGCCGCTCCTGTGTTTTGTGAACCTCCTGAGGTGGTCTTCATTGTGGAGTTTGACCCCCCCCAACTCGTCCCCCCACCCCTGATGCCCCCACCACCATGCACTGCACGGCGCGGCTGATGAGCGGCACCTCATTTCCTCCCGACGTGACACTAATCTCGGTTTCATCAGACCGGAGGGTCTCGTCTCTCACCCTCTGAGAGTCCTTAAGGTTCATTTTTTCAAATCCCCAGTGGGCTCTCGCGTGTCCTTGACTGGGAAGGGGCTTCGGTTTGGCCCAGAGTGGTGGAGTGTCCTTCTGGAAGTTTCTCCCTTCTCCACATACTGTGGGCCCCCTGGAGCTCAGCCCGAGTGGTCATCAAGTTCTTGGTCGCCTGTCCTACCGAGACCCTTCTCTCTCCTTCAACTTCCAGCTCTGGGAAGAGGGGCGCTTGCTCCAGACTTTGTCCGTTTAAGGATTATGGGGGTCTCGGTGCTCCTCCAGATCTCCACCCTGGCACAGCCTTCATGTTGTTTCCCAGCTCTATAGTTCCTTGGATCTCCTCGGATGGCTCGGTTTCCTCTCACCTGTGGACCTTCTCCAGCCGGGTGTGGGACGTCACCGGTGGGCTTCAAGTAAGACTTTGGTTGTGTTTTCAAGTCGTGTTCTTGGAAGCCCTCGTCTCTCTGAGCCAGACATGTATCAAAAACGGCCAGGCGTGAGCTTTGCTTCAAAGTGGGCGGGGACAATTAGACGGCTCAACGAGTGTCACATTTCTCAACCAATCCAAGACAGCGCTCAAAGTAAGGGCGGGGCTTTTGAACTGCGGAGGTGCCCTCGCTGACCTGGTCTGACGGACAGCAAACCTCTGACTGCGCTGAACCGTCTATGGCTGAAGAGACCCCCATTCGACCTATAAATGTCACACGTTCAAAATAAACATAAGGTAACTTCAGGTCATACGTGAGCGATGTGCCGTCGGAGGCGCCGTGTGTACGAGTCGATGTCAGCTTCACTCGTGAAATATGAACGGCAATGGCGCGTCGCCCTCCGTCAAAAGGACCGGACTTAAGAGAGCGGATAACGAAGAACCCCAGGAGATGCAGATTTCAAGACTCAAACCACCTGACTCAACAAACGTGCATAACAGCAGTAAAGAGGAGAAGGCCGCACGACATCCGCCTTCGGACAGCACGGCCAGACGAGTAACGGCAGGAAGATACCGTCAGGGTCTAACTGGAAATGCTGACGGACTAGCCGTGGTGGTTTAACACGTTGTGCAGCTTATCTTTGTCACATAGTGACATGACAGAGAGCTATTGGAGCAGACAGAGGACCCCCTCAGGCACGTACAGTGGTCTTTTGCTTTCTCTGAAACCCCCGAGGATTAAAGGGGGAGCGGAGAAGCCCTGTGGGCGGAGCCTTTGCAGTGGTGGGTTTCTCCACAACTCCTTACCAACTTTTTAGGCAGGTGTCCTCGTGAGACTATTTGAGCCCCGGGACCCTTCACGGATTCTCGTCTTGCGCTTCCGTATAAGGACTGGAGGGCGACACTAAACGTTTTCTGAAGAGAAAAGACGCAGTTCATGAAAAACGGCGGGCAGAGCCCCTCACGGACGGGCAGAGTCCAAAAGGAATCCGTAAAAAGCGGAGAAGCATGAAGATCTCAAGCAGCAAAAAATATCAGGGAACAGCTTGGGGGACCCTGACACCCTGATGAGAGTGAAGTCATAATTGTGGCATTATGGGATTGGTTTCCATGGAAGCGGGCGGCACAAGAACCCCAGTGCAGCTGCAAAACAAATCTGACGTTAAAAAGTGATGAACTTTTAAATAAGAACCTGACGTGACAAATGGACTCTCTGTGGATGAAGTCCCACCAAGGCGTGTAGAACACAAGAGAATCTGGGAAAAAATGATAAGAAAATGTCGACAGTATTGTGTCACTCCAAGAGGCGCCATATAAAATAAGTGGGTGGTCTGATTGTTATCAACATGGAGAGCAGAGGGCTGTGGATCTGGGAAAGGCGCTATATGAGCCGAGGGGGTGACGCAGTCTGGGATGTCCTCCACCACCACCACTGCCACCTCCAGTGAGTCCAGAAGATCTCCCCCTGCTGAGCCAGCCTTCTGAATGAGCGTTTGGATTCGGTGGGCCTCAGCAGAGTCAACAGGAGAACATGTCAAGGTGGTCCCCTAAGGCCTTACTCTGATGTGGACTCCTAGGTAGCTGCAGAACCTCCACCCCCTGAATGGTGGTCTGGCTAGCAGAGGGTCTTCACCAGCGGTGGTGGCGTGGATGGTGATGCCCATCCATCACAGGAGCCCTTCGAGTGCCCACTCACATGTGGCCAATTTAGATTGGTCGATCCTCCTAATCTGTGTGCTGGAGGAAACCTGGGAAGCCCCCCGAGACAACGGGTGGACTGGCACACAGACTCCACGCTGAGAGCAGCTGCTTGTTGTCCAACATCTCACCAGAGCGCACTTTCTACTTGAACTTTCTTCACTGTCCGGGTGCCCCCCTTGATTCCTCCATCATGTGCTGCGCGGGGGCTTGTTGTGCCACAGCAGACCCACACGGCTGCCTTTGGCTGGCAGAGGAGGCGTCTCTCCGTGCTGTGCCCAGTCAGCACCACAACAACTGCTCAAACGTTTATGACGTAAAGCAAGTCGAGGGTGCGTTTTAAAAAGAGAGGACAATGAAGGAGTCGGGGTGGGGGGCCGAGTTACAGGCGGCGGGGGCTCTCAGGCTCCTTCCTATGAAGATTAAAAGAAAGCCGAGCTCTGGAATCTTCTTCAGCTATCCCAGTATAAATAGCTGGGCAAAAAATAGACGGCGATGCCTCGCATTCTTTAGGGGGCCGCCGAGGATGGGACGGTGTCATTGGACGCTGGTGGACTGGGCCTACTGGCCAGCTTTATGGCTGGTGCTTCTGAAACACAGTGTGGGGGGTGGGGGGTGCTGTCGAGAAGACCCCGGACTGAGAATGACCCTCAGACGCAGCAGACGTCCAGTAACAACACGTTTATAATGGGAGAAGATGGGGCGCAGAAACACTACAAACACTCCACTGGGGGGTCCTTCAGCACCAGAGTCCCAATGACCCCTAATTGGAGGGGGGGGGAGGGGGACTGTGAAACCTTGGCTGGTAACAGGAGAGCAAATGCAGGATCTTTAGTTATTTTTAACAAAACTTCACTGTTACAGTGAAGCTCTGAAGAGACAAAGCAGGAGTTTCCTGAAAGAGCAAACATCACAGCCAACAAAATCTGAAGATAAAAATCTAACAAAAAAATCTAAAATCAAGGCAATAAACCCTGGAGAACTTCAATGAACCGCAAGGGACTCTGGGTACTCCTCAGCCTTTATAGGGTGAGGGCCATCCCTCGATGGTGATGGACAGGTGGCCCCGCCTCTTGAAGGACCTCCCACAAAACACATGAAACGTAACACAAGCATAGGGAGCAAAACAGACAAGTGACAAAGGTGACACAAATGTAAACGAGTGACTCGAAAGGGAATCAAGAAGGACATCAAACAAGAAAGTGAAGCCCAGCCAGGGGAAGAAGGCCGACTGAAACAGAACACGAGAAGCCCACCAGCACCGAGAGGGCATGCAGTGAACTGCAAGGACGGTGGGTGTGTTACAGTCCCTTGACCGTGATGGGCAGGTGGGCTGGCTTCTTGGCAGACCACCCACAAGATACATGGAGTACAGTAGAAGACACAAGGAAACACAGAAACTAAATATTCAATAATGTCAAACAGAAATATGAACTAAACAGACATATGGACCCCAGCCGGGACCCTTCCTGATACCTGCCACCCCATACACAATATGTTTCATCCGCCTTCCTCCTCTTCCTCATCTTCCTGTGGCATTTCTTCTCCACCTGTTCGCCAGGTGAGCCTTTGCCTCACTTTGCTTCACTTCACCAACTCCCAGTTTCTCTTAAAGGGGAAGCTCAAGATGACTTCCCGAGTCCCATCCTTGACCCCTCGGTGAGCAGGCAGCCATCTTCTTAATGGTTGGAACGTGACCACAGCTTCCTGGCCTTGTGGACTAACTGGTGGCATTTGGACCTCTTTTGGCCACCTCTAATACCCCACCAGGGATGGGCTCCATAGGATCTCACCCAGGAAGTGGTCCTGACCAGCTCTAAGATGGGTGGCAGAAGACCTGCAGTGCCCCTCCGCAATAAGAGACTGTACAAATGAGGAAGAACATAAAGCGCCAACATGGGGGGCACAAACTCAGCTGGTGTCGATGAAGAGAAGCTGATGAGAGGTCCTCGTGCTCTTTATTGGTTTGCCTGAAAGTCTGCCTGATGAAATGAAACCAAACTGCAGCACTGTGAAAAAGTTTGTGCCCCCCTCCTACAAGTGCCATGAAGGGACTGGGCTTAAATGACAGCTTTCATTATTCAATGGTCAAATCCTCTAGCAGCCCAGTTTGAAAAGGTCCGATTTGGCTGCAGCACTAATTACAAGTAAACGCCTCTCATCACTGGGGGTCCGCTCTTCTTTGCTATAATTTGGACACATTGGTTGGTTAGTAGAGTGTCGACTGTTCATTTCAGCTTCACTGTTGGCTTCAAGTCAGCACTTTGACTGGCCACTCCACACCTTCTGGGCCATTCGACTGTCTGCTGTCCCTTCAATGACACTTCAGTCTCAGGTCACAGGCAGAGGTCCCCTCGAGTATCCTGGTCAAGTGCAGAATTCCTGCTTCCTTCACACGTGCTAAGAATTCAAAGCGTCCCCACGCCATCAGAGTAGTGCAGCCGTGTCTTATGGGTGGTCTGCCAAACCCCGGGACGGACTGCTTCACTTTTCTTATATGACGCCTCGGGAATTTTGAATGTTTTGAAAACTCATTAAAAATAACAAAAGCTGAAACATCCCACTGACACAACAGTTTGGTGAAGGGGCATCCCGCTCTAGTGACCCACGTGAGACGTTTGGAGTCCACCTGTGGTCAACTCAATTGATTAATAAAGGCTGACAGCGGTCTGTAGAAGGTTAAAGGAATGGAGACAGGAGGGCATCGAGGAGCAGCACTGCCGGACCCCAAGAGCACAGGGGGGTTGTTTGACTGAGAACACAAAGGTCACCTTGGTGGAGTCCCAGAGAACCTGCGTGGAGATGGGAGAAACTTCCAGAAGGACAACCGCTACTGCAGCACTCCACTGAACTGGGTGGTCAAAGGATACATGAAAGCCCACCAAAAAGACATGCAATTCTCTTGCTTGATTAATCCAACATCAGCACCACATCTGGAGGATCCCAGGAGCCGCTCATCACTGCCTCTGCATTTCATTCCAATGGTGGTGACAACATCCAGGGCTAGAAGTCCAGAGACGTCTTCAATGAGAGCGGTCAGGAAAGGTCACAAAGCAAAGACAACACACGAGTTGGAATGGCCTTGAGTGGCCCTGGCTGTCCTGACCAGAACATCAGGTGGACAGGGGGAGATGGCGAGCTCCTCCGACACGCATTCCTGAGCCCATTCGTGCACATGCAGAGCATGCTGGGAGTTGCAGTCCCAAAGGGCAGCCCTGTTGGGTTCTGACGGTGCCCCCAGGTGGAGCCACAGGACAGGCCTGTCCCTCCTGTTTGAGGCATTCACCTGACCCAGGCGTGCTCCTTCCTTGTGATGTTCTGACACCGGAAGTACTCAAGGGTCCGACGTAAAATGGGGTCTTTTCCATTCAATCGGGGATATGAGAGCCAGGAGGAAGACAACAAAGCTCAACAGAAAGAAAGAAAGAAAGAAAGAAAGAAAGAAAGAAAGAAAGAATTTGGTATAGTAGGCAGGATTAGAAAGAAAGAAAGAAAGAAAGAAAGAAAGAAAGAAAGAAAGAAAGAAAGAAAGAATTTGGTATAGTAGGCAGGATTAGAAAGAAAGAAAGAAAGAAAGAAAGAAAGAAAGAAAGAAAGAAAGAAAGAAAGAATTTGGTATAGTAGGCAGGATTAGAAAGAAAGAAAGAAAGAAAGAAAGAAAGAAAGAA
>JANRMT010062810.1:3529191-3543950 GCA_026402145.1 Polypterus bichir lapradei
ATGTCCCTCCATTGATGGATTAAAGGCCAGAGGTCCACATGACTGTCCTCATCAAATTCTTCCATGTGAACCCTGAATACAATGAGGACCGATTGAAGTCATTTATGTTAGGTAGAATGTCTAGAGGGGGCTGGGTGGTCTCGTGGCCTTGGACTCCCTGCGGATTTTTTTTTTTTCCCTCCCGCCGTTTTTTTTTTTTTTTTTTTTTTCCTGTCCTCCCTGGCCATGGGACCTTACTTTTATTCTATGTTAATTAGTATTGCCTAATTTTATTTTTAATATATTTTGTCTTTTTTCTCTTTCTTCATCCTGTAAAGCACATTGAGCTCCATCATTTGTATGAAAATGTGCAGTAGAAATAAATGTTGTTGTTTTGTATAAAGAATAATCGGGTTACTGTTCATGATCCTGGATGTCTTATGGCTCTTCATTTAACTGACCTCATTTGGCAGTAATCGAAATTCACTTACAGAAAACTGGTGCCGTGACCCTGATTCTGCTGGTCAGCCGCTGCTGATGGTTCACCTTTGAAGTTGTGTGGGGTACCCTTACTGGACCCTGAAGATCTGTGATGCACATTAAGTGTCACTTAGATATTTAAAAGACTGCACTTCTGCTCTTTGTTGGTTTAAAGTTATTTTTTTATTTTTGTATCTGTACATATTTGAAAGCACGCTAGACTTCCACTGATCTGTGTTAAATGTCATGACGAGACCTTTAATGTATTCACTCTCGCCATCCGGAGGAGTAGAGGATTACTTATGAGCAGCAGCCCAGTGGTCAAGCTAGGACATTCCAGCTTGGAGAAATAGTCTGAATAGTGAGTGACCCAGTGAAACCAATGTGATCCTGTCCTGCCAACAATAGTGACCATGTTACTCAGTACTTACGAGAGCTTAAAGTGAACTTAGGAACCAAACTGGAGAGCTCATTACTAGCCGAATACTAGCTAATCAAAGCAGCAGTGCAAGGAGATCTCCAGCACATCGAATGGTCCTGACTCTTCAAAGGTCAATGGAATTGTTAGGACAGACATTACAGAACCAGCTGTGTTCAGGGGAATGGAGATGACAAGTTCAAGAGCGGATACACGTTTTAATACGAATGGCATATCAAGATCTCCTTTTGTGTCTAATGTTATCCCCTGAAGAAGACTACATTACCTTTCTTGTCACCTGTTAAAATTTTACATGTCAGAATTGTTCAACCAATTTTTAAAACAACTAATCTTGTTCCATTGCTCAGTCCATCACTCAGACATAAATCGCGCAACAACATCCTTATTTCAACAGCAATTCGGCCGGAGGAAGACCAGATGGTGTTAACGCTTGCAGATATTCTATGGGATATTGCAAGTTGTTGTTTTCATCTTCGGCACGATCACCACCAACTGCTTCAGTATAGTCTGTTGATATGCATTTAATCAATTTGCCATGTAATCAATTGAGGATTTGTGCATTAATTTGTTTGACTTCATCGTTTCTCACTGCCACATTTAGATGAATAGTTTGAAAATAGTTGTGAGTAGGGTGTGACTTGAAAGAATGTCATTGTAAAAGTCGGTCTCTTCCCAGGATTTTTTTATTATAATATATATCCCGGCCTAGAAAGCGTATACAGATACATTACACCGGGGCAGCAGTCACAGGTTTTAATGACACCCCGATACGGATGTCTGGCCACACCGCACACTCCCTATTGTGGTTTCTGCCTACACAGAAGTGTAAAGGTCTACAGAATGACACAATGCCTCTGGCTTTCATAAGAGAGCCCTCCATCCTGTCCTACTTCAACTAAACCTGCTCTCGCATAAGGAAACCTGGCCCTTCAGGGTTAAGAAAGCAGGAGTAATTCTCAGTTATTAAACAGATTTACAAACAAATGAATAATGAGAGTGCCACAGACATCAAGTGACTGGACTTACCTCATTTACTGGAATATTGGCATGTGAAGAAATTTCTTGAAATGTCAATTGTCTATGGTTTGATGGACGGGTAAAGGTCATCTATAAAAAAAAATAAAATAAAAAGAAAAGTAAAACTACTGTGTTCAAAGGGCTATGGACTATTTAGTTAAAGAGGTCATTTAAATTTTTAATAGCAATTGCCTCACAGAATTTTATTCTGTGCAACAGAAAAATCCTTTGGATAAACTCCAAGGTCTGGTTTAGAAGCAGTGGGTTAGCAGTAGTGAAGGAGAATTCAAAACTGTAATAGCAGAGAATGTCCTCGAGCCCCCCAATAGGTTCATAGGGTCATTGTTGAACAGTGACCAGTGAAATTCTTACTTACACGTGCTAATCAACATGTAACATGTGGCTACCACCACTCTCCAGCTCCATCATTAGAGAGGTCTACCTGAGCTCAAAACTAAAGTACATTTGAACAATGTTTCAATGACACTTGCCTCCATTAGACAGAGAAGCTGAATCTTTTGCATTAGTCTTGATTCTTGAGCTGCAAGGTCAGGCTAGAAAGAATAAAGCAGAAAAGACTGAGAAACTAAACATTAAATAGAAAACTACAAATTTAAAAAAATGTAAAAATCTAACACTTTGCTTCAATGCAGCGGGTAAAGTCGACTCTCACCTGTTGACCCCACGCAGTCTTGAATGACATGAACTTCTCCACATTTCCACTGTTGAAGGCGTACAGCGTGTCGATGAGCCACTGCTTATCGGTATTCCTCAGAGATTCTAAAACTGGATGCATTAACTGCAAAGCAACATTTGAAAGGCACAATAAGGAGAATCCAAACCACCTCCAGTCAGTTCAGTAGCAGACAGAAGCAAAGTTTTAAATTCTCAAATGTAATTTGCATGGGCACCAATGTATTACGGAGGCGTATGAGTACGCAAGTCGAGGATTGTTTAAACTAGGAAATGGAGGGGCAGGGAGTTAAGGACAGGCCATGTTTAGAGTGGGCATCAAACTAAAAGAAGTGGCAGCTCAGGATGAAGTTTTCAGATGGCTCAGGCACAGGAAGCAGAGGTTCATGGTGTGAGGAAACTCATCAGAATTGGCTGATGTTAGGAGTGGTGTCCAGCAGGGGTCAGTGCTGAGGCGCTGATTTTATATATATCATTTATTTATTCATTTATTTTATATAAGTAGCAAGCTGGTTAAGTTTACATATGATACAAAAAATAGGTGGATTGGCAGATAATTTGGATTTTGTCAAATCATTACAGAAGGACTTGGACAGCAGACAGGCGTGGGTAGATTTGTGGCAGATGAAATTTAATGTCAGTAAATGTAAAGAATTACACATAGGAAGTAAAAATGTGAGGTCTGAGTATAAAATGGGGGGTCTGAAAATCGAGAGTCCATCTTATGAGGATTTAAGACTCGTAGTGGACTCGAAGCTATCGACTTCCCGACAGTGTTCAGAAGCCATTAAAAAGGTTATATATCGCCTTGACGTGTGGAGTACAAGTCACAGGAGGTTCTGCTCAGGCTTTATAACCCACTGGTGAGGCCTCATCTGGAGTCCTGTGTGCAGTTTTGGTCTCCAGGCTACAAAAAGGACATAGCAGCACTAGAAAGGGTCCAGGACTACAGGGGATGAGTTATCAGGAAAGATTAAAAGAGCTGAGCCTTTACAGTTTAAGCAAAAGAAGATTAAGAGGTGACCTGATTGAAGTATTTAAAATTATGAAGGGAATCAGTACAGTGGATCGAGACTTGTATTTTAAAATGAGTTCATCAAGAACACGGGGACACAGTTGGAAACTTGTGAAGGGGAAATTTTGCACAAACATTAGGAAGATTTTCTTTACACAGAGAATCACGGACACTTGGAATAAGCGACCAAGTAGTGTGGTAGACAGCAGGACTTTAGGGACTTTTAGAAGAATTAAGTGGAGAGGACCGGCGAGCTTTGTTGGGCTGAATGGCCTGTTCGTGTCTTGAGTGTTCTAGTGTCCTAACGTATACATCACAAAAATGTAATCAAACAGACACTAAAATAATGCATATATTTTATGGAAAGGGCCATTACAATGATGTGAAGGAGGCACAGGTGCTGTCACAGTGGCCAGTGTCAAACGATACTGAAGAGACTGGATTTAAACTTTATGCAATACAATCATAGGCAGACTTCAAACATATCTTTTTTTCGGACATTCCTTCAATAAACAGCTGAACCCGCTGGACCTCAGACAACACTGGAGTGGCTCTGTGAATGTCCCCGAGTGGCCCAGCCAAAGCCTGGACTCGAACCCAACTGCACATTTCTGGAGAGACCTGAAGATAGTTGGCCACCGACAGTTTCCATCCAACCTAACAGAGCTGGAGAGGACCTCAAAACTGGAGTGGCTGCCAAAGGGGTCTCAACTGAGTAAAGGCTCTGCACACTCGCCTCGGTGGGGTATTTCAGTTGTTTATTTAAATAAAAAAAAAATTTGGAAAAGTTTCTAAAATCCCACTTTTGCTTGGTTATTCTAGGGTATCAAGTGTTGTCTGATGTTAAGAAACAAAATAAATTCAGCTGATTTTAACACAAGGCTGAAACATAAAATATGAAGGAGGGTCTGAATACTTTCTGAAGGCACTGCGTATATTGTATTATAGACTGCAATGTACGTTAGGCACTGTAAGAGCCAATCTTAGAAAGTTAAAGCTCTGAGTTAGATGTTTGCTTAAATTGAATAAGATATAAATGTCTTTTATAGTCATAGCTTATGGTATGGTCTTTCCCCCTATAACTTAGCAAGAGATAGAACCTTCTTACTATAACTGAATAACAGTGTGATAATAAGCTGTTTTGGTTTTGAACAGGTTCCTGTAAAGAAGGACTTGAAAGACCCATTTTTAGCTTAGAAATGGGATAAGCATACAGTTTTCTGACCGTTTTGAAATGGTTCAGAAATGTTAAGTAAATAGTAACGATTTGTGATGTAACAAGATTAAGCTTAGAATTTAACCTTTCTTAGCATTACCTTTTTCCCTTTTTGATGTTTTAATTTTCATTTTTTTGTGTGAACTGTTTTACTTTAAAACATAACTAAACTTTTAAAAACGAACATATTTTGTCTGAGGAATCATTTCTGCGCGTCAGGCTTTTGTTGAATCCCATTTTTTTTTGGAGTAGAAGCTGCAGAACTTTGGAAATTTTGGGAAAACGCAGCTACAGGCACAAAGGGTCCACTTTTAAGCAACTGAGATCTTTGTTTTCTTGCACCGTATTTCTCATGTTAACGTCTCTGCCATGATTACAGGGAAGGGATATGTAACGTTCAAGTATGAGCTGCACTTCTGACAGATGACATGAGCCCCACTAATGGTCAAAACAGTGCGAGGATAAACATCCCAGAAAAGTGTCATCAGCGCGGCACAGGTGTACAGTAAGACTTTATTAGAACTTCAAGTGAAAATGAGTCACCGACTGTCTCACAATGTTTTAGGCATACTGTTTCAGAACAGGACAGTGTCACAGCAATGACCTTCTCAGCTTGCCTCGAGTGGTTTCCACAAATCCAATAAGCGACTGCAAAGTGCACTGGGAAATCGAAACTTGGTAGAAATGGCCAGTTCAAGGTCACAGAGGCAGCCACTTTGCTTACTGAGCTTTCTGTTGAGGTTGTCCACCACATGCTTTGCTGGAACATTATGACTGCAGCAGCACGGATTTCACCTGCCAGTCTTCATCAATGTAATGACAGGTTATTATATTAATTGTCGATTGTTTGTAAAAACCAAAGGTTAGTTTTAGAGCAAACTTCAACTCGATAAACCGAATTGCCATAATTATCTACTGAAAGCATTGGCCGCCTATAACTGTACACCACCTCTGTGCAATTTCTTCTAATCACTGGCCAGCAGTCCTCTGCTCGTGATGCTCTCCAATCTCACCGGCCACAAGCCTGCTTTGAACGCGGTAAGCACCATAGGCGAGCGAGCTGCTCTTGTCATTCAGTCCACTCTGTCCATTTTTTGCTCAAATGGTTTCCAGTTCATGTAGCATGTCTGCTTTCCCCTGGAGGCATCTGCCGTGCTTCTAAATGCACAATGACCCGACGTGTTGCATAATACAATGAACACCCCCACGTCTCTGCTTATACAGTACAAACAGCACATCTTAAAGTAAAGCAGTATCGGGCGCTGCAATGCAGCAAAGCAAATCAATTTTACAATACAAATGGAATTTTATTTTATGATTAGTAAGACTGTTTAGTTAAAGTACAATAATTAACAATGGTTATTCATTGACAACACTAATTTAAAATCAATACATTCTTATTCTGCCAGCTAATTCTCTAGCACTGTTCAAACAAGACAGTCTTGTCATGCTTATGCACATGGAAAGAGCCCTTGAAATGCCAAGGGGTGCCCCATCTTGCCAGTCTTTTACTACAGTAAGACAGAATGGCATCCTAATGAGCTAAATGGAGACGGGAGGATGTGAAGAAGAGTTAGAAATTCTAGACATTTCACAACAGCATGATCAAGGTTATAGCAACTCAGTCAGCGTCTTTATAGGATTATGCAGGATCATTATTGTCACGTGTGCTAATCAGCATGTCACCAGTCTCTGGTGGCAGAATCTACAGCTGACTTTTATAAAGTTCAGCACATGAGATGTTTTACAATTTGACACTCCTTCAGTCATAATCATACGTTCATCATATGAACCCGATTGTGTTACGACAGAGTCAACAGGTGAGCAGATCCTATGCTTGTAGCACCCCTGCACAGGGCACCCTCACTCTCACAGGGCCATTTTACAGTTGCCAATAAACTTATTTTGCAGGTCTTTGGAATATAAAAAGTTTGAAGAAGCAGCAAATTCAAACATCTCAAGGTTATAAAAGCAAAATAAAGAAACTAAACTTACAAGTTCTCCAAAATTGTAAACGCCTTCTCCTAGAAGCCCGGCCAGGCCCAGAGTGAAGGCTCGTTCCTGTTGTTCCGCTTCTGAAAATGAAGTGTAAATACAAGTCACACACACACCAAACCATCCAACACTTAACTGTGTTGCGCTTCAAATCAAAGCAGCCTTCACTTTGTGCAATATGAGAGAGAGAGAGAGAAGAGCACTGGACTCGCTGTATGCACGAGGATGATGATGATGATGTACTTTATTAATATGCTATCCAGCAGAGGCAAATCTTTAGCAAGGATTAAATGAGACGCTCATTTAATGAAATTTGAATTTTTTGTTTCGTCTTTTAGTTAACACGGACCCTCCTGGTGGCAGTGTGGACAGTGAGTGAATTTCTCCACCGAAACACAAGGTTAACATTTTTATTAACAGCCATCACTACAACATACGTGGGGTAGCAGATACAAACTATTTTTTGGGTGAAGAATTCCTTTAATAAAAAATGAACAGCTAACATTGTGGTCTGGAGTTGAATTAGAAAAGTACGACTTTAATATAAAACACAGGCCTCTACACGCCTGGTTATGCGGGCGATTTGTATAAATGTGAAATTAAAAAAGATTTTCAAAGAAAGAGAAAAAACAAAAACATCAGAATCAGGCAAAATAGTGGCCAGTGTCAGCCCTACCAAACCAACTGAAGCGTCTCAAAAATGAATAAAAAAGGAAAACGGCAAAAGTGACAGACGAGGCTAAGATGAGGAGCGGGACACGTACGGCTAATCCACAGACCACCACAACAGAACAAGGGGCAAAGGAGCAGAGCAAGGAGTTCAAAAGCTGTAAACGCTACAAGTCAGTGCTGTCTATTCAGGAGGATGAAGCCACACTCGTTACAAATGGCAGAGTTTTCAAAAGTCATCTTCATCTTTATATACAACACGCTACCGCGGCTGTCCGTTTGTCTGTCCAGGATTTTAAATCACCTGTCGCTCTCAAACCGTTTGGCTCATTGACCTGAAATTTGGAGCACGTACACTACGTGACGTCTACTGTCCGCTTTCAGGGTGAGGATTGACCTCCGAGGTTATTCCTCTTTTTTATTTTATTGCAGAATTAACTCTCGGCAGCAGCGTACGCCACCGGTCTCATCCCTACCACCTTCGCTGTCACTTCCCCTGCCTCTTCATATCTTAAATTATTCTTGAGGCAGATTGAACACTTAAGTGAAGAATTAAAGAAAACGTGCTAAGTAATTGCAACACAAACACTGACTTCATCAGTTTTAACACGAAAAGATGCTGATGGAAGAAGAGAAGAAAGAAGCAGGCTGCTAGGGTGGAGGAAAGAAGAGCCGCTCAGCAAGCGCATCAACCTCTGAACAAACGAACGGTAAACGTACAGAGAAAGAGAGAGTCGAGTGTATTCACTGCACGTTATCGTTATAGCAATGCATGCGCCGTTACTGGTTTCTGAATAATATTCTGAATTGACAATCAATTTTTTTTTTTTGAACCCGGGTCAGAAATCATAATAATCTAAGAGCCACGCCTACACAAGCATTAAACTGCCAAAACAACGGCATTATCAGCATTTGAAAAAGAATAAAGCACAAATATAAAGCCTGAGACCTTGTCACAGCACTCAGAGCCTCTGCACTACATAAAAATAAAGCAAATTAAATATAAAACACAACAAATTAGTAAATCCAGCAAAGATCAAATGCACCCAAACAGCTAGGAATGTGTACTTCGGTGGGGACACAGCTCTGTGCATCTCGACACAACATTTCTTTTACATTCTTGAACCTTTAAATTGCGTAAGATTTTCATCCAACTAACCGGTGTAAAATGTCGAGACCTGCTCCAGTATGTCGCCCCATTTTATTTACAGTTCCTTTTCTTGTGCACTACTGGCGACAGACACACAAGTCCAAAATGGCACACACATAATAAGTAGCTGCTACTCCCATAACCCTCCTTTCAAGTCTGTGTGGGGAGTTTTACAAAAGCAGGCCAATCTAAAGGAGACTAGCAAAAGGGATTAAGGAAAATGTCATGCCGGGCCACAGCAGGCTGATGGATTCTCCTTCAGAGTACAGCTGGCCCTGCTGTCTGACACGACTTTCAAACATCAAGTGATCAGGCTTGCTCTGTAGATTTAAAAGTATGTAGTGAAGATGAACCAGAACCTCTGGGGAAAGCAAATGTGGAGGCCTGTGCCGTGACCCGTCTCACATTATAGCAAAGCACCAGACGTCCACCTTGGCCACTGACCCATCCAAGGTTATTATAGTTTTGCCTTTTTATATTAGTTTTTATTTCTATATTTTTTCTGACCTTACTTGGAAATTCAGTTTAGTTTTAGTTTTCCTTCATTGTGTATTTTTAGTTTTAGTTTAGTTTTTATTTCACAAAGGTATTTCTATTTTATTTTTATATATATTAGTTTCAGTTTTAGTTTTAGTAATTATGGCATGGAGCTCCTACGGAGTTACTTTTGTGTCACAATCAGACAGAACTGCACACTTAACAGATTTGGATATGAGTTTAATGTTAGTGGAAGCTTACTACACACACTGCCTAGTTTACTATCTGGTTTTGTTTTTGTCTAATAAAAACAAAAAATCAAAACTAGACACTGAATATGAACAATTTTACACAATTTTATAATTTTTTAAATATTTTCTCATGAAAATCACAAGGGCTTAGGAAGAACAGGACTCTTAGGCTTGAGTCAGTGTGCAGAACCAACCTGGCTGTATTGAGGGAAACAAAGAACAACAAGCATGTAGTGTCAAGGTTATGGGTGGTGAGTCTTGAATAGCCCACCATAAGAACAGTAAACCCTTAATGAGCAGAGCAGGAGCAGGTACAGTAATAAGAGCATGGACAGGCACAAAACAACAGAGACAGCGTCTGAGATTAAGAAGACATATACATTATCTAAACCTGTTTATCCAGAGTAGGATTGCAAAACTTACAAGGGTTAAAGACTAACGGCAAGAATATTCATTCAAAAACTAAAACTAAAAATATTTTAGTAAATTATTATTTTATTTCAGTTAGTCTTTCCAGCTACTTTAATAGTTTCATTTAGTTTTAGTTTTTAATTTTGGCTTTGTTAATTATTTTATTTCAGTTTACGAAAATGTTTTTTTAATAATAGTTTCAGTTTTGATTTTAGTTTTCGTTAACTATAATAACCTTGGACCCATCTGCACAAAACAACTGCTTTGAGAAACACGTCAAATCAGATTTTCTGGGGTTTATATTTCTCTAGGATGCTACCCACCACTGTCAAGAAATGATCATAAATGACACACGTCAAGGTAACAATCCATGCATGAAGCAAAATTACAGTGGGCTTTCATTTCTGAAGACATAGTGATATGCTCAGGTCAATACCAGCAAACATTTGCACATTCAGCAGCTAAGTTTAATTGTGAGGCTAAATTGACTGACAAGGACAAAAAATCAAAGAATGAAATCTGCATGTTATATATACTGTAAGGCTAGGGGGTTTCCTGCAACTTATTCTCAATTTATGTCATGTTCTTCTTTAACGCAAAAGCCAATTATTTTTTTTCAATCAAGGACAAATAAAGCTGACCCTGCGGTCTCTGCAAACTGATGCACGGCCACACGTTTAACAGGAGCTCTGGAGTACTTGCCTTCAGTGCCAAACACTTATCATAAAATGAAAATCAGGCTGCAAAGCAAACTGAAATCCTACCTGGCAGTTCTCGGATGTCCACACAGCCCAAATAGCGCAAGGCATCTTTGTAGTATGCAGCGTGATTTCCAATAAACCGGTAGTACTTGCTGGAGAGGTCATAGAATCGACCGTGCACTGAAGTCACTCCAGGTAGGTTGTTTAACATCTCCTCAACATCTTCAACCAATTTCTAGGTATTAAATCAAAAAGAAAATATGTTTACGATACTCAATGAACCTTATAAAACTGATACATTGAAAGATTCTACAAATCTAATTTACAATCCACTGATCCTCCCCTCCCAGGTGGTCCTACTTGGTCAAATGAACTCTCGGCAGGACAGCTCACATTATGCTGGACTATCCTTCTATATAAAAGCAGTCGGGATTGTCCTTCCGTCCAGTGAATGCTACGCAGGCGCGGAGTTTCACACACGCCCCGTCCATTTTGCAATGCACGATGGGATTTGTAGTTTCGTTTTTCCAGGTAAAAGATGATTTTCTACTCCAGACTGTGCGATATCTTCTTCTTCTTTCTTACTATATAAAAGCGGTCGTGATTGTCCTTCCGTCCCGTGAGTGGAAAGCCTAGCGGTATTCCGCTTATCACAGACTTACTACTTGCAGCTTGCGGTACGAAGCGACATGATGTGAGCAGAGTTCTGGTGCTCACGTCGTTCCCTTGCTTTTGTGCGCGATGCGCTGGAAAAATAGACAAAATGATGTCTCTGGAAATAATTAATGTTGATGGAGTACAAATGCCTCACCGTGTAGTAAATATCAGAGGGGTTCAAAAGGGCGACCTCAATATAGAAAAAAAGTTTAAATTTCATCACAAAAATAACAGAAACTACGAGTATTAAAGTAATACCGCTCAAATACAATATAACCAAATTAATGAGTTTGTATAAAATATCAAATTGATCTACATATTGAATTGCCTTAAGAAGTGGTCAACTTAAAAGTCGGGTCAGCCTAGTTAGGTATTAAAACGATTCAAAGAATTCTAACTATCAGTATACACAGCTCTGGCCAGAGTATGTCAAAGCTGAACTCATTTTTATGAACTTCCAAGCAGCCTTCAAGAGCGTGCACTGGCCAGCCTTGTGGAGTTTGCTCAAGGTAGGACATATTCCAGCAACGGTGGCTCGGCCACTTACTTGAATAAATGTACCGTGACTTCAGCAAGTGCGTGTGTGTCCAAAGTGAGCTGTCAAAGCGGGCATCAGCCAACACGGTCTCACCACTGCTCTTTAATAATGTGGTCAATGCAGTTGTGAAAAGGGCATTTGATGGCAGGTGAGGAGTACAGGATATGACAACCACATGTAAGTTCTTTTATTAGCAAATGACAACACAGAGGCAACAGAAATTTTGTACAATGTTGCGGAAGCTGGCAGGCTTAACAATCAACACAGAGAAAGCAAAACTGTTAACAGCTACCGGCAGGTCATCTGCAGTTTTTTAGCTCAATGGAGAGCAGGTCTGTGAATTTAAGAAACCTACGCACAAGGCACACTGCCAGATTTCAAATAAACACACAAGTCAACCAAAGCAATAATGGTATGTGTAGATACCCAAGGGTGCCTACTTTCAAGTAAATCATAGGCTTCTGTGTTTCTGCTCTCTTTCATTAGTAAAATATGTGATTTGCACACATACTGTATATTACGAGGTGAACAGCGTGAATCGGTTTTTAGTCAAAGATCTCGTATGTGTCAAGCTACACATAGTTATCACTGTTAGCTGCAAGGTGTGCTCTGGTGCATCCTCGGCCTGTTCACGGAGGTCTCTTCCCGAGTCCTTTCTTCATGCACTTTAAACATGCAAGTCCAGGAGCTCTTGTGGGGTCTCTTTCCTTTTACATAGTATTTTGACTGACCAGGAATTTTTACAATTTAAAAAAATGATCACAAAAAACACACACATCTAAAAAAAACAATTCCATAATTAATGTAAAATGTAAAAGGAAACAATGCGTAGGTTGGCAAGACGGCAGCTACCAATGCTGAACAGGATGTGACGTCACTGAATGACAGCACTGTAACCTATAATTAGTTTTTCTTTTTTTTTTTAGATAAATTACTCTTGATGTTTAATTAAATTTTGAAAAGTGTGTGATGTACAGAAAACAAACATGTTAAATGAACAGCTACACTCCGCTCTCATGTATACATTTTGTAAAGGTAAAGCAGCATAAAGCTTCAACCATCTCTCCGAGTACCTTAGTTGCAGGCAAGTCATTAATTTGTAACTTCAAACTGCCAATGGACGTCTTACAGAGGATTACTGCTTCATCACTGCTCTTGACCTGCAAAAGAAATTAAATGAAAGACCCAGTAAAGCAACTAAAGACTGTTCATTTAGCGTTCATAACTCAAAAATTCATTTGTATCTTGTAATTTAAAGCAAGTGTGTTTCAGACTTGATCAACATTCTGTAAATTAAGAGCAAAGAATGAGACAAACCAAAACGTAGAAATTAGAAAGAGCATTCTGAGTACATAAAGAGTAACACTGAGAGTCAAACCTGCTTAATCCAGTTCAGGGTCACAGTAATACTGGACAGTCAGTTGTTACTTCACAAGCACTGGATAAATGCATTTGCCATACAAAACCTGAAGTCTCCTAAAGTTCAGCATTTTCAGCATCTTGCCCACCCTGGCGTTTTATAATAGAAGCTATGGGGCAAGAAGCACCACTGGAAACAATAAAAGCTTAAAAACTTAACAAATACATCTAATTTTTCAAGTTAATAAGCATTGATCCGCAGCTTGACATTACACATGCATTGTAAAACAGCTTAAACATATCACTTTCAAACAAAAAAACACACCAATGTCAGCCACTGTAAAAAATGATTAGCTGTTTGGTTTCATCCATTTCGGGAGATGGACATCTGAAGTGGAACTCCGTTAGCAGCAGTTATTTTTACCCTTTAGTACTGTCATCCCGAGGTACTTAAAGTAAATGCAAGTATACACAAGCATGAATAGACAGAAACGGATAAGACCGCTAAAACGTCATCCAAGTCTAAACAGGCCACAAGTTCAAGTTCAAGGCACAGCCTGCCAGAGACTGAATTGGAACAGACAGGCAAAAGAATCGATCTCCTGGGACCTGACACTGCACCATCACCTCCAGCAAGTGAGTCGTACCAGGAGAACTCAGTGACTCCAGAAGGTTCATTGAAACTGAATATGGCCTTACTATCCACACTATCAACTACCCCCTGTGAGCCCGCGACACGGACTCTAACTCCGCAGACCATGGAGAAGACCAAAATGAACAGTCTGAGCAGAAGATAACGATCACAGCAATGATTACTGCAATAACTACCACTCTCCTATGGACACATAAAAGAGCTAAAGAATAATATAAGGAAGGTTACAAATGATACAAATAATATCAGGAAAGAGATAAAGGACATAAACAAGACAAATGAGAAGCTGCTTCAGGATATTAAAGACCAGGATAAATGTTTAAATAATCACTTTGAGGCAACATTTAAAAGGTATGCTAGAAAAAAAAAATTGAGGAAAAAATACAGGAAAATGCGTCTTAGTTTGAGAATAAATTTAGAGCACTAGGTGCTCAGTACGAAGACGTTAAGCAAACGTTCAATTCGTATTGAAACAGTTCAACAACTGGAATCAAGTGCTGACGGAAGAGCAACGGCCACAAATTCTGAATGCAATGTGCTTAGAAACAGAATAGCTGCACTGGAAGATGGATACAGAGGGAATAATATCAGAATTGAAGGTCTGCCTGAAAACCATGAAATTAATAGCTGAACGATTCTCTAAAATAATTGGAGAGGACTTCAAACCAGACACCGAGATAGCAGCAGCTTACCACATACGTGGATCAAATGCCACAAGACTTCAAAGCCTCATTGTGCGTTTTGACAAATTGCAATCTAAATTAAATGTTATGTCACTTCTTAGACAGAAACGAGATTATATCTGAAAACAGCCACATTTGTATTTTTCCCAGCTGCTAAACGTGCCACATTTTACGGCTTCAAACAGCGTTTCGAGAAAGCAGAAATCAGACACTGCCCTCTTGTATCCTGCTAAACTGAATGTGGACATTCAAGGAAACTTCTACATTTTTATTTCTCCAGAGGAAGCAGAAAAATAGACAAGAAAACTGATCCCAACACTTTTTGAAATACAATCATGAGTCACATCGTGTCCTGGCAAGGAAAGAAGATCTAAACT
>JANRMT010062810.1:3563792-3574069 GCA_026402145.1 Polypterus bichir lapradei
TGTCACCGTCCTGCTCCACTGACAGACTGAGGAGACCCCACACTACGAGACTCTTCAATTCCACCCTGGGGGTAAACGTTAACATTATACAAATATATTGTCTGTTATACCTGCATTGTTATCACTCTTTAATTTAATATTGTTCTTTATCAGTATTCTGCTGCTGGAGTATGGGAATTACCCCTTGGGATTAATAAAGTATCTATCTATCTATCTATCTATCTATCTATCTATCTATCTATCTATCTATCTATCTATCTATCTATCTATCTATCTATCTATCTATCTATCTATCTATCTAGACGAAGAAGTAAGGGTACACTTTCTTAGCGTTTGAACTCCGTGAGTGAATATCTACTGTGTTTATGCTTTTAACGGTTACAGTGAAGTAGAAGACTCCAGTCGTATTATGGGGCAGCAGTTAAAGAAGAAGGCAGGAGAGATGTGTGCCATGTTGAAGTAGCAGCTGCCCCTCCTGCCTGGCACTTCTAGAATCCTCCCTCTCCCCTACTCTGATCTGCTGTGCCTTTGCCAGGTGATCACGAGCTATTGGCCTTTTTATTTCGGTCTCATTACACTGGCTGCCTGTCTCACATAGAACTAATTTCAAGGTTTTATTAAATATAGAGACGGCTTTGAGTATTTTAGACCCTGCCTGTATTTTGGAGTGTCTGCTCCCAACATTTAATTTCTCAAATATTTTTTTGCTTTTTATTCCAAGATCAGCCATAAAAACGGGCAACTTTCTGTACTCATGCAACAAAATCTGGAATGCTTTGCCAATAGAGAAGTGCCAGGCTACAAATGTCAAGCATTTCAAGAAAATTTCACAAAGCCCACTTTTCTAATTTGTCTTTTCCTTAATTCCTTGCATTGGTCGTAATAGATGAGAAATGCTACTGTGTACAGTTTGTCAGATCTGCACTGGGCACTAACGTCTGCTGTTTTTCTCTTTCCAGTTAATTGCAGTGATGCCCCCCTGCGTCTCCACCGTCTGTTACATCAACTCCAACTGCCTGTGATGCCGGAGAGAAAAAAGTTCACAAGACGTCCTGAAATGGAATGGGATTGGAGTGAGACGGCCACAGTTATGTCTGCTGGGATGTGCGAGGGGGCTGTGTGGGCTTTGGCTTGGGACCCCCAGAGGTTTATTATCTCCAACATCCTTGAAAGCTGCAGGTTTGTCTTTGTCTCCAGCCATTTGACCAGGCAGTGTATTTATTACAAAGGACAAGGACCCCTCCAGGTGCTTCTCATTTACTTTTATAATGCCTTCAATTTTCTTTGTAACTTTATATTTTTGTAGAGCAATTTGAGCAACACTTGTAAGCAAAGGTGATATAAAAATATTATTAGTGAACAAATGTTAAGGGACAGATAGGACAAATATCAGTTCAAACAGAACACATTTTATTGGAATACTGCTGGATAACAACTCTGACTCTGAGTAGCATCTTGTTCACAAAGCTAAAATGGCATTTTTCCTTTTTTGACAAATTTAATAATTCACTTTTAATGTTCAAAACCTTGGCTAACATTTTTTTAACGCTAAGGTAAAAATCTGTAAATACGTTTGTGTTCTCCTTCCCTTTTAACAGCTCCCCATTGTTGGCCATTTTCATTGTGTTTGTGTTCTAGTTAAATGCATTTACCTTTTATACATCTTTATGATTACTGATTTTTCTACTCATAATATATATATCTGTGTGTTTATTTCTTTTTCTTTTGAGAAACATTGATTACAGATCTTTCAATTTTGTTATTTTTAAACATGCCATCTGTTTATTCAATAAAAAATATATGAAAAAGTGTATTGTGTTTCCTTTGTTTAAAGTTCTGAAAGTGAACTGGCGCTGCGTCGACGTGGGGGAATAAAACCACTGACATGAGACGAGGAGTCGGCACACAAACCTCAGCGGCCCTCCGTCCACACGGCGCTCAGCAGAAACTGAACTGCTTCACGCTCTTTACATTCCGATCAGTGACTGCAGAATGTTTGATTATACGGCTGTTAAATTCTGTGCAGTTTTATTGTCTTAATCGGTAAGTTTGGTGTCTGGTGTTTACAGAGACACCTTGAAATGACATTAAAAACACATCACTAAGAACAAACGTATTACAGATATGAACACGGCAGCAGGCAACTTACTGGAAAAAACAAATCAAATACATTGACTCGAGTGATAGCGGCATGTGAAGCTGAACTTCTCTGTAAGATTGATAGCCATTGGAATAAATGAGGATTTGAACCGCCGGCTTTATACTCTCGATTCCTTCAGCATCTGACCGACTGCACAACTGAGAACGAATTAAAGGATCTGAACGACTGGACAGTCACAGGTAACACTCAGCACGGTGGTAATCCTTATCTGTTGTTGGAAAAGGGACATTCATTTCTATAAAACTGGTTGGCTACATTAGGATTTGTAAACCTCATGCCTTAAGACAAATGGCAATTTTAATAATAATAACTGATATCTAAAGACATTTTTAAACAAACACAACTTGTCCATACAGGGATATTACAAAAATAGATCAAAATGGAAAGGGGAATTTATATAATTTATTACGTGAGTGGAAAAAGAAAAACACTACATACTTATATAATATATAAATATAAAGATATAAATATACACTGTATATATATACACACACACAGCACCTGCCAAATAATACAAAGAGTACACAACACGTGTTTCACCCTAAGTGGGGCTCATCAGGTGTGCAAAGCTACGCTGCCCCTTACGGCGATCGAACCCTAGACGTCAACGTTACGTCTATCTATCTATCTATCTATCTATCTATCTATCTATCTATCTATCTATCTATCTATCTATCTATCTATCTATCTATCTATCTATCTATCTGTTATATAGTGCCTTTCATCTATCTATCTATCTATCTATCTATCTATCTATCTATCTATCTATCTATTATATGGTGCCTTTCATCTATCTATCTATCTATCATTGTTTGTTAATTAGTTTCAAGGGGCGGGGCCTCTCGGATGATGCAGAGAGGGGGTGTGGTCACAGTTGAATAAAGGAGCTGCTCCAGTTGTCGTTGAAGGGTCGGCATTCCTGGTTTTTGACTCCTGATTTTCCGATTGATGTTTCTTGCCTGAGTTTCCCCTCCCTTGATTCAGAGCCCCTCTTCCATTATCTGGTGGTCATGTTGCTTTACTGCTTTTTGGATTTGTTTGCTTTAGAAAGTTTTTCTTCACTCAGGGAACCATGGGCACATGCAATAAATGACCAAGTGGTATGGTGGATAGTAGGACTTCAGGTACCTTCTAAACTCGACTTGATATTCTGTTTTGAAGGTTCTTGCTTTTATCACAAAACATATTGTTATTTTTTTGTCCTGTATTCCCTTTTGTGTTTATTTTTTGATATTCTTGATATCTGAGGAATGCTGCTTGTTTTCTTTGTTCAGAGGGTTTTTGCCATCTCTTCTTCTTCTTTGTGCTTTTGGTGGACATTTCTTCCTCATTCTGGGCCTTCCGTGAGAACCCTAAATACAAAGAGGACTGTTTCATTTATGTGAGGTAGAAGGCCTACAGGGGACTGGGTGGTCTCGTGGCCTCGGACCCCCTGTAGATTTTATTTTTATCTCCAGTCGTCTGGAGTTTTTTTTTTTGTTTGTTTCTTCTGTCCTCCCTGGCCATTGGACCTCCTTACTCTTATTGTATGTTAATTAGTGTTCCCTTATTTCAGTTTTTATTTATTTGTCTTTTTTTCTTTTTCTTCATCATGTAAAGCACTTTGAGCTACACTTTTTTGTATGAAAATGTGCTACAGAAATAAATGTTGTTGTTGTTGTCTTTTGAGTTTCGAGCGAGGGAGCCTACAGACTTCGCAGTCCCAGATTAAAGGCAGGTTTGGCTTTTCGTGTTGTTTCTTTGAAATTCTGCTCCATTTTCTTACTTTCTTTCTTGCTGTGGATACCATAACATCTTTAAATGTTAAAGATCCTCTCTTGGGACAAAATGGTTTTAGGGTTTCTCTCTTCTCCTTTCTGGACATTTTGAACTTTTGTTGTCATTTTTGTGCCTGTGCAAGTTGAAAGCCTCCCATTAGATTTTGGGGCTAGGCTGTCTGGGCTGAGGCCTGCTAGGTCTGCTTTTTGGTGTTTTGCACCCAAATGTGAGCAAGTTATGCAGCCAAGTACTTTGTGTTTTCATGTGGTCTCCAGTTTTTGATCCTCTTGACCACTCTGCTCATCAACACTCAGCCTACTGGGCCTCAAGTGGACTCAAACTGGGAACAGGAAGACAGACAAAAACTCAACTGTGGGTGGTCATCTTTTGTTCATGGCTCCCTGTTTCATTTTGGTGGTCCGCAGATGTTGTCAGCCAATGGATAACAAAGGCTGCCACCCTGAACAGACACTCACGGAGCCTCAATCCGCACTTCAAAGGCACCGCTGAGGCGCCGGCACTTTTCCTTCACACATTCGCCATTGCAAAGACGCACTTGGGAAGACAAAACAATAGATGGGGAAGTGTTGCCAAGTCCTCGACGGAGGCTTTTGTCAGGCCATGGCTTTGATACGTGGCTGGCAAGGCAGACTCTTCAAAGAGCAGGAGGGCGGGCAAGCGGTGGGCACTTAATGAAAAGGAGCTGAGCGAGGCCTCATCGAAACACATCTTCTCAACGGGATAAACGTTTTTGATTATCATTTCAAATTTTGGACTTGCGAATGCACAGCAGGTGTTCACATCCAATCACATGTGTAAACACACACACACAAACACCTATCAGGCGTGCCCACCCCTGACTGGCAAATTCTGGGAAAACAGGGAGAACCAGCAGGCTGCATCTGCATGGGATCTGCATTCTGGAGCTGAGAGCCTGCAGCGCTAACCTCTGTGCCATTAGGCCAGCGTTAGCTTAAAGAAATGAAGTCAATCCCACCGCTGACACCTGTGGAGCTGAGCTGAGAGGATGTACAATGAAGGACGAGTTCATCCTGAGAATGTAACAAAGCTAAAGGGACCTCTGAAGTGGATAAATAAGGAACTGAGCAGGAAGAGGAAACAGGAGAAAAATGAATAAGACATTGAAGAGAAAACTCTGAGATACAAACCAAAAGACATATGTGGGGAACGCTTAAAAGAAAACCAGGAAAGTGGAAAAGCAATGAGAGAGAAACACTGGAAAAGGCAACAAGGAGATGTTTGAAAGACGTATAAGAAGAGTGAAGAAGGAGGTGAAGAGTGTGAGGAGCAGCGAGTGGAAAGTGAAACACGCAGGCAGGCTGGAGTTTATCTGAAGTTTTCATGTGAGAAGAAGTTGAGAACCTCCGGAAGTAATGAAGACTGACAAGGAGCTACTGAGGGATTTGCAAATCATACAAGAAAACGAGCTGTGGGGATAAAAAAAAGGCTGAAATCTAAGAGATCACTGGGACAAGATGGCATTTATCAGGGAGAGACCCTGCTGGACACCACTGTGAACATCAGCCAGTTCTGAGACGGTTCTTCACACCCTCGTCATCCTCTGCTTCCCGTGTCTGAGCCACCTGCACCCCACACCCTGAACTGCCACTTCTTTTAGTTTGATGCCCACCATCTCATATGGCGCCTCATCAAATGCTTTCTGAAAGTCCAGATAAATAATATCATACGCTCAGTCTTATCCTTAATAATTCCTCCCATTAATTTTCCTGTGATGCCCGTTAAGCTTACTGGTGTACAGCTGCTTGGATCTGCCCGGTCACCCTTTTTCCATAACAGGATGATATTTGCCATTTTCCAGTCCTGCAGCATCTCCCCAGGGCTCAGTGACTTCCTAAACATATGAGTCAGGTGTCTCTATCTGCACTCGCCAGCCTCCTTGAGATCTCTGTGGTAAATCTGATCTGCTCCTGGTGATTTGTTTCATTTCAGCTTATTTAGTCTCAGCTGCTCTTCTCTCTCTACATTTCCAAATCCCTCAGCACCTCCTTAGTAGTCCCTGTTACTGCTGGCAGGTTATCCACTCCCTCACATGTGAACACCTTAGATAAACGTGAGTTTAGGGTGTCTGCTATTTCACTGTCTGTATCTTTGAATTCCTCTTTACTACTCCTGATGCTCTTCTCCTCCTCTTTTACTATTAAGAGTCTCTTATGGTCGTCTTTCTCCTTCTCTGTTATTTCTCTCCAACTGTCTCTTAGCCTCCCTGATCTCCTTCTTAATGGTTGCCCTCCTGGTCTCAGATGCCCTCTTTGCAGTTATTCATCTTATTCATTTTATTCGTCTTTTATTTTCCTTTGCATCTTCTTTTTTAACTCTTTATTAACCCACTGTGAAGTGTTTTAAAATCTCCTATTATTTCCAAATGTAGGTCTGTCCCTGTTCGGCATTACATTTCTAAACCTGTCCCACTGCTCCTCGACTGTCTCCACACTAACAACTCATCCCAGTTTATCCTCCTTAGACTTTGTCACATCTGCTCAAGATTTGCCTTACCAAAGTTCAACTTAACAGTTTTAGTCTTTGCATCTGTACTCTTACAAAACACTGAGAATTGTATTATATTCTGGTCACGTGACCCTAGCGGTCCAATCACCTCGAGACCCTCAATTCTCTCCTGATTATTACAGAATCCTAAATCCAGACAGGCGTCCCCCCGTGTTGGCTCTTTAACATGCTGTGTTAACAAACAGTCACTGATCACTTCTACAAACTCCTGCTCTTGTGCTCCTCCATCTCCAAGGTTATCCCAGTTAAGTCCCCGATGACTATAATAGCCCCCTGTAAACTTCCCTTTTTAATATTACTAAAAAGATGTGTGTTGAAATTACTGTCTGAATTGGATGGTGGGGTGGCACGGTGGTACAGTGGTAGCGCTGCTGCCTCACAGTTAGGAGACCCAGGTTTGCTTCCCGGGTCCTCCCTGCATGGAGTTTGCATGTTCTCCCCGTGTCTGTGTGGGTTTCCTCCCACAATCCAAAGACATGCAGGTTAGGTGCACTGGCGAGTCTAAATTGTCCCTGGTATGTGTGTGTGTGTGTGTGTGAGCCCTGCAGTGGGCTGGCGCCCTACCCAGGGTTTGTTTCCTGCCTTGCACCCTGTGTTGGCTGGGATTGGCTCCAGCAGACCCCCTGTAGTTAAGATATAGCGGGTTGGCTAATGGATGGATGGAATTGGGTGGTCTGCAACACACTCCTACAATAAGACGTCTTTCCCTAATGCTTTCCAGATGAGACCAGACGTTCTCACTAAGATGGGGCTCATCGTCCAACTGAAGAGGACTTGCATTTCAATTCTGTTGGACATAAACAGCATCCCCAGCTCCTGTTCTGTACTGTCTGTCCTGTTCTACTCATTGCCATCTTTGTTACTTAGCCAGGTTTCTGTTATTAGAAACTTTTACAGAATTTGGTGATGATTACCAGTAGTGCCCAGTAGGGGTCAGTGCTGCGGCCGCTGCTCCTGTGATTATTTTAAAAAATCTGAAAGGAGTACAAATAATCGCCTGGTTCAGTCTGATGATGAGTGAATGAATGAATAAATGAATGGAGGATCGAGTACAACACACTAAAGCAGAGGAACCTCCATAGAAAGCAGGCTTGGACAGATTTGTGTAACATGAAATGTAATGCTGTGACAGTAGAGGGCGCTCTCGCTCCTCCAAACCCGTAGACAACATGTCCAGACACCAGGTAAAATATAAGAAATGAATTGAATTTCTATAATAATGTGCACAAAGCACCTCCACCTCCACAATACACAAAAATAATAATCACAAATCACAATAAATCAATCCTCCTCGCCACCCAGCAGCTCCGTCACACTCCCTCCCAACTCCGGCTCAGTCTGCTGGGTTTCCCATAGTCCTTTGTATAGTCCACGACCCGGAAGTGCTTCTGTCCTTCAGTCCATGTGATGTCATAGCACTTCTGGGTCAGATGAAAACTTCTCCTTTTGCTTCAGCCCAGAAGTTCTTCATTTCTTCCATCCCCATGACTAGGGTGTACTTCCGGGTTATAATAGAAACATTTCTGCCTCCCTGGCGGCCCCCACGGTATCCAGCAGGGCTGTGAAGTTCAACTCCAATGTCCATGATGCCCAGCGGGAATTTGGGGCACCTCCATGTTGCAGGGAGGACTCCATCTAGTGGCGAGGGGGTGTTGGTCGGGATAAACTGCCGGCCATCTCTCACAATGCAAATTAACCTAAATGATGACCCATAGGAAATAAAAGTGTGAAATCTGAATATACGATTGGTGTTCTGAAACTTGCCAGGGATCGGCCAGGACGCCCTTAAAACAGAAGGACTGGGAGAGATAGTGTGCACATGGGCATTGTCTCCCCTGGGTCATTAGATGGTGCCTCATGGGAGCTGCTGTGCTTTAGATCAGGGATTTTCATCCTGTGGGGTTTGGACACGTCAAGTGGGGCGCAAAGTTTGATTGAAAGTTCAGTGTGAAATCGTATTTATCTTTGAAAGTCACTAATTCATTATTTGGCCTCTAGGGGGCAGCCTCACAATTATAACCGTATCTTGTTTGCGATCGCTGGCGACCATTTGCTTGTGGACAAACCCCTAGAAGGCTAAACCGTTGACGGTTAAAAATGAAACAGTGGCTGGCCACAATAAAAAAAATTCCACAAATGTAACTGACAGCAACAAAAATGTCAGGGTAACGGCAAGCGAATCACCGCTGAGCCCGATGATGCCGAGCCATCGATGTCACATGAAGCGCTGGCATCGCAGCAGAGAAAGCACGCAGTCAGAAGTGCAAGCAAGCGAATGAACTGTGAGGATCGGCACAAAAAATCCAGAAAGGGTTTACTAGCGAATAGCGGACAACGGCCACGGTGTGTTCTGAGGTACAGCAAACGTCAGTCCGAACCCGTTAAATAAACAGGACACTTGACCACGGTGCACCCAAACCCCAAAGACAAACCTCCGCCGTAAAGAGTCGGGGTTGGCAAGCCGAAAACAAACCGGCGTACCAGTTAAAGCACCGACGGCTTCGCAAGTGGGGTGCCCGCCACAGGCCCCGCCCCTAAGGCCAGGGTTACACTTCACGGGACGCGGCGCCTGCTCCAGCGGACGCTCCTGCTCTGCTCGCGCGCGTACTTTACGTAAATCTGGAGGAATCCAGCAGGTGGCAGTGCGAGATATCATCACGGTCAGAACAGGTTCGGCGTCGCTGTGTTGTCAATTGCCTGGAACAGCCATTAAACTCCGAGGACACCTCACCGCAATATCTCTGAAAAGGATGTTTAAGGATTAAATCCGTCAGTCCAGGGATGTGCCCATTCCAGCTAGCATTGGGCACGAGGCAGAAACAATCCCTAGATGGGGGCATCACAAGGTGAACACAAGCCCACACACGCACATACACACTGCCGTCATTTAGTGTCACCAAATCTGCATATCTTTGGAAGGAAACTCGAGCCCACTGTGGAAACCCAGCAGGAAAACATGGAAACTCCAGGCAGGGAATACCAGCAGCGAGACAGCAGTGCTACCGCTCTGCCACCGTGTCACCCCATGTGTGTAATTATTAACAGTATTCATTATTTAAATGGAATTACTGATTTATCTGTAAAATGTAACATACCTCCTTTAATGCATTTCATCACAAAGTGCTATCAAGTATAAATCTACGGATTCCAATTGTGCAGAGAGTTGGATTATCAGACATTTAATGTGCTCAGTGTGGTGATCTGCTGCTGTCAGCACCTGAGGAAGCCCCAGAAAAAAAGACGGCACAGAAGACGGTATGTGCGACTTTTAAAATGTGTCGTGTCATTACGATCAGGAATATGCGAGGCTTGAATATCAAAGCACCACGAATGTATTTGTATGTCGGCATTTTGCTTCACCACATCGAACCATTCATCACATGTCGAAGTGCGCACACCGATCTCTTAGGATCCTCAGAGCGACATTCTGTCACATGTGGATAGTAAACAGAGACTGTGACGTCACATCCCGACTTTCATCACACTGCGCTCCCCGACTTTTTGCTGGGACTGCAACTCGCGCACGCTGCGCGTTAATTTCTGAGGACCTGCTCAGAGGAAAGCCGACAACGTGTGGCAGCCGTGACGTGTGCGCGCATCCGCGTTCTGAGCCTGAAGTATAAACGAGTCCTAAGAGGACCCCGCATCTGAGGTCCGCGGGTCCCGTTTGAGCAGATTTGTCAAGTTATATTCTCCAGTATATATACAAATATATGAGATGCTTCAAAGAGGAACACTTTTGATGTCCGTACATGTACGTCTTTGAAAATATTCCATAGTGCGAATATTAATGAGCTGACATGACATCAAC
>JANRMT010062810.1:3627636-3669934 GCA_026402145.1 Polypterus bichir lapradei
AGTTCTGTTTATTGTGGCTGTGGTGCTCGGAGGCACTGAAAAGAAGGAATAAAGAATTAAAATACTTCTGCGTGCTTTCACCCCGCGTCCTGAGTGTCTGTCTGTTGGGTTTAAAGGGGCGACAGTGCCACCTCACGTCCACACCTGCAAGACCTTGCCACAGAGTTCAGTTGGTATTTACCTGAGCAGAAGTTTCGGGATCAGCATGTCGGGATTTGTAATTTTGTTTCTAATGTGGGGCATCGACTTCCATCGTGCCAACAGGATGCTCTTCTGGATCTTTTGGATGGTCGGACACTGACGGCAGGTTTTCATTCGGTGTCACTGGCCGAGTTTTGGATGACAGCTGATACAGAAACTCCTGAACCATCGAGACGTGCAGCTGATGTACTTTTGCCATTGGCGTCAACTCCCTGCTCTGTGAAGCAACGTTCTCCATCCTACCGTACATAAAAGCAAGCACCGCTCACGTTTACTAGCAGTGGAGGACGATTTAAGGTGGGCCGTGTCCAGCGCTGAACCCCGAAATTCATAAGATGGTGTGTCAGAAACGAGCTCAGCCATCCCGCTGGATGAAGTTAAGTTCTTGGCTTAAATCATACGATGAGTGCAAACGACCTGCTGCTTCACGATGTTCATGTATCGTGTAAAGCCGAAATTATCAGGATGTTTGAAGGTGGGGCTCGAGTCCAAAGTACACACGGGGGGCGCATTTTCAAAATGGTTCAAAACCCACGCTTTAGCTTAGCCCTGCTGGTGCCACCAGGGGGTGCTGCGGGAACTGGGAACCCTTCATTGTTGGCCTCCTGTGTTCCAGTGGGACACCAGAAGTACTTTGAGGTTTTATATAAAAGAAGCTGCCTGCCTCATCTCAGTGAGTCAGGAGGAAGGAGGAGAGGAAGAGGAAGACAGAGAGTTGCTGCACTTGTGGTTGTGGCGTGGGAAATGCTTGGAAAGGAAGAGTTTCCCACAAAAAAATCCTCTTTGCTTTGGCGACTTGTGTTCAGAGCCTTTGGGTGTCGTGTGTTTGGGGAGCTGGAGCGCCCCCTGGTGGCCACAAACTTGAAACTCCACCTTATGAGAAGGACCTGGGAGTCATAGTGGGCTCATCAAGACAGAAGCCATTCAGAAGTCCAATAGGACGCCAGGTTATATGGTGCCCTGCTGTGATAAAGGAGGTCATCCACTGGTGAGGCCTCATCTGCAGAGCCGCCATGTTACAACAACAGACACAGCAGCACTAGAGAAGGTCCAGAGGAGAGCAAGTGGGCTGATTCAGGACCATGGAGAGCAGGTGAGCAGGAAAGACCAAAAAAAAGGAGAGCCAGGTGGAGGTTAAGAGGTGACAGGATTGAACGGGGTCCCAGCGGTTATGGCAACAAGACTGCCGATGAAAACTCATGAAGAGACAGGCAGACGTATGGAATAAGAGTCCGAGCCGTGTGATGGGACAGCAGGACCTTCCAAATATGACTGGGTATTGTTTTGGAGAACATCGATGAGTAGGATTATTGTTGTCCTAGCAGAGACTGGCAAAGTGGCCAGCGCCCTTCAGATCCTCCCCAGTGTTCCCAGCAGTTTGGGAAAAAGATGGCCATCTGTTGGTCACCCAGTGGCTGCAGTGGTCTCTCCCCACAAGATTGGCTAAGGGTTCTGCCACACTTGATGCCATCGCTTTGTAGCAGACAGATTGACCCTTTTATACTTACCTGGTGTGTGAGGCTTACTGTGAAAGGCGCTATATAGAAGGATTCTCAGTTAACAGGTAAGGCTTGGGAGGAATCCAGCAACACACGACAAGACATTTTGATTTGCCTTTATTGATTCGTTGTTCTTAACACATGATCACATGGCTGCTTGGCCCCTCCCACTAGGCTCCTGACAGCCCCGCCCACATATGTAAGTGAAAGTCATCAGTGTGCAGGTAACTAAAAGCATGCAGACACGATAGGGGCTGTACGGTGGTAGTGGTGGGTGTGTGTGGGGGGTCTCTGGTGGGTAGGAAGACTATGAAAACCTCCACACCCCTTTGTCTGCCATTGATGGCATCTCATTGTGCAGTCTGGAGGGACACCAATGGACGTGAAATAAAGACACCAAACTTAAATAACTGAAGAGCAGGAGGTGAAGTCTAAGGGCACACCAAGGAGAAGTCAAGGGGTCAATAGCTAGAGGGTCAAAATAAGGTGTAGATAGATAGATAGATAGAGTGAAAGGCACTATATGATAGATAGATAGATGAAAGGCACTATATGATAGATAGATAGAGTGAAAGGCAGTATATGATAGATAGATAGATAGATAGACAGATAGATAGAAAAATGAAAGGCACTATATAATAGATAGATAGATATGAAAGGCACTATATAATAGATAGATAGATAGATAGAAAAGGCTCTATATAATAGATAGATAGTTAGCGTAGTTGGCAGGATTAGCTGTCATTCATAATTTAGAGAAATCAGCAGGCAACATCTTTGATTTTCAGAGATGCCAACATCTTTGATTTTCAGAGATGCCTCCATCTTAAATAGGCTCTGAGCTCTGATATGGCAAACACACCACCAACTGGCACAGATGGGGCTCAGACACACAGTGAGAGTTTAGTTGGGCACCAAGCAGGGTGGCAGCAGTGGGATTTCAATGCCAGACGACACCATGAATGAACGCGTTATCAGATAAACAAAACGGTGTCACATAATAACAGTAAATAACCAGAATTTCAAAAATAAATTAGCTGGGACAACACGTCTCCTACAGCACAAGCACGGCACATACAAAGGCAAACGAACAATGCGGGTTTGATAAAGCGCACTAGCGGGCGAGCACCACCCAAAGTGTACAGTACAAGAGAGTGCGGCGGGCGGAGCGGCTTGTCTTGCTGTCATACGAGGCGCGATTGTCCCGTGGGCCACACTGCTCACCAGGTAGTCATCAGGCAGAGACAGTTCAGAGCTCCATCAAGTTATATAGCGCCGCCGTTTAAGAGTTGACATCAAATCGAGGCTCTCTGAAGCACCCAGCTCGAGTTTCTTGGGGGCAGAAGTGGGATCTGAGCCAGCTGCTGGTAAATTCCATCCGTGAAAACATGAAACAGAAGTTAATTTAAAGGTCGGGCGAGGCGGCCGGCCTCTAAAACTTTTTGCCGATGAGCGGCAGGTTGAACCTGGTGCGGAGTCCCAGGGCCGTGTCGACCTCCTCGACCGACTGCAGGGTGTGCCACTGGGCGATGGGCCGGCGCGGGTTGGACAGCATGTCTGACCAGTGCTGCAGCTGATTGCCCGACGCGTTGCAGCCTAAGAAGATCTTGCCGATGGCGTCGTTTTTGCTCATTTTGTCGTAGTCCCACACGGAGATCACCAGCTGGATGTTCTAAAGGAAGAGAGAGAGAGAGATGTGTTTCTGTAGCACAGCAGTTGAAATTCACAATGAAATAAAACAAAAACGTCCCGGATGGGCAAGCGACTGGCAGCTCGCGGTGCTCCTCCTTCACCTTTACGGCTGCACATTCACCTGAGGCTCCTTCTCCTCCTCCAGCTGACATAAATGACATTCCTCTACTGGGGTGACAGCCTGCACAGGATGGTCACCCGCTTCTCCAGGGAGCTGAAATGACAGCTTTGAGGTTTACAGTCCTCAGCCACTAGGGGGCAGCACCATCTGCAGTGAATCTGTATGAAGTCACCTGACCACAAATGGCTTCTTCAAGTGAGTAGACGACTTTAGGAAACCCACAGACAGTCAGCCGCTAATATAGCGCCTTTCTCACCTCACGCCATTTAACGTGGAAGGGTTTTTATAACATTACTGTAGGACTGAAGAGCAGCAGGCAGGGAAAGTGACCAATCAGGTGCAGGCAGTCAACCTGTGAGCCACTAGGCTTTGCTTCCTGGTCTGATCTGAACGGAATGAGTCAAGGGGCCATGTGTGACAAGGACTGGCAGCCATTCTCGATGTACTGCAGGAGAAAAGGCCCACGGCTCGCCTCAAGTCACCCAGCCCTGCTCACCTGTATTTGTTCAAATGGGACTTCGAAAGAAAATGACTCGTTAAAGTAAGGGTTCAGTGTATTCTTCTTCACCGAGGTCTTCTTCTTCTTCCACTTTTTCTTGTCTAATATCAGCTGCATCTTCACGTAAGGATCTAAAAAGAAAAGCAGAAGATGGGTGACTGTGGCTTGGTGCCATTAGAGCGGACTCCAGTGGCCGGACCGCCCAGATTGGAGATGAAGCTTGGCAATTGTTCTCTAGGTATGCCCACTCAAGAAACTCCACCAATCACAACATTCAGAAAAGCTGGAAGCCACGCCTCCTCTGTATGTCTAGGTACGCTCACGTAAGTATGGGTATAAAATGGCATCTTCACTGCTGATAGCAAAATTGTTAAAGCCGCACCTCTTTTCTGTTTATGGGCATGCACATGTGACATCATCACTAGTAATAGTGAAAGTTGCTTAAATCCCGCCTTTATTCTAATTATGGGTCTTCTTCTTCACTACTATAGGTCAGCTCAAAAAACAATAAAAGTTGCTGACCCCGCCCACTTGCCTCCCTTTGGAACCATCGAGCCCAGAAATACAAAGCGAAAGGAGGAATTTAGGAGCTTTGGCAAATTTAACAAAACTCAAAAACTCTCTTGTGGCCTTTTGGTATCCGAGTGTGCTGGAAAGTCAGCGCTCGACTCTCCACAGTTCACATGAGCGCTGGGGGGAAGAAGACCAGGGACACCCAGGGTGTTTCCGGGTGCACAGCCGGCACTAAAATAAAATAATATTTAAAAACACATCTCTTCAGCTGGCAGCTACTCTGACATTCAGGCAGAACCTTCAGCTCGCATACAAGGGTATTCCTGGACCCCCTTAGAGACACAAAGCTGAAAAGACCCCCATGAGCCACACACAAACTGTACCCTGGTGGCCAGTGAGACCAACTTCACAGGCCTAAATCGGATAGATAGATAGATAGAAAGAGTGAAAGGCACTATATAATAGATAGATAGATAGATAAATATATAGATAGATCGATAGATAGATAGCAAAGTCGGCAGGATTTAGATAGATGATAGTGTGGAGGACTGCCGGCTTTGTGTTCCGGCCCTCACCCCCATGCCGCCAGGAGGAGCTCTCCTGACAGCAGGATCGTGCCCCGAGTTCCAGCAGGGCCTCATGGACTATGTAGTGTTTTTACACAGCCCTGCTGGATACCTTGGGGGCCACCGGGAGTCGCTGTAGGGGGGCTTGTGGACTCTTGTGTGCCCTATAACCCGGGAGTACGTCATGGTCACGTGACAGGAAGGAACGACGTGCTCCCGGGTTGAAGAAAAGGACTGTTTACCCTGACCCGGAAGTAATAAGGAATTGTGGACTAATTGGGCAGGAACACCTCCGGGTCAGGGGCTATAAAAGGACTACGAGCCAGTCCAGACACTGAGCTGAGCTGGGAGGTAGAGGGGCGAAGTGTCTGGGCGAGGAGGAGAGAAAATAGTGTTGTTATTAATTGAATATATGAGTAGTGTGGAGGGTGCTTTGTGCACAGTAGTGATAATTAATAAAGAGTATTGGACTTTTATCCAGTGTCCAGCGTGGTACCTGAGGGTTCAAGGGAGCACTAGCGCCCCCTACTGCCACAATAGATAGATAGCATAGTCGGCAGGATTAGATAGATCGATAGATAGATAGATAGATAGAGTGAAAGGCACTATATAATAGATAGATAGACAGAGTGAAAGGCACTATATAATAGATAGATAGCATAGTCGGCAGGATTAGAGAGATAGACGGCTGGGAATCGGGGCCACGGAATTGGAGTTTAGAAGCTTAACCCAGCAGAGGTCCATGGCCTCCACCAGGGGGCGCATGGACAGCGCCAGAGTCAATCGGGAGATACCTGGAGCACTTCTGGGTGTAGTATAAAGGAGGCCGCCTCACTCCATTCAGGAGGCCGGAGTCGGGTGGCAGTGGACAGAGCTAGCAGGAGAGGAATGTAGGTGGCCTTTCACATCTATCTATCTATCTATCTATCTATCTATCTATCTATCTATCTATCTATCTATTGTCACACTTGCGCATCTGAGGATCTCCATCCAAGCTTTTCCCAGGTATATAATACCACCCTGGGCCAAGAGGGGGTGCTGTCATTAACTGTCTTGTCATTTTGTTCCTTCCCAGCCTCGAGAAACCACCCAGTGAGGGCAACTGACCCCGTCTCTTCCAGTCCTGGGGCTCCAGCAGGACAACCACCCAGAAGGAGGTGTCACTTATCATGGAGACAACTTGACCAAAGGAGCTTGGCGCCTGACCAACCATCGGCAGAGCCAAGTTAATCTGAAGCCGTGTGGCAATTACCTTTTTTTATTTTTTTGTTGTCTTCTTACGCCATCAAGCATCGTTTTTCTGTTGAACCCTGCAGTTAAACAGGGAGGGCTGTGTTGGCACCTCCATAGTTATTGACCTTTCCTCACTTGGATGACCACATTTTCAGTCTTTTGTATCTACTATATAGTGCCTTTCTTATCTATCTCTCTGCCAGTCTGCCCGTTTCTATTATATTTTGGTGCCCATTTCATGACACAGTGGCCAACCAAGTATCATCTGAAGGTAGGCAGGTAACCCAGTCAGTGGTGTCCTGACCCTCCTGAGGACGTGACCCTCGGTTATTTCAGCCAAAGCCTTCACTTTCATCTTCTTAGCGAGTCGTGGGCTGTCGCAGTGTGTGCCCGTGACCAGATGTCATGTAGTCTGACGCCCCCAGTGAGTCACCGCAGCTCGTCGATGACTTGTTTGATTTTGGTGGCTCTGAGTGTATGAGAGCCTGAGCCAGGACTTCAAGGCAGAGCGTGGAGTGGTGAGGACCGCAGGTGCCAAGTGAAGTGAAGCTCATCTGTCTGATGCCTCGTACTTTTTATTTGCCGCAACAGGACAGAGAAAGTTAAAAAAAATATCTGGGCTGACCCAAAAACACGGAGAATTGATTCATAAGAATACCGCAGGACAAAGCGACGACGTCAGAAGAGAAACCCTAATGTGCTCCTGACCACAATGATTCAGAAACAACAGAAATTCGAGTCAAATCAGACAGTAAGGCGTCACGAGCCCCGCGTCTTTCCCCTGCTAGTGCACTTCCGCCCTCCTCCAGCAGGTGTCGTCGCCTCGAAGCCGCGCTGTTTTGTCTTCGCGTCACAGTTGGTGACGTTTTATAGCCTCTCTGTTTCCTCCGTCTGAACGTTTAATTCGGATGGACTGTGACGTGTGTGTCACGTCGAGGGTCATTTATTTTTTTTCTTGCTCGCCGCCATCCCACGTTAAATGGCTCAGAGCTGACATACCTGACATCCCGGTGATGTCCATCTTCTTGAGGTTTCTGGCCTCCAGGATGACCACCGTCAGTTTGCTGGAGGTTGGGACGTAGCGGAGAGAGAAGCAGATGTCGCCCAGATTCTCCTGCTGCTGGCAAAAATTGGGAGAAAGAGCAGAGTGAGTTATTCACGTTATGGACTTTAACATTAATGACACAAAGTGCCAAGGGAGGGGACACGGGCTTGAAAGGCACTATAGAGTAAAGAGCACCATTGCATTGTGGGCTGTCGGAGTGCCATAGCGCCCTCTCACGTGGCTCTTTAGGTGATGACAGCCATTGGTCTTCTGCTGGATGGTGTGAAGATGGCTGTGGCTGCCAATGATGCCAATGCCATGTGTGTGTCATAGGGGTGTCAGGCACCCACCTGCCAGATACACACACACACACACACACTGACAAGTGCCCACACATGTATAGGAGGACATCACTTTGAGAAGCCAGTGGACCTTCTGACTCCTCGCCTGAGGGGCTCAGCTGTCCCCACCTTAAGCTCTGGTCACTCCTGGACAGGACACTGAGCTGATTAACAATAGCAGGACTTGAGGTGGCCCTGGATGGTCAGTCAGGCCTCTCAGTGACATTCAGGACATTGTGTGATTTTGTGCCCGGTCAGCAGGGGGCAGCACCTGTCAGATGGCATGAGTCTCTGAGTTGGTCCAGTTATTTACGGGGGCAACACGTGACTGGCCACATGATCGGATTCAAGGGTCATTCATCGGAGGTCGGAGGACCAGAGGCCGGTGGTGGACAACTAGATGTTATAAGGTGCATGAAGAGAAGTGGCCAAGTAGCTGAGAGAGCCAAATAAAAACATAGAGACGCTCCAAAGGCCTTAAATAAATGAAAAGGCCAACCCGGCGCTGGCATCAACGGGCTCCTCAAGATGCTGTGGACGCACCTCCGATTTGGACGCTTCGGTCAGCTCGCCCCATTCCTCGATGACCTGGTTCAGATCGATGGTGTTGAGCGGAATCCTCAGCTCGCCGATGATGCTGTGCTTGCTGAACCTGTTGAAGTCGAAGACCACCATCACCAGCGTGGACTCGGGGGCCTCGCTCACCGGGAGCTGCAAGGATGGGAAGAGAGGAGAAAGAAAAACTCAGTGACAGCAGGAGGGGGCGCCACTGGGCAAAAACGCTGGCAGGGCGGGCAGGCCCTGAGTGGACCTTCGCTCTCCCGGTAGGCTGTGTGGACAGCCTTAGGACTTCACCATCAAAGCACCAAGCTCATCAATTACTCTGTCAACTCGTTAATTAATCAATTCGTTCATTAGCTGCTTCATTCATTCATTCATTCATTTCTTTGCTCTTCTGTTCATGCATTCATTTTTTAATTCATTCATACATTTTTTCACCCACCCATTCATTCATTTGACTGGCCATTTCAGCAAATTTCAAGTAGACCTTCGCTGTCGCCAGTGCTATGATTTCATAATCCAAGTGCCAAGCTAACTCATTCATTGCGCAATTAACACATTAGTTCATTTATTAATTTATTTTCTCGTTCATCCATTCATTTGGCGAGTCATTTAATCAATCTACAAGTAGACTTTCACTGACCAGGTAGCCCATATGGCCAGTGTTATCGTTTCATAATCAAAGTGTCGACTTCATTCATTTGTTCATTTGTTCATTAATTCATTTGCCCACTCATTGACTCATTACTCATTCATTCATTCATCAATTACTTCATTCATTTTTATTTTCATTCATCCATTCATTCCTTGATCTAGCTGGCCATGTCATCGGTCAGTGAGTGGACTGTCCAGGTGGGCCTTGCGGACTGTGCTATGATTTCATAATTCATTCATTCGTTAAGTCATTTACACATTTCCCTCTGTCATTCCTTGACTCCCTCATTCTCTCATTTTCTATCCCAGGACCACAAATCCCCCCGTCACCAGCAGGAGGCTCCCAGACGCTCACCTCAAACTTGAAGTTCTCGTTGAAGACGGGGTTCACCGTTTTCCGGAGCACTTTGGTCTCACAGGTCTTTGCTTTGCTCGGCACGATGTACACCTTCACGTAGGGGTCTGACGTCCCACCAGAATCCATGGCCAGCAGTTCAGCCGCTTCCTTAAGCCCAACGTTGAGCTGAAATGAGACGTGGAGACGTGTGAGGACTCGAGAGTCCACCAGTTTACACAACGGGGGGTCATCCCTCCCGGTAGCCATTCATTCATAACACAGGAGGATGGACAGATATGACAGACTTGAGCCCCTGCACCACCTCATCTTCACAGTTGAAGTGCGCCAATCACGCCAACCCCCTCATGCCACCCTCTCCAGCCTCGTGGTGAAGCGCATGGCACAGAAAACAGACAAAGAGGCAAAGAGGAAGATATGGCCGAGTGGAGAGGAAACATCAGACGTGGCATCATCGTGCCCTTGCCCGACTGACGGGATGAGGACCAAAGAGAAAGAGCGCTGACCTCCTGTTTGGTGAAGCTGTACTCCAGTGCGTACTGCAGTCTGCCCCTGCGCTTGTTACTGGAGCCGTAATCGAGATCATCCACGCCCGGCTGGACCTGCAAGTCAAGCAGAGAAGACAATTCAGGGTCCTTGGGCCAGCTGGCACCAGGTGTTTCTTTCCCACTCCCATGTGTGTCCTTACCAATGCCGCTGTGGTGGTGCCCGAGACGCCCTTCAGCTTGATCTTGTCCTTCTTCTTCTTCTTCGCCTTGTCCTTGCAGCAGCACTTGACGCAAATGCAGAGGCAGCAGAGGAGGAGCAGAAGGGCGGCGACTGCAGCGATTGTGAAAATGGCCCATTTTGGCACTGGAAGGACAAACAGACCATTAGAGACTTGGGGACGGAACACTCCGGGCCACCTTCAGGATTTAAAGGCGCTATATGAGAGTCTAAAAGTAGTCGGCCATTTTCAGATCATTCACCCCTCTGAAAGTCTGAAATGAAGACGGGCTGGTTTGGTGTTCAAGCTCGTTACTGTGGTACTCTGCATTTAAGGCGCTATATGAATTCAAGCCTGATCTCGCTTTATAAATGAAGGTCTGGGCTGGCGTCATGGTGTGTTCTGTCTGTAGGGGGCGCCCACCTGTTTGTTTATTTCTATGTGCCATATGTGTGTGTGCCACTTTGATTGCAGACTCACCCTGGCATTCACAGTACAACACCAGAGAGCAGTAAAGGGCGCTGAATACAAGGACTGCCAACCAGTGCCCAGCTAAGCCCAGCTGTCTTAAGTCCCCAAACGTCTAAAATGTTCTGCAGGGCCTTAAAGTCCTCCTGTCCACCACACCACTTGGTCAGTCATTCCTGTGGTTCTTTGTGTGAGGACATTTGTGCCCATTTCACCTTTGACAAGATCCGTCTGTGCCCCCCGTGTTCTTGTTGGTTGAAGAACTCAATGTAAATTAATGGCCGGGATCCACCACAGTCCATCCTTCCATCAGGTCATCTCTTCAGCTTCTTCAGTCTTTGCTGCTCGTTGCTCTCCATGGCCCTCAGTCAGCCTCATTGCCCTTCTCTGGCCTTCCTCTTGTGCTGCTGTGTCTTTTTGTAACATGGAGGCCAAAGCTGGACACAGTACTGTAGCTGAGACCCCACTAGCGTGTCAGGAGGCTTGAGGATGACCGTCACGGACATGTACTGCACAGGTGGGGGGCGCTATATAACCTAACATCCTATAAGTCCGTGTCACTCAGGTCACCTCTTCATCCCCATTTGGCTCGTCACCTTCAGCTGTTCCTCACTCGGCTCTGAATCAGCTTTGCTGCTCTCCTCTGGCCTTCCTCTTGTGCTGCTGCTGTGTCTTTTTGTAAAATGCGTAGAAAAGTCCTGAGGAGGCCTCACTTGTGTGTTATGTCACGTAAAGATGACCACCACTGACTGGGCGCTAAACCACCTAACATCCGACTAACCACTCGTAACCACTTCTGTCCTCTTCAGTCATGCCATCCCACTTTCTAATCCTGAGCAGGGTCACACGGGGCTGGAGGCCATCCCGGCAAGCATGGGGCACGGGGCAGGAACAACCCCTGGACAGGGCGCCAGTCCATCGCATGGTGGACACACTCACACTCGGGCCAAGTCAGCCTGGCCTGCATGTCTTTGGCCTGTGGGAGCAAACTGGGGCGCCTGGAGGAAAGCCATGCAGACACGGAGAGAACATGCAAACACCACACAAGGAGCACCCAGCATGCAAACCCTGGTCTCCTAACTGCAACTGTGCCACCGTGGAACCCATCACGTCAGTCCTGTCACCTCTTCTTCGCCATTTATGTCAGCTTCTGTGGTATTTCCTCCTCACGCGCTCCTGGTGGTCCTGAATCAGCCCAGTTGCTCTCCTCTGGACCTCCTCCAGCAGGTGAGGCCTCGCTGGTGTGTTATGAAGCTAAAGTGTAACCTCCAGGGGGCGCCATATCATTTAACCTGCTATTGGCCTTCTCAAAGGTTCCTGTCTTCTGACCCCCAAGTCCGTCTCCTAAGGGGTGCCATTGTGTATTCAGTTTTAATATCTTCATGTAACACTTTACCTCTACTTTCATGGTCTACAGGTCTGCCCAAGCCCGTGTTCCTTCTTTACTGGTTCTGCTGGGTCTTCTTATTCTGCCATCCCTCCTACTTGTCCAGCTTGCCATTTCTCTTCTTATCTGATGCCTTCTGTGTGTTTAAAAGAGCAGCAGCCCTGCACTGCCCCCCGCTGGTCACCATGCCTAACTTCACCTAATTCTGAAGTTGCTTGGCTCTCCTGACTTTTTATTTCCGGTGCTGAAGCCATTTTTGCCCCCATGCCCTTCTTTAAGTTTGATCTCAAGTTTCTTTTTGTCTTCAAGTTGCTCAATAATCTTAATCCATCATCTCCACTCGTCTGGCCGTCGTCTTCACCTTTCTGAACTCATGTCGACTGCTCACGCTGCTTGATCTTTCCTTCCATTCCTTTTCCTGTGGCGCACTCTGGAATTCCTTGGATCGGCCTTCTTATTCAATAGGATGGTATGTGCCAGGCGCCAGTCGTGTCCAGGGTTTCTATCTGCACTCACAGACCCTTCAATGCCTTTTCAATCCAAGCTGCTCATCTCCCTCTACGATTTCTCAATCCCTCTGCCCTCCCTGTTGCTCCTCTTCCACATTTTAGTTCACTTTCACCCTCTCTGACTCACTTGGCATCCTTCTTGGCAGCTCTTTCACTACTAAAACTCCAGTTTGTGGCCACCTTGGTCTGATGCCACACGTGCGTTTGCTCGATGTCCCACTTGTCCCTTCCTTTGTGATGGCCTCTGTGTAACTTTTCCGTTCTCACCTTTTATCCAACAGGGACAGCCTGGCAGCTCTACAGATGTTGGCCAATAAGGCACCTTTGTGGAGAACTGAGTCAGGCAGGCGTGGTGGCCTTAGTGGCACGCCAAAATGTCGCAATGATTCCTGCAGCCTTTGTGATGAGCGATAAGACAAGCAAACATCAGGTGCAGCGTCTCTTTGGGAATGGCAGAGGTGGACGGCTCTCCATGGTGGGCACCTGTAGGTCATTTCTGATAAAGGCAGTGAGAACAAAAAAAAAAGAACAGGGTGTGTCACCCAAATGCCACACTTACATGGGATCTTGTTAAGCAGCTGGTCAAAGACATCTGGAGCAGCAGTGGTGGTGGCGTTGGCAGCTGTGCTGGGCGTCACCGTGTTGGGTGAGCTGTTAGTGCCACTCTTGGGAGCCATGGCTGGCTATGATGGCTGCCTTAGCATGGAACTCTGACAAAATGAAACAAAAGAAAAGATGACATGTAATGAGGGTGGCACTCGTTATAATTAGCAGTCAGGTGGTGGCGGGGTCAGGGTACAAAGAGACGATGACAGCAATGCCGTCCGATTCAAATGCCAGCCGATTAACACAAACATTTCTCTTTGCAGCACCAGCAGGCGCACACTCTGGACAAAAGGGGACAACCTAAGACAGAGTGACAGTCACAACCAGCAGAGCTTCAAAGCACCAGAGAAGCACTTCCAACAATGCCCACTAGAGGGGGAATTCACATTAGAAACCCCAGCCTGACAGAGAAGACTCTTCATAAAAATAAAGAGACTCATTTCCCCAAACTGTCCAGAGACACAAAAGAAGACTCTGTGGAGCCCAAAAGGCGGAATGAGCAGGAAATCCAAAGCAAACAAACCCCAAAAGCGACTCCAATCGTGAGGTCAAAGCAGAAGGTTTAAAGATTCAGGAATTCCACGAAAAGCACCACAAAGACGCACAAACTCACCAACTCCCAAGCGCATTCACAATGACCCACCAGGAACTGTGGGAGGCCCTCTGGATTTAGAGTCCGAGGGCAGTGCCTGGCAGTGATTGGCAGGTGGCTCCGCCTCCTAGGGGCCACACCCACAACATGCCTAGAACTCCACCGAGGCATCGAAACACAAACACAATCGATAAAGCAAATAAACATAAATCAAATCAAAAATGAACAAAGACGGCCAAGAATATGAATTTGAACCCCAGCCAGGGAAGGAGCCCTGATTGAAATATAACAGTCACACACTTCAGGGCTGGGGGTCCAAAGCCAATCCCTGCAACACAAGGGAGAAACAACCGTCATCAAAGCTTCTTGTGACAGAATCTCTGATTGTCCCCAATGGTCCCCTGTGGTCCCCTACAGCTCTTATTCTTGTTGCGCCATATTCCTAAGGTGACTCAGCTTCAAAGCCCAGCGAGGCTGCAAATGCCAATAAAAAACTGCGACTTGTCAGGACCAGCGGGCACATACAAAGACATCAAAGGAAAAAGCGGAGTTTAAGACCTTCAAGCCCCTCCTTTTGTCCGAGGCCACGCCCCTTCTCTCCATGTCCTTTGGCTCTGATGCTCTTCACTCTCTCAAAAGGCCCTTCTTTTATTCCTAAGCCCCTCCCCTCTGCCCTGTGCCCCACCCCTCATCTTTCAATGAGCCCCCCTCCTCTTCTCCCTAAGTCCCTCCCCTTACTTTCAAGCCATTGCCCCCCTTTTTCCACTTATGTCCCACCTCTTCTTCTTTCCAAAGCCCCTCTTATCACCCTGAGGGACATTCATGTATAAGTCACATTAAAACCCAAGGGGGACCATCTCTAGACCCACCTGACATCTGTGAGTGACTTGTGTGAAACTTCAAAGACAGCCAATCCCCTCCACCGTACAAGAATATGTACAGCAGTTGTCTTCCAGGCTCCTTGGCATGGGCGTGCCTAGGGCAGCAAAATGACTAGAGCTGGTGCTGGCAGTGGATTTGAGACAATTGTGCCAACAGGCACTGATAGGGTAAGATCTGCCAGGGCCTTTAGGTCATTTACACAAAACTAGCTGCGTTACCCACCAAAGACAGCTTGAAATCTAACGTAGGCCTCAGTGTTAAGGTTTGCAGTGCACCATGCAGTGTGATTTGGTATGGGATTTGTAAAAGCAGGGTCAACTATTTGTGATGCGCCATCTGTTGGAATGCTAAATGCAATGTGTTTGATTACTAAAAATGTTTGTAATGGACCGTCTGTTGGAATGACAGAGACATAGCAATCTGACAGACACAAAGACCCTTCTCCTTCTATTAAGGTGCATTTTAAGGGGGCACCTGTAGGGGGCGCTGTGACATTTAAAAACCTAATGCACTACTGTGATTTAAAAGTGTGGGTGGCCAGTTTGGGGAAGTTATTGCAATAAAGGGGCACACGACCCCCAAACCAGGCTGGAAGATGATGGATGGACAGACAGAAACACCTCGAAAACAGAAATGAAACCTCAGCAGCCAAAACTCGCCGTCCGAGCGGCTTGGCCTTTGATCAGCAGGACGAGTCGACAGGTGAAACTGTAAGGAGCACAATGAAGAAGCGGGCACATCGCCATTGGCATGGGAGGGGTGCTGATTCGCTGTTTCTTGGCAACCGAGGAAGCATTGCTGGCTCCTGAGTCACACTGTGTCTCACTCTCTCTCTCACGCCGGTGTAGGGAGTGTGCGCTGCATTCCTCTCATAAAAGGGTGTGTGCGTGTTTTGATGACTTCTCGCATTTTAAGCCCTACAAATTTATGACTGTTTGCGTAACATGTCACTAAGGCGATGAGGAAGTAATGGAGAGCACAGACAGAGCAGGGCTGCCAGTGCCAGGCGTGATTTCATTTACCTTCAGCTCAGTTTTTCACCAGCGTTTAAAATGGCACACTGCTCAGTTAATATAGCGCCTTTCACAAGGACCCCTAGACACTTCATGGCCAGGGTACACCTGAGCGCTCGATCTCTGACGCTGTGCCTTCAGACTTAATGCAATGGTGGTCCCGTGGTGGCACTACACTTTGATATTACCAGATAATGGCTTGGTGGCACAGTGGGCAGTGCTGGCGCCTCGCAGATCCGGAGCCCCACACCTGGTGGTTTTCTGTGTGACCTTCTTGTGTCTCTCATGGCTCAAAGATGTGCCATTCCAGACATCCCAAGGGCGTGTGTGTGTGTGTGAGGGCCCTGTGGCGGACTGGTACTCCATCCATGGTCGGTTCCTACCTTGTGCCCAGCATGGCTCCCTGAAAGCCTGATCTGGATTAAGCAGGTTAGAGCTGGTGTCGTCCCTGGTCTGCCTCACATCTGGCCTGGCCTGGCCTGGCCACCACTATTTCTCCATTGCTGTATTCTCTGTTATAGGGTGCCTGTAAATGCACAGATTCTCCCCATTTCACGGGGGCTCCACTAGGAAGTGTTGAATCCCCCCAATATGACCTTTTCTGTAGGCCTGCTGATTTTCTCCTCGTAGTTTATAAGTAGCGTTCCGGTTTGAATTTGTAGAACAATTGTGGCCACTCAGACCAACACACTGACCAGTCTGATTCATGGAGATTCCCCATAAGAACCCCTGAGGGTCCCCAGACCCCTCCTGTCCACCACACCACTAAGTCATTCATTTCAGGTCTTTGTGCAACCATTTGTGCAAAATCTGCCCTTAGCAAGCCTACAACTGAGCCCCCCCCACCACCACCATGGGACCACTGGACGAATTCCTTTCCTAATTTACGAACTCCCCCTATGACAGCTCTTGATGTCCGCTGGCTTTAAAGGTTCAGACCCCCAGTCGCTCTTCTCTGGACCTTCACATCTTAGTTGTGTGGCTGTGTCCCCATTTATATGTCGCTCACCCAATGCAGTTTGTAGCGATGGCCGAGAAAAAATGTGAATGTCATGTGTACCTGGAGAAGGTTTGTGACAAAACAAAATAAGACCCAACGGTGACCAACGGTGACCAACAGCAAACGTCCACGAAAACAGGAAATCCAAACTGACGTTACTCGTGACACACATCCGTCACCTTTTGTGCAAAAAAACACACACCTCTGGAAAAGGAAAAAAGTCCACAAGCAGGAAGCCCCTTGAAACACACTGGGGGGTCTCGACCAGGGAATGAGGGGGAAAGGCAGAAGGAAGTTATGCTTCATGTGTTTGTCACTACCTGTACGTATGTCTCGATATCTTTATATATATGTGTGTGTGTTTAGCTCTTTTACACTCCTATAGATTGTGTCACACACGTGTGCATTGGGGCGCTGCTGGTGGTAATTCCTCAGAAATCCACAGGGCGGCGCTTTATTCTAACGCGGCTTCTCCTCCTCCCACTGCAGGGCACATGATTGACAGCCTGACCACCTCTGACATCACTTCTGGGGTCTGGCCACCCGGACCCGCCTCTTCCTGCCTGGCCTGATTTAACCAGAATTGGGCAGTCGATTCTCAGACACCCATCTATAGGGACGTCTTTCACTGAAAAGCATTTATTACTTTTTAAATGTACAATATATAGGGTCACCCCAAACCTTTATCTTCTCTTTGTTATTGATATTAGTACTTTGAAAATGGCAAAGGTGCCACATAAACTGAATGAATTATTATTATCCACCCATCTATCTATCACCCGCTATATCCTAACTACAGGGTCACGGGGGTCTGCTGGAGCCAATCCCAGCCAACACAGGGCGCAAGGCAGGAAACAAAAGCCAGGGCAGGGCAATTATTATTATTATTATTATTATTATTATTATTATTATTATTATTATTATTATAAGAGCCAATCAATCCATAAGGTGACATAGGTGGATATCTAGGGTGCCATCACCCAAGGGACACCATTTATAAAAGTGAGGGGGCTCGTACTATGGACACTGCGGGGTGCCATTTTGATAACCCATGGACGCCGAATGGGAATCCCCCTGTCACCTCCTAGGGCCTCATAATGGCATCGACCGGCCACTGGTCATTCTGGAAGTCTTTCAGCCTCTCGTAAAGCATGGCATGGCGTGGCTGATGTGACAAGTTGTGACTTTTCGACAAGTTTTACTCCGTGTCAGCTCTCGTTTCTTATCGATGTCCATGTAAGGTTAGGAATCTCGTCGTCTTGCCCGAGTGGCTAATGTAGAAGGTGGGCTTTGCCCGCTGCTCTCCAGTACATTTATTGAAATGCAATCAATAAGCGTCAGACCCTTCTGTTTTGCTCTGTTGCGGCCGTGCGCTGAATGTGATTGAATTTATTTCTTCCCTCATCAAGCAGCACTCGAGACCCCAGAATGACAAAGTGGAAAGAGGAGTTTAGAAATGTTTGCAAATTTCTTATGCATAAAAATAAAAAAACCTCCATTGACGTGAATACGCTTGGCTGAGGTGCAGTCCATTGTCTGGGTGGTGTCACCTTGTCAAGGTTTGCACACCTTGTCTGAGGTCCACCTGCGCTCAGCTGATTAGGAGGGGCACACACACACACACACACACACCTGCCTGTAGAAGGTCCAGCAGTTGACAAAAGCCAAGCCGTGGTGGTCCAAGGACGTGTCTGCAGAGCTTAGAGGTGGGATTGAGTGGAGGGAAGGGTGCAACATTAAAGGTTCTCAATGGCCTTCACAATTCTTAAATGGAGATGTTTGGAAGAAGGGCCATGGTAAGAGAGGTGACCAAGAGCCCAATTGGCATGCTGGCTAAGCTCCAGAGAGCTTCCAGAAGGAGCACCATGACTGCATCACTCCACTAATCTGTTCTTCATGGCGGAGTGGTGTGACAGATGGTGGCCGGTGCCATTACCTGAGAAGGGACGCTCCCATAATGGAAGGACAGGGGGAGATGACTTATGAAGAGCACCATCTCCCCCAAATTGCTCTTTGGCAGTCCCCCCGGGGTGTAACGGCCCCTAGGGAGTCCCACAGGGCTATATGGGACTTGGTATGGTTGGCTCAGCCCTGTTGTGTCACCAAGGGGAGCTGCAGAACCCCAATTTGAGCTTCCACCACACCTGGGAGTAATTCCAGACCTCCCTAATGAGCCCCCTGGAGTGCGTCCTAAAAGGAACCAGCTACCTCACAGAAAGGGGTCTGAATCAAAAGGAGGTGGATGAAGCTCGTCCATGAGGTGTGGAGAAGGAAGGGGGCTGCGAGGATTATTCTAGTACTTGTGCCAGCGGGTATCAGTCCTTGGTGATGGCTCTGGACTCCTATCCCTATAAAGGGGCTTCTGTTGGACGCACCTGATGTCTCTGCCTGTTTGTGTCGGGCCAGGGTGGCAGGTGCACCCCTGGTTATCACAGTGGCCAGATGACGTCTGAAATCTCTCTCAGAACTCTCAGACTGCGAGAGAAGAGATTCTCTAGTTTGAAGAAAGTGGAGGAATGCGGGCACAGCTCCTCACCTGAGCGATGCCACCTGTGCATTCCAAGGGTGAGGCCTGGCGGTGGCAGCAGCATCAGAGACTGGGAGACTCGTCAGGTCAAGAGGAACCTGAACAGAGCAAATAAGGAGGACCTGCTCGGAGCACCGTGGATCTCAGGCTGGTCAAAAGGTTCAAATTCCAAAAGGACAAAACAAAAACAGCACAGGAGGGGCTGAGGAACAACTCTGGGAATGATTTAAGTGGTCCTCCTATCTACAGTCTAGACATGAACGCTTGAAAACACAGTAGCGGCCCACCAGTGGTCTCCATCCAACCTGCCAGAGCTTGAGAAGGTCTGCAGAGAACACACCAGAGGACCTCAGACTGAGGTGCGTGAAGCTCGTCACGTCAAATCCCCCGATGACTTCAAAGGCGCTTCACCTAAGTGACAAGTCAAGGCTTGGTGGTGGCCACACTCAGGTGTTTAGAGGTCTTCTTCTGCTCAGTGGCCCCAACTTCTTCACAGTTTTGCACACTTTGAATTATAAGAGATTTGGCCTTGGCGCCATTTGGTTTAATTGTTGAACTTCAGGAAAATCCCGATGACAATCTGGGCAAAAGTGAAGTCAACCCGTGGACTGGCCATTGTCTAAATGTGGTGTTTGTTGGAAAGAAGAGCAAAGCTGCGATTCACACATCACTGGCAACTATCAATCAGCAACTCAGCCACCAGATCCTCCATGCCACCTCCTTTGACCTTGGCATCACTGGTACTGCCCTCAGGGGGCTGGGGTCCTGACGCTTGGGAACCTCCCACTGTGTATTCCAGCACGGAGAGATGAGAGAACTGGGGGTTCCTTTCATCTTCTCTTTACACACTTCTTCACCAGGCTGTGCCATCCAGCCCCATGGCACCTCTTATCAATGCTATGCTGATGAGACGCAGCTACACCTGTCACTCTCCCCAGAGGACCACACGGTGTGTGTCACCTGCAGACTCTCTATGTCTCTCTGATATTGCAACCTGGATGAAGGACCACCATCTCCTGCTCAGCCTGTCAGAGACGGGCCTTCTGGTTATCGCAGCTCATTCAGCCCCTCATCTCTGTTCAGCTTTGTCATTAATGTCAAGTCCATACGCAGCCTTGGGCTGGTGACAAATGACCAGCCGTCCTTCACTCACCACGTCACTCCCTACATCATCTGTACGATCAGGCTGAGTTTGATGGGGTCTGCAGCACATCTCCTGCTCCAGGATTTGGTCTTGTCACGTCTGGACACTGCAGCTCTCTGCTGGCAGGTGTCACCGAGGGGCTGCCGGTGATCCAAAATCCCAAGGTGGACACATGTCACTCCCCTCTTCAGTTCAAATCCTTGATGTTTGCCTGTAGTCAGTGGGTCTGGAGACACTTGAGGGGTCCTCTGCTCCTTCTCAGTGACTCGTGTTTACCATTCAATGGCCACCTCTGTGTCCTGTGACATCTCAGGCTGACTCTTCTCAAGCGTAGCCCCGGCTGGTGGGACGAGCTGCCAGCCTCCATTTGAACGGCTGAATCCCTCGTGAAGACCCCCTTGTTTGGTGCATTTCTGTCTAACTGATGTCGGCTTTGGTGGGCTTCTTGTAAGTTGCTGGCATTTTATTGGAGCTCCTCCCTGGTGGTGTCACCTTGTCCTGTCACACTTGTTCCCAAACAGTCTCCCAGACTGATGTCTACTTCATTATGTTGACCTGTTTTGTAAGTCGCTTTGTAAAAAAGCCAAGCAAATAAATGTAAATATAAATCTAATGATGAGGGGCTGCACAGGTTCAAAAGCAACTCACCGCTCCGGACCTCCATCTGCAGTTGACGAAGGTGGATACGAGTCACAGGGTCTGTGCTTTGGAAGTTGCTTTGCCTTTAATACTGGCTTACCATGTCTCCCTGATGTGTTTTACATTTGATTTGTTTCCCTGGATGCGTGTGTGTGTGTGTGTGTGTGTGTGTGTGTGTGAGGGCACCACGGGGTCTAACGCCAGCCCTGCTCTTAACACTCATTTCTAGGGAAGGGTCCTTTATTTTATGGGCTCATTTCTTTATGAATTGTTATTTTTCTTTTCACTTTACGTTTGAGTCACCTCAAGCAGCAGGAGAAGTGAGCAGCAGTGCCAGCGGCCTGTGCCAGCTGTCTTTCTATCTTGTACTGGGATGCCATGAGATTAAAAGACTGAGATTGGACGCCTAAAGTAATTTATAGCTGATGCCACACAGAATGTCTGCCCGCGTGAAGTAAGACGAGTCCTCAGATTCTCCGCTGCTTCGCAAAGGGAGTGTTGGAGCATCAGGACTTTGGACAGCGAAGTCTGCTCGAGGAATCTCATCACAAAGCAATCTGGATGAGAAGAAGAAGAAGAAGAAGAAGAAGAAGAAGAAGAAGAAGAAGAAGAAGCCACTCAGCCCACCAAAGCTCACCAGTCGTCTCCATGTAACTCCTCCAAAATGACACCGAGTCGAGTATTGAGGGTCCCTAAAGTCCTCCTGTCCGCCACACCATTTGGTCACTCATTCCATGTGTCTGTGGTCCTCTTCCTGAAGTTGTGTTTCTGCTCCTAATGTTTGTGTTTGCCCTTCACAAGTGTCCAGCAGTGCCACCCCCGTGTCCTTGATGAACTCATTTTAATGTTACTGTCTTAAGCTGCTCGGCTTATTCCCTTCATCATTTTAGACCCTTCACTCAGGTCTCCTCTTCATCTCCTAAACGCTCAGTTCTTTTAATCTTTCCTCCTAACTTATCCACTATAGCCCTGAATGCTCTTCTCTGGAACTTCTCTAGTGCTGCTGTGTCTTTATGGAGACCCAAACTGGACCCAGTACTCCAGATGAGGCCTCACCAGTGTGTTATAAAGCCTGAGCAGAACCTCCAGTGACTTGTACTCCACACGTCAAGGCGCTATATAACCTGACAGTCTGTGAGCCTTCTTAATGGCTTCTGAACACTGTGTGACAGTCGATAGCTTAGAGTCCACTAAGACTCCTCAGTCCTTCTCATAAGGTGGACTCTCGATTTTCAGACCCCCATTGTGTATTCAAACCTCACATTTTTACTTCCTATGTGTAATTCTTTACATTTACTGACATTAAATGTCATCTGTCCACCCGAGCCTGTCTGCTGTCCAAGTCCTTCTGTGATGATATAATTGATTCCAAATTATCTGCCAATCCACCTATCTTGGTATCATCTGCCAACTTCACCAGCTTGTTCCTTATATCCCTATCTAAATCATTTATAGATATTAAAAATAGCAGCGGCCCCATCACTGCCCCCTGCTGGTCACTCAGTTCTGATGAGGTTCCTCACACCATCACCCTCTGCTTCCTGTGTCTGAGCCAATTCTGCACCTCACACCCTTAACTCCCACTTCTTTTAGTTTGATGCCCACCTCTCGTGTGGCACCTCATCAAATGCCTTTTGAAAGTCCACATCAATAACATCATCTGCTCCACTCTGGTCGTATCCTTTTGTTCTGCTCATAGAATTCCAGCCTGTTAGTAGAACACAACCTCCCTCTTCTGAGCCCACACTGACTGTCCCTGTCCTATCCTTGCCAGGTGTTGCCCACCTTTCTACTTGTCTGGCCACAATTAGGACCCCCAAGAAGCTGCCTCCCCTTTGGCTGGGTGTCACCAGCAGCCCCTCCTAATTTACACAGCAAACCTTCAGGACCCCCAGGTCACTTCTTGTGTTCGTATCCAAAGTAAAGAGAAGAGCAACACAGGAAGGAAAAACTGGGGGCCCCTGAAACAACCGAGAATTCAATTCTCAAGTGTGGGGGTGACATTCTGCCCACCTGGCACTCCGTCATGAAACAGAGCCCACTCGCAGTCATTAGGCTGTATAGCGCCTGTCAGCTCCAGCCTGGTCACTCCCTGTGTGACAATCTCCACGTCATCCCCTTGGCCAGATGCATCTGCTCTCGTCATTCCAGCCTCCTTTAACATGCAGTTGACGCTGACTGGACACTCTAGAATGGCACACATCAGTCCATATCTGTGTGCCCTGTGATGGACTGGCATCTCACCTACAATGAGTCCCCAAACTTCACATAATGGAAGGACAGAAAAGCGACACAGAGAGACGTGCCTGCTCAGTAGAACAAGCATCGGTCTGTTTTATAGCGCCTTTCACATCAGTCTAACATAATTCATATTTTGACTATTGTCTCCTTCATCCAAGGTGACTTAAAACATCTGAGGTACTCAATGGTTCGATTTCTTCTTTTACCTTTCCAATTGGAGCACATGGCAGGTGAAGTGACACAGTGACAGTAGTGTCATCTGAACCTGCCACCTCAGGGCTTCAAGCCCAAAGCCTTAACCATTATGCCACATGCCATGTCTGCCTACTCCCCTGTTGTATGATGCCTGTCTGTCTGTCTGTCTGTCATACAGATATGTCATATAGCCACTTGATTTATTCATCTATTTTATAAAGTACCTTTCATATCTACTGTATGTATCTATTATTACTTATTATTTTGGCTGATACCTTTACCGCAGGCAACTTACAACATTTGAGGTACCAAATGGAGCACATGGCAGCTGAAGGGACTTGCTCAGGGTGACACAGTGGCAGTAGCGTCATCTGAACCTGCCACCTCGGGTCCGGCGATTCACCGAATTCGTTTGCCTCTAATGGACTAATCGATACTGGGCGGGATTGTGTGGGAAGAGGCGGGGTTTCGACTGTGATTGGGCCGTCAGGTGCCTGTCACGTGACTGACCGGAACAACAGAAAGCGAGCGGGCGCAGCGCATGGCGGGTTTAACGCGACTTGAGCGACTCTTTAAAGCGCATAGCTGCTGGTTTCATTCTTGACTCTTTATTTTATATAGCGCCTTTCGGTGAACAGAAGGAGATTCAGACCGCACAGTAAACAGACAAAGGCCCTTAAACTTCTCGTCGCCTGTCTGCTTTTGGGGTGAGTGCTGTGACAGACGCCATTCATTCAAGGCGACTTGCAGCGAGTGGCAGCGTCGGGCGATTACTTTTTAAAGTAGCGAGTCACGTAACGCAGTGAAATACCTGCTGATTACTAAAAAAAATGCCAAATTTCCGAAGCTGACTTCCGACACATAAAAACAAATAAATGCCCGCGTTATTGCGCAGAAGCGTTACGCTCATTCAGTGAGGAAGAGGCGTGCAGTCGGGTGACACGAGCTGAGCAGGCGCTATATTCCTAATATCCATATACTGTACATTGAATCGCGCACCACGTGCCGAGGGGTGCATTTCCTCTGCCCAATTTGGGGTCACAGGTGACCGTCGGAGCAGCGCTGGACAGCATGGCGACCCTTGACGGGTACGATCGCACAGCAAAGCTGAATGGAGCGCACTGCGTGCAACCCAACTACAGAAGAAGAAGAAAAAGAAGAAATCCCGTTTATATAGCGCTTTACGTGAAGAGCAGGGAGCCACCAAGGTGCAGCGTCCACCTGGATGATGTAACGGCAGCCCCGCTGCGCCAGTACGCCCACCACAATTTAGTGTCGCGTGCGCTGACCACACTTTAGTGTCCGACAGGACTTTATTAAATGTTTGCAGTGATGCCCACTTAACCACACGTCAGCTGATCTCCCACTATCTATGACAGCCCCGCTGCGCTCCCGCCGGCGCACCCTAAGGTGGACACTCATTGGCTGACTCACATGTCAATCATTGTCAATTCAGCACCAGTTAGCTGTGAGGCGGTGAAGGGGTGACAGACACAGTGAGCCAATTAAGGACAGGGGATGATTGGGGGCCAGAATGACCAGACCACAATGGACAATTCCGACTGTTAGTAAAAGATACGCTGAAGCTGTGTGCCACCCGGGGGGCTCAGGGCCCGTGGGGTATAAATGTGATTTACTGCACAGCATGAAGGACCAAAGGCGTCTCTGAAACACAAGAACGCGATCATCTTTGTGTTTCTGATCAGCTTTTCTTTGGTCTTCTAACTGGAGAGCAGACAGGTGACGTGGCCTCCTCGTGGCCTCCAGCGTTTTCTCAGAGCTTTTACCCTCGGACTGTGCTTCCTTTAATTCTCCTCGGACATCAGGCCGAGGAGGAGGAATTGCAACTGTTTTTCTTAATAAATATAGATGTAAGCAGCTTTCTTCATCATCTCCTCCTTCTAGCTTTGAACTGAGTTTATTTGAGCCACGTTGCTCGCTCTCAGTGTTGTTTGCTGTGATTTATCGGCCTCCTAAACTTTCTCAATGATTTCTCCGACTTACTGGCTGAAATTGTGCCTAAATATGATCAAGTCCTTATTCTTGGAGATTTTAATATACATGTATGCTGTCCTGATAACCCGATGGTGAAGGACTTTCTAAGTCTAACTGACTCTTTTAGTTTTATGCAGTGGGTGTCTGGACCGACTCATGAACTTGGGCCCACGGTGGATCTTGTCCTATCGCTCGGTTTTTCTGTGGCGAATTTGACAATTTTGGACGCAGTGTTTTCAGATCATAAGCCTGTAATATCTGACATCACCTTGCCTTGTAAAGCTGGTAAAGCCCGTGCTTCTGCGCGGCGCTGTCGTGTCATTAATCCATCCACTGCTGTACGTTTTTCTGCTTTGTTTAGTCAATGTGATCTTCCTGAACTTACGTCCTCCGATACGGAGGAGCTCTGCTCCTGATTTCATTCCACCTGCCGAACTGTTTTAGATGCTGTGGCTCCATTGAAAACCAGGCAGCCTAAAATGAAATCCGAGCCCTGGTTGAATGACACAATTCGTGCTGTCAGGCGCGAGTCCCGAAAAGCTGAGCGTAAGTGGAGGAAGGACAATTTGCATGTATCGTTTCAAGTATTGAAAGACTGCTGGCGTCGTTATCAGTTTATTGTGAAAGATGCCAGAAGAGCGTACACGTCAAACATTATTGTGTCAAACTGTCACAAGCCTCGTGTGTTATGTGACACTGTAGATAGGGTTTTAAATGCTCCACAGAATGCCTGGATGGAATCCCCTTTTGGGACATGTGAGACATTTGTGCACTTCTTTGTGGATAAGGTGACTACTGTTAGGGCTCGTATACCCCTCACTGCTTATGACCCCTTAGCCGCTCTCCCCTGCTCCGCTGTTTCTTATCAGTTTGAGCCGGTGACTTTATCCTGCCTGTATGAGATTGTTGGTCAGTTGAAGCCCTCAGGTTCTCCTTTTGATGTTGTCCCACCTTCTCTTTTTAAAGAGATTATTTCTGTTTTAGGGCCATCTGTTCTTGCTATTATTAACTCTTTGAGGGCTGAATATTTTTTCCAAAAAACTCAGTTTTCTGAAAAACACACAATGCACTGATTTCACAAAGAAATCAACATAAAACATCTGTTGCTACATGCTGTGGTTGCTGTTGGTGCCTACTCGTCATCTCTGGCAGCAGTGACTGCGCAGATGTTGGCTCAATGGCCAGCAAGAATGCACGGCAGGCCGGCTACCAATCTGTTTTAGCAAAGCAGCTGGGCGACGGTGGCAGTTGCAGTGTGATGCAACATGGTTTGTACCTCTTGTCATCATAAGTGGTGGTCCTCCAAGGCAAACGCTGCTGTAGGCTTATCCGCTACACGAATGTGTTCAGCACCACAGTTAGCTGGGGACCGATCGGCTGATGCAGCAGGTACCTCATTTTCGTTTTCCATCTCCAGATCACTTGCATCAAACTCGAGTCCGAAAAGTCAAAGTCTGATTCAGAAATGATGTGTAAAATGTCCATGGGGTATTTTGCTTTGCACATTTGCTTTAGTCTCTCGCCAGATGTTGCTGCCATTTTAGAGGCTGTTTGCTCTTCACTACTCCTGCATGTGCAGAGAATCGAGGTCAAATCAACAAAGCTACGTAACTTTCCTTCAAGCAAAGAGTCGAACTAAAACATAAGGGTGACTTTTGTCACAGTTTACAACCAATTACTGTCCTCTACCCCTGAACTTCGACAAAAGTCAACATCAGCCCTGAAAGAGCTAATAGCAGCCTTTCCTCAGGCGTAGTTCCAAATCTGTTTAAATAGTGCGACCATTGATCAAAAAACCAAGCCCAGATCCAACTGTGCTATCCATTTCCATCCATTTTCCAACCTGCTGAATCGGGTCACGGGGGTCTGCTGGAGCCAATCCCAGCCAACACAGGGCAGGAACCAATCCCGGGCAGGGTGCCAGCCCACCGCAGGACACACACACTCACACAATTTAGGACCGCCAATCCACCTGACCTGCATGTCTTTGGACTGTGGGAGGAAACCCACGCAGACACGGGGAGGACACGCAAACTCCACGCAGGAGTTCTAAACTCTAACTGCGAGGCAGCAGCGCTACCCACTGCGCCACCGTGCCGCCCAGCTTCCATGTCTCTCCAGAATTTTGGAGAGAAGTGTGTATATTCAATTGAAAGCCTTTTTAGATGAAAGTGATGTGCTCGAAGTGTTTCAATCCGGTTTTAAGCCTCTTCACTGAAGGTTTTTAATGACATCCTTTCGGCAGCAGACTCGGGGATTATGTGGTTTTAGTTCTGCTCGATTTGACAGCTGCCTTTGATACTATAGATCATAGTATTTTATTATCTCGTCTGGAGCATCGTGTGGGCATTCGTGGTACTGCCTTGGCGTGGTTTAAGTCATACTTGACTCAGAGACCTTTTTCAGTGAGGCTAGATGATTCTAGATCTTCCTCTGCTTCACTATCGTCTGGGGTTCCACAAGGCTCCATACTTGGTCCTCTGCTGTTCTCTTTGTATCTCCTGCCTCTTGGCTCTATTCTTAGAAAGCATAAAATTGCTTTCCATTGTTATGCAGACGATACTCAGGTTTATGTGCCCCTCAAACGTAAGGATGCTTACTCCATACAAACTTTGGTCATGTGCCTAGAAGAGGTGAAAGCTTGGACGGCAGTGAACGTTTTAAATTTGAATGAAAATAAGACAGAGGTTATAGTTTTTGGTCCTGGGGGTACCAGTGGGTCTATTTCTACTTCTGCTCCTGTGGATTTGGGTCCCCTTGCACAATATGGTACGCCTGTTATTACAAACTTGGGTTTTAGGATAGATGAGGATTTTAGACTGGACGGTCAGATCAGTGCGGTGCTGAAATTTGGTTTTTTTTCAGCTAAGACGTTTGGCGAAGATAAAAAACATTTTTTCCAAAGATCAATTCACAACGGTAATCCAGGCCTTCATTACAACTCGGGTGGACTATTGTAATTCGTTGTATGTTGGTGTTAGCCAGTCCACCCTGTCTCGGCTGCAGCACGCCTTCTAACTGGCACGCGAGCGACTGAGCACCTCACACGTGTATTCCCCTCCCGGCACTGGCTGCCTGTTCAGTTTAGAGTTCATTTTAAGATTCTTTTATCAGTTTTGAAGTCTTTAAGCGGGCGTCCTCCTCCCTACCTCGCGGAGCTGCTGCAGATGCCCTCTCCTTCCCGCTCACTCAGATCAGCTGGTCAGCAGCTCCTGGATGTGCCTAGGACTCGGCGTAAGCTCGGGGGGGATTGGGTTTTCCGTTGTGGCTCCACGCCTCTGGAATTCCCTGCCGATCCACATTAGACAGGCCGCGTCACTGCCCACTTTTAAGTCCGCTCTTAAGACTTACCTTTTAGGTTTGGCGTTTGATCCTGTGTGAGCAGCTGATTTTACTCTGTGTTTACTTTGTTTTAATTTGTTTTATTTATTGTATTTTATCGACTTCTTATTTATTAGTTTGTCTTTGTTTAAAATGTATTTTAGTTTATGTTCAGCACTTTGGTCAGCGGCTGTTGCAGGTAAAGTGCTTTATAAATAAAGTTGACTTGGTCACATGGGGTCAGTAGTGGGATTTGAACCCACCACCTCAGGGTCTGAGCTGCGAAGCCTCAAGCACTGACCAAACACCATGTAATAAATAAAGAGCGTGAGCCGTTTGTGAACTCAACTGGCATGTCCCTCGGGGCGGTGACCTGTGTGACAGCCCGAGGCTCCACTGCTGCAGTTCCCCGTCTGTCACGGCGAGGGTTTGTACTGCTGCAATGCAAATGACAGATGCAAATCCCGCCTGGGCGGCTCTTTGAAGTGCCGCTCTGCCTGTGGACTCGTAGCTGGGGTTGGCAGTCAAAGGTGGAGCCCAATGGCCCAGGGACGTGTCAGAGACGTCACACAAATGTACTGGCTGCCACCGAGTCTAACCACCAAGAGCTCACTGTCAATTACTGAATATCACTCACTGTTTGACGATGACATGAAGCGATCGCAGGGGACCCAAACCAACCACCCTGACATGGCTTGTGACGTCACACCAGCGTGGACAGGGAGCCCGAGGAGGACAGCATGGGAGTGACACGAGTGACTCTTTACTTCTGTGTGTCAACTGAAGGGATCGGCTGAACCCAAATGTGACATCCGAGGACCCATCTAATGCAATGCGCGTTGTGTCCTGAGGTAGCACAAGGGAAGAAAACAGCTGGGCACAAGGTGCCAGTCCATGGGATTGGCCCAATTATGTCTAAGGGGGCAGTCTGGAGTCACCAAATGCACAAATGTCTGGAGATGTGAGCAGCATGTGATGTCACGTGTGTGTGTGTGCGCTTAGGGGACAGCTGAAGGGCTCTAGTGACTGGAATTCTAATGCCACTCCAACGGTTGGCGCAGGGTCTCAATGCCTTTGCTCGTCCTCCCTTTGCAGACCAGATGACAGACGGCTGGCACACCTCTGACATCACTTCCAGTGTCTGTCCACTTGGACCCGCCTCTTCCTGCCTGGAGGATTCCAACCCGGAAACTGTGCCATCTTTGTTAGTTCTGATCTGAACTCGCGTCTGAAAAGACGTCTCTGCTTTTGTTTTTGGTGCCAACGAGGTCACCGGGCTGGGACCCCAACTCTTTATCGTTTTACTGTTCTTATCTTATAGTGGACATCGATGGAGTCATAGGAGCGCTAACTGCTGAGCCAAACTAAAGACAAGAAACCCAGAAATGAACAAATTCAATCACAAATGAAATAAACGTAAATAATTTAAGAGAAATAATTAAATGAATAAAAAGAACGAATCTTAATAAACATAAAGATGAGACACGAAGAACTGGTGACAAAGTGCTCAGCGTTGAAGGAAACGGAGGAGGAGGATGAGGAGGAAGGTGCAGATCAGCAGGTACGTATGCCAGGTGAATGGGACCGCATTGTCACACTTCAGAACTGCCACCTGTACCCGCAGAGGTGCCACACATGCGCGCCTCCCACCCCCCATATACAAACGCACGGCTGGCAAGAATGACAAGCACCTGGTGGGCCTCACGTTGTGCGAATATCATGGCCCACCCCTTTACAATACCCCCCCTGGCACCATTTGACTGCTAGTCGTCCTGGGGTGTGTCCTGGTGTCACCCTGAGTGGCTCACGTCACCTGCCTGGACGTCACAAGCGCTATATGAAATCCCTAATATCCAATGATCCCAAGTGAGCCTTATAAGCTGCTGCTCACAACGTGGCTGTCAGATGTCCAGGGGTGGGCTTCATTCTGAAAGGCGTCATATAACAAAGCGCACTAACATCACAGAAATGCCAAGACAACCCCCAAACCAGCCGGGCCCCCCTATATAGTGCCTTCCTGGGACATCCCAAGGTGCTGTGCAGATTGCCTAGGGACGGAGCCCGGGCACGCTAAGTCACTCACAAGCGAGTCTGAAGTGCCACCTCAAAAGATGCCCCCTGGGGTTAAAGTCCAGTGCCTGAGTCACTTGGCATCACATGGAGTCCCAAGGACTGGCCCTCATTGTTGGTAGGCTGCTGTTTACTCCTCACATCTTCAGTTTCCTCGGCTCTGTGCCATGTTGCTGATTTAAAACTGGTTTGGCGGCTGAGTGTGCGCCATCTCCATGCCATCTCCTCCGTGTCCTCTCGTGTTGCCTCCAGGAAGTGACGCAGAATTTTCCGAGATGTTTGGCTCCGCCCTCCTGCTGCTCTTCTCTGTCTCTTTTGTTTTTATTTCCTTTCATATTGATGTTCTCTTCCACCGTTTTTTCCAAGTTTTCTTTTCTTCCTCTTCTCTTTTATTTTCTTCCTTTGATCCTTTAAAATTCCTTCGCCCTTCGTTAGATTTTGGATTATCGAAGCACTTGAGTCAGCAGTCCTTCCTGTCACTTTCTTCTTTCATTTGTCTCCAAATGACTTTAGCCCTCCGTGTAGTCCTTAAGGACTTGCTAAGGTCCCCAGATATTCAGCTCAGCTTTAATTGGCATGGTTGGCACTGCCACAGAATCAGAAAGTAAAGACAAATGCCAAAGAAGCCAACAACTGGTTTACTTAAGAAACTATACAAAGGAGGGATGAGCAAAGGGAGAGATCCGCACACAGCTAGAAACAAGTCATATAATTGAGGCCAATAGCCTGGGAGGCTGGCCAACCTGCCCGGCTCACCTGGCATCACATCTGTCTCTGTGATCCTTGCCCCGCCACTCACCGCCAATGCTCCAGGTTCACCCTTGGACTATCTTTTAGGCCGACTATATACCCTGCAAAGCTCTCAAAGAAACTGAGAAAACTGGCCCGGGTGTCATTGTGCCAGTCAAGCACTGAGTTGCTCCACTGGGCTCTGATTGGCTCCTGTCGTGCAGCTCTGTCAGCCTATGGTGGTATCTGAAGGACATCCTACTGCCCTCCGTCATTCTGTCTCTCTGGTAGCTGTGCCAAGCTAAGGTGCCAGACTGATGACAGCCTTGGAGTTTATGGACACATCGCCTGACCTTCTCGTTTGACTTGACTTTATTTTGCTATGGACTTTGAAGTGGCCACATGGACCTGGGGGCGTGGTCAGAAAGGGGAGGGGCCTGAGAGAGAAGCAATGTCAGAATGGGCGGGGCCTGGGAGAGAGACAGATATAGGTATTAATATACAGTATCTATACACGTGACCCCCAAAAGACAGGCTTGGGAGTGACAAGAGAGGACGAGAGGCGTGGAAATGTGGCACCTCAAGAGCCGTCGGTGTCTGACATGTCGACGAACTTGTTTAGATGGCTATGAAGTCTCAGCTGGGTTTCGGTTCAACGAGTGCTTCGAATGCCAAACGTTCCTGAGGGGGTCACGTCGTCAACATACTCCAAAAAAAAAAAAAAAAACTTAAACAAATGACAGCTTTATGAAGCGCAGCGGGGATTTCCCAACGGTTTGCTTCTTCTCAGGGGTCGCCACCCACCTTCGAGTGGTGGTCGTTCATATCGTCCGCGTTGGGAGCGGCGCTTTATTTTCCCGCGTCGCTCTCGCCCACCTGCGTTGCGTTGCAAGACCCCTTCAGTCAAAATCCTCGCATCAGCCAGTCAGTCCGGTAACCACCACTCCTTGCAGGGCTGGGTGCAGGTTAACGTCATATGCGGAGTGACAGAGCAATAATTAGGGTTAAGGGCTTTGCTCGGGTGTCACTGCATGGTGGCGTTTACGGGGTTTGATTGCTGCCACATACAGAGCCGCCACTCCGCAAGCTTAATAAAGGCTGCTTCAAAAAAAAGCGGGGCGCTGATCAAGTGCAAAGGACGGACTTGTCACCGAGAATGATGTCGCCGAGCTAATTAACGAAACAGCTCAGGCTACAGTTGTACCAACATATTTTAAATGATGACGAGTCACTGCCAGCTGCCGCGTTCAGAAAGCCATTCAGCAAAAGAGCTCCACGTGTTTGCACCTCGCTATATATGGAGGATGGCGTTATTTATTATTTGGCCGACGGTCCCTTTATCCAAGGCGACATACGACATCTGAGATTTAATTGGTGACATTTGCTTTTACAGCTGGGGTGCAGGCAGGTGAAGTGACTCGCTCAGGGTCACACTGTGTCAGTTACGGGACCTGAACCCACAGCCGCAGGGGTTGAAGTCCAAAGCCTTATCCGCTATTCATAAATGATGGACACCATTGTATCCTTCAAGACAGGTTTGAATATCCGAGCGACCGCGCTGATGCAAAACTCCGTGAATGTTTTTGTGAATTTTAATTAATCGAAATCTCTCGTGGGTCAAAGTCCAAGGACAGACAGAGGTGCCTGATGAGTGCGTGCGCGCGCGCGTATGTGTGTGTGCGCGCGCGTTTGTGCGCTCTCGTGCGCGTGTGAGTTCACCCTGCGCTCTTACAAACTCCTGGTTCCGTTTCGGGGACATTATTGGACTGTGTGGTCCCTCGTTGCTTGGCCAAGCGCCGTTCCATTCCGTGAAGGCGTCTTTGCTTGTGAAGTTGGATCTTTGGGCTTTGAGAAGTCGCCTAAGATGTGGACAAGACGGAAATCTGTCACGTTTAGTAAGTGGCCTGGCAGGACACTAACAGACCAACAAACCCCGAACCGAGCCTGCATGGGTGACACTGATCGTACGCAGCCAGAGTCCTCTGTTATTTCACAACTCTGTTCTCATCTCTTTATGGAGCCTGCTACAGATCTAAATAAATAAAGGGGTTCTTTTTAGGACAAACCTCGTTTTGGTGGGGTCTTTTGTGAACTAAAAATGCTTCTTCAGTGGCATTGCCCTGAAGAACCTCTTTGGCCACCTTGATTTGTAGGCGTTTGCGATGGAAGGGCGCCCTCTCCAGGTGTTGCTCCTGCCTTGCACCAGATGCTTGTCGATGGGGCTCCAGCTGTCCATGAAAACGGATGGATGGAAAGCGCGCCCTAAACGCTGTGCCCTGATGTGCCCAAACAGCTTCACGTTTAAAGTGAGTAAGTCGAGGCGGTGAGTATGTCGACATATTATATTCCTTTACGAGGCACGACATTTTAGAAAAGCAAAAGTGGCCCTTTTTGTTATGAACTCTTTTAACTGCTTAAAACCAGTGATGTGTGGCTTTGGACTTCAAAACCTGAGGCCGAGACTTCAACTCCTGTTACTGACACTGTGGGACCCTAAGCAAGTCACTTCCTGTGCTTGTGCCCCTCAGGGAAAACAAAAGAAATGTCACCCATTGTATCTCGAATATTGTGGTACGCCCGCAGATAAAGGTGTCAGCCAAGTAATAAGAAACGCGCACTTTGGGAGTTACAATTACAAACGCCGATTGTTGTACACAAAGCTCTCTAATCCTGTGACGCTAATTGACGACACCGTCCTAGAACTGTCCGAGCCAACGGCAGCCCTGAGTGTTCCCTTTGTGCTCAGCTGAGCTCTGAATGAAAGTCAGAAAAGCCAGCAGAAGAGGAAAAATAAAAAAAAAGAAAAATCGGGGCGGGGCGATAACGTCACATGGGCCGTCAGTCCTAAAGCCTTCAGACCCCTGGCCAATCACGCACGTGCTTGGGGATGAGTGGGCGGGGCAGCGGAAGGTGGTTGTTTTGCGGACTTTCATCGATGACCTGGAAATGTGGAGGGGATGAAATGTTATGTCGGGTTGGGGGGGTTACATTGACATGAGAAAATAAAGGCCCCTTCATCTTAGAAGTTGCCCCCATATTACATTTTGTCCCTCCATGAAATTGCTTTCCCACTCTTTCCACTGGGATCCCCCTAGCCTGGCAACCATGCCCATCAGTGAGATTTAAACTTTAAGAGCACTAGTATTTTTTTTCTAGTATTTTGTATTTTCTGTGTCTTTATTCTCGTTTACTGTCTCTTATTCTAAATCAACGCCTTGTATATCCTGCATTTGTCTTTATTTGATGTTTTATGCAAATATTAGTGTTGTATGTGCCCTGTTGCTTATTCTGAATTTCTGGTGAATTGTATTGAGCTTCGGAAGGGCGCTGTACTAATAATAATAATAATAATAATAGGGAGGCACGGTGGCGCAGTGGTAGCGCTGCTGTCTCGCAGTAAGGGGACCCATCTGGGTTCGTTTCCCGGGTCCTCCCAGTGTGGAGTTTGTATGTTCTCCCCGTGTCTGCATGGATTTTCTCCCACAGTCCAAAGACATGCAGGTCATGTGCATTGGCGATCCTAAGTTATCCTTGGTGTGTGTGTGTGTGTGCCCTGCGGTGGCCTGGCGCCCTATCCGGGGTTTGTTTCCTGAGTTGGCTGGGATTGCAGCTCCAGCAGACCCCCGTGACCCTGTAGTTAGGATATAGCGGGTTGGATAATAATAATTATTATTAAAGTTTACTGATGTCGTGTCCTTTCCCGTATCTTCTTACAGGTGCCACGTTCAGGTTTGTCGGGGCTGGGGGGGGGGGGGGAGGGAGGTGGGGTTTGGAGTCGTGAAATACAGCAGACAGGCCGCAAACATACACGTGTTTAGGACCCCCGAAGGAGGACTGGCACTGAGTGTCTGTGCCCTCCTATGCTAAACTGGACAACGTACACCCGTCAGACGCAGCGGCCTTATACTATAACTCAGTCATCGCCATTAGCATGAAGACGTCTACAACATAAGCAGACCCTCCTGACCCACGTCATGCCAACGTCTGTGCCAGACTGAAGATCCCATCGCATACTTGTCTGGAAAGTGGAGACTGAAAAGTGCCGCGCCGTGTGCCAGCTGGATGCGATCCCGTTTCTGGTTTGCAAATCTCTAGGCGTCCATTGAGCCCTCAGTAGCCGTCGCCCTCACAAGGCGCTTGATGGAGTCGACGTGACTCAGTTAACCGCAAGCAGCAGACGCCTGAAGTCCAGGCAGACATTGACAATTGCCGGTCCTCTGGTTCTGCCGCCTTCTTGGTCCTCCTTGTGATGCGTCGCGTATTTTAAGTAATGTCCGATCACGCACAAGCTTTGAACGTGCTGTAATATAAGGACATTCGTTTGGGGGGGTTAAGTGACCCCTAAGAGTGTGGAGCGCTTTTTAGATTATAAAGAATTCCGTGTTATGTGTGGCGGTGGTGTTGGCTTTCGGGGGTCTCCGCTTTGATTATACGTCTAATATGCCCAGTTCAGAGCGAGAGGCGCCGCACCGTTACGTAACCATTCACAGGTGCCCACCAGCCCACTTCAAACCCAGACCCACTGACACCTTTTGAGCCAGGATCACCGTGCGTGATGGCTGTCGCCTTCCTCAGCTCAGGGTCCCTGCAGGTCGTGTCGTTATTTTTCGGCACATGTTTCCCTCTCTGAATTGCTCCTCAGGTCCAAGTGTTTTCCCTGCCATTTCCGCCTCACCCTTTCTCCAGTTTCATGACTGTCACCTTTAAAGCTGGCGGGTCACACACGAGGGGCTCAAGCAGGCATCGTGAGTCTCAGGACAGAAGTGTCTGGCGAGGGTGGCCGCCCCCACGGTGACAGAGAGCCGGACCCCCGTGTATGTGTGTGTGTGTGTGTGTGTGCGGCATCAGAGGTGTGAAGTGATTTCAGAGCTTCGGATTATGGGATGGCGTTTGGCACGAGAAGGGAAATCACAAATAAAACAAACGCCGCGCCAGATCTGAGCCTGTGAGCAAACAAAAGGAAGCCGCGGCGCGAGTGACCACAGACCACAAAATCAGGACAGCAAACAGACCGCCGGCTCGGCGTGAAGGCCACCCGAGAGACCGGCCACCCCGACACGAGCGACCCGCTCCCTCCATCCTACCTGCACCTGCGGCGTCCACAGCGTCCACCTCCCGGAGAATCCCTAGGAGCGGCGGGCCGCTGTCCTCACCCTCCGCACGCGGCACGCGTTTCTTTTCTGATTTTCTTTCTTATTTTCGAATTTTAGTTTGAGTGAGAGACGAGAGAATCAGCGAGCAGCCCAACAGGATTTTCAGCTTCAATGACTGAGATACCTGACACTCGCCGCGGCCCTCCTCTGCCACACCTCACCTGCCGCTTTTCTGGGCTGAGGAACACCCTCTGGAATGCGGCTTGGAATTCATCCGAGCAAATCCGGCTGGACGACAAAGCGGCGGTGGCGGCGGGACTCTCTGGGGCTTCGCTTTCTGTTTATTTACCCCACCGGACCACCCACCTGGTTGTGACACCTTCAGACGGGGCTTCAATTCGGGATATCCAGAAGGACTATACGGAGCGTTATATAGCGCCTTTCACCGCCTTACGCCCTAAAGGAAAGCACACATAACTCAGAGCGCCCGAGGCGGGACGTCCTTATGTCATTTTGAACAGAATGTCATCCGTTTGGGTTCTTGTTGTTTCTTTGTGTCACTTTCTGTCTGACTTCCTAGGGTCACCTCCTGCACTCGAAGGGTGGAGCCTCGTGACTCTCTCACCTGCTTTACATGCGGGACTCTTCAGCACCCCATTGGGTAGAGGAAGTATCTTGAATATAGTGTCTGTCACTCTATCTATCTATCTATCTATCTATCTATCTATCTATCTATCTATCTATCTATCTATCTATCTATCTATCATTATATAGTGCCTTTCATATCTATCTATCTATCTATCTATCTATCTATCTATCTATCTATCTATGTATCATTATATAGTGCCTTTCATATCTATCTATCTATCTATCTATCTATCTATCTATCTATCTATCTATCTATGTATCATTATATAGTGCCTTTCATATCTATCCATCTATCTATCTATCTATCTATCTATCTATCTATCTATGTATCATTATATAGTGCCTTTCTTATCTATCTATCTATCTATCTATCTATCTATCTATCTATCTATCTATCTAGTATATAGTGCCTTTCACATCTATCTATCTATCTATCTATATATTATATAGTGCCTGTCACACTATCTGTCTATTATATAGTGCCTTTCATATATATCTATCTATCTATATATTATATAGTGCCTGTCACACTATCTGTCTAATATATAGTGCCTTTCACATCTATCTATCTATCTATATATTATATAGTGCCTGTCACACTATCTGTCTAGTATATAGTGCCTTTCATATCTATCTATCTCTCTATCTATTGTATTGCACATTTCTTCAACACTGAAACCTGTCGCTCACAGTAATATTTAGACCCTTACTTCATTACTTGGTAGAAACCCCAATTCCAGCTTTGAGTCATCGTTGGTGAGTCTCTGGACGCTTTGCACTCCTGAATTTGGCCAGTGTTTTCCATTCTTGCAGGCTGATGCTCTCAAGTTGTGTCAGAGTGGATGAGAAGCCTCTGTGAATTGCCATCTTCAGATGTCTCCACATATATTGGCTTTGGCCAGGCCACTCGGGGACACTCAGAGACTTGTCCCCATAGGCCCTCTAGCCTTGTGCTGGCTGTCTCCTTCAGGTCATTAAAGTGTCACCTCGGGGCTGAGGTGGGGTGCCCGCTCTGGTGCAGTTTGTTCCTCAAGGACCTCTCTGGACTGGCTGCATTCATCCTTCCCTCAGTTGTGGCTGGTCTGCCTGTCCCAATATCACGATGCTGCCACCATTGTCCTTCTCTGTAGGGATGCGTCTGGAGTTCTGCTCAAAGGGTTCAGTTTTTGTCTCATCAGACCAGAGAATATTTTTCCTCAGCCCACTAAATCTCTTTTCCTCAGGAGGGGCTTCTGCCTGATTGAAGTGGTTCTGCTGATGTGGTCCTCCTTCTAGTAGGTTGTCCCCTCTGAACAGAGGACTTGTGAAGCTCTGTTCGAGCCACCATTGGTTTTCTGTTCACCTCCCTGGCCGAGTCCCATTCTGCCTGGTTACTCAGTTTAGCCAGATGACCAAGTCCGGTGAGAGTCCTGCTGGCTCCAAACATCTCCATGAGGCCACTGTGCTCCTGGTTCAGTGTCCTCACCCTGATCTGGGCCTCACCACAGTTTTATTATGGTGGTCTACATGGAGTGCCTTGGACTTCATTGTGAATTGTGGGACCCTCAGTACGCAGGTCCACATGTAAAGTCCATCCAGCTCAACGTGCCACAGGTGGAATCCAATCAAGTCCTAAAAACGTCTCAAGGAGAATTAGAGCAATGAGGAGGCTCCATAGCCGGTGGTCTTAATGCCTCTCTAACCTGATGTTTCGGGTCCCGTGTTTGCGCTTTGTCCTTATGCAGTGTGGACTGATGGTTGAAAATGGCCCATTTATCCATTTCAGAGTAAATGTACAGCACAATAAAGTGTGCAGAAAGTGAGGGGGTCTCGGTACTTTCTGAGGGCAAGAACAAGGGCTGAGACCTGTTAACCCTTTGCATAGTGCCAGCTCCATCACGCCATTGGCTGTCACAGAAAGTGTGCTGCTCAAAAGGACTCTGGAGTAGAAGACCTCCACCTGCTTTAAAAGGTTCAGCTCCTTCAGTCTCGGGCCTCTCTGGACTTTCTCTGGTGCTGCGGTGTCTTTTTGGTGACACGGAGACCTGACCTGGGTGACTCCTCACTAGTGTCTTCCAGAACTTACTGTGAGTAGACCCTCCTTTGACTTGTGGGGGCACCGTCCACCTGAACAGAAGGAGAAGCGTCTGTGTGTCATCACGCATGCGTGCCAGAGGGTCACCTTCCAAGTTCTTCACGGGTAGTTGATGCCACCCCAAGCCAAGAGGGGGCACTGCCTCTGCTAACTACCTTGTCTTTTTTATGGTCCGCAGCCCAGAAAGACCACTTAATGAGGCCAACTAACTCCACTCCTTCTTGTTTCCAGACTATAAAATCGAGACCACCCTGAGGAAGATGTCACTTTTGACTTAAGTGACCAAGGAGGGGCGGTCCAGAAGCTGACCAGAAAGAGTCTTACAAGAAGAAGCTTTGATGACCTGCTAGTTAAAGGGGATTCCTTAGTTTGTTTCCACTGTTATTAAACGCCATCGCATATTATTTGTAAATTTTGGCAAGTAATCCAGGGCAGCCGGCTTGGCACCCCAAAGTACTGCGATTGCACCAGCCTGTTATTCCTCGGACGACCACAAAGTACATCCTGTGGCTGCGTCTCTGTCATTCTAACAGATGGCGCATCACAAACATTTGAAGTAATAAATGGTGCTGCGTTTTTCATTTCAACAGATGGCGCATCACAAGCTTTTGTCATTCCAACAGACAGCACTTAAGAAGCATTTGTATTTTTTGTAATCGCCTTTACCTGCGGACTCATTGCAGCGCTCACAGCAGAGAAAAACATACTGAATGTCGCCGAGCTTACACTGTCCTGATTTATTCACGTTAAGCCCTTTCAACTTGCTGCTGTACTGTGTGCTTAAGCTAATCCGCATGTGTGCCTATGCTAATCGAGTCATTGGCCCTGCGGCCGCAGGTTTACTCAACGCTCTCCGCGCCTGCACTCGTGTCAAAGCGCCACCTAAAAAGGAAAAAAGGAAGGAATTCTTCAAATCTTCAAGTCTGGGCCTCTTAAAATGCAGGAGGTCGGCCCGAGATACCCGACAAACGGATTAGAAATGCGCAGGAATTGACTTTGAAACTGGCGACGCCACCCGTCGAAAACCAGTAACTGAGCCAATTTCAATGGGTTTGGTTTCTCTTTCCCTTTGTGTACCTTCATCCTGCACCTCTCCACCGCGTCTCCACCTCACGTGCCCAGCGCTTCCTCTATCGATCACGTAAAGCCAGCATCTCACACGCGGCCATTTTGAGGTGCCTCACTCGCCTCCTGTTCACCTTTAGACTGACAGCAGAGGTAGACGGGTGCCCACTGCCCACCACGAGAAACGTCACTCTGGAAAATAAAATACTCAGGTGGTGCCTCGTTAGTATTTAGTAACCCAACGTCGCTCAGTGCAGTAACCACTTGGCTGTTCTCGAAATACACAAATACATCTACAGTGCACTCCTTCTTCTTCTTCTTCTTCTTCTTCTTCCTTGTTTGACTGCTCCTGTTAGGGGTCGCCACAGCAGATCATCTGTCTCCATCTCTTCCTGTCCTCGTCATCTTGCTCTGTCACACCCGTCACCTGCATGTCCTCTCTCAGCACATCCATAAACCTCCTCTTAGGCCTTCCTCTTCTCCTCTTCCCTGGCAGCTCCATCCTTAGCAACCGTCTCTCATTATACGCAGCATCTCTTCAAACCAACGCAGTCTCTCCTCTTTGACTTTGTTTCTAAACCATCCAACTTGAGCTGACCCTCTAATGTCCTCATTTCTAATCCTGTCCATCCTCATCACACTCAATGCAAATCTCAGCATCTTTAACTCTGCCACCTCCGGCTCTGTCTCCTGTGCCATCGTCTCCAGCCCATATGACATAGCTGGTCTCACTACCGTCCTGTAGACCTTCCCTGTCACTCTTCCTGATTCCCATCTGTCACAAATCACTCCTGACTCTCTTCTCCACCCTGCCTGCACTCTCTTTTCTCTTCTCTTCTTCACTCCCTGTTACTTTGTACTGTTGATCCCAAGTATTTAAACTCCTCCACCTTCACCAACTCTACTCCCCTCATCCTCACCACTCCACTGACCTCCCTCTCATTTACACACATGTATTCTGTCGCGGTGGTCCTACTGACCTTCATTCCTCTCCAGTCATATCTCCACCTTTCCATGGTCTCCTCAACCTGCTACCTACTATCACTACAGATCACAATGTCATCGGCAAACTTCACAGTCCACGGGGACTCCTGTCTAATCTCGTCTGTCAGCCTGTCCATCGCCATTTTAAATAAGAAAGGCCTTAGAGCCGATCCCTGATGTAATCCCACCTCCGTCACTCCCACCGCAGACCTCACCACAGTCACACTCCCCTCGTACATATCCTGTACCACTCTTACGTACTTCTCTGCCACTCCCGGCTTCCTCATTCAATACCACAGCTCCTCTAAGGGACCCTGTCATTTACTTTCTCCAGGTCCACAAAGACACAATGCGACTCCTTCTGGCCACATATACAGAATATATAAAATGTAACACTGGTGACTGTCGTCCCCTGAAAGTATCCTGTAGTCATCCCTACCACTAAGTAACCAGCAACACACACACACACAGCGTAGCATTTTAATATATAGTAGAAGACAGAGAGATGGATAGATAGATGAAAGGCACTATATGATAGATAGATAGATAGATAGATAGATAGATAGATAGATAGATAGATAGATAGATAGATAGATAGATAGGAAAGGCACTATATAATAGATAGATAGATAGATAGATAGACAGATAGATAGATAGATAGATAGATAGATAGATAGATAGATAGATAGATAGATATGAAAGGCACTATATAATAGATAGATAGATAGATAGATAGATAGATAGATAGATAGATAGATAGATAGATAGAAGGCACTATATAATAGATAGATAGATAGATAGATATGAAAGTCACTATATAATAGATAGATAGATAGATAGATAGATAGACAGATAGATAGATAGACAGATAGAAGGCACTATATAATAGATAGATAAACAGATAGATAGAAATGAAAGGCACTATATAATAGATAGATAGATATGAAAGGCACTATATAATAGATAGATAGATAGATAGACAGATAGAAGGCACTATATAATAGATAGATAGATAGACAGATAGATAGAAATGAAAGGCACTATATAATAGATAGATAGATAGATGAAAGGCACTATATAATAGATAGATAGATAGATAGATAGATAGATAGATAGATAGATGTGAAAGG
>JANRMT010062810.1:3669944-3708026 GCA_026402145.1 Polypterus bichir lapradei
TAGATAGATAGATGTGAAAGGCGCTATATGATAGATAGATAGATAGATAGATAGATAGATAGATAGATAGATAGATAGATAGATAGATAGATAGATCCTTGGATGCACTGGGATGATGTTCAGTGATGCATTCTGGGGTTTTCAGAGGTTTCATCAGAGACCCTCGTCCGAGTGACCCAGCTGGGGGTGATCCGTCTCCACCTTGCATCCAAGTGGTTGTCACCCTGGAGCCTCCCTCTTCAGCCGCTGCCACCTAGTGGTCCTCTCTGCAGTATCTGTAATGGTCTTTACCAGCTCTCCTCTTTGCCGAGACCCTCCCATTGCCCCCCATGCCATTTTGGCCCACAAAGCCTCGAGTCACAGCTACGTGCCTCCTGCATTGTTTTAGGAGCTCCTGGTACTTTGCATGTTTCCTCTCCTGTGCTTTGTTCATGTGCCCCTCCCAGGGCACAGTGACCTCCATCATGGTCACTTGTTCAGTGGCATTAGAGAAATTGTCTGTGTGTGGGCAGAGTAAAGTCGTGGCAATGTGCTCTGGAAACCTTAGTTGCTTGCCCAGGTCTACCCTCCTATGCCAATCGGCAGCTGAGTGAAGGAGGCCCCCTCCAGATCTGGGTTGTGTGGTGTACTTCATCTGCCTTGATTAAGGTGGTGGACAGCATAGGTCGGTGATGGCTGCTGGTGGTTATGGCAGCAGCAACTGTCTCTGCTCTCAGCACTTGGTCACAAGTGCTTTTGGGCATCTGCTGAGAATGTGCTCGAGAGGTCCTCTACCTGAGCAGAGAGCTAAGATGGTGACTTGGTCTTGCCCCAGACATGGAGTTTCACAGACTCGGTAGGCCATCTGTGTTGTCTTGGTAGAATATTATTTTACTCTATTTTCCCCTTTTGTATTATTAAGATGTAGCCTTTGTCAGAACGCCTCAAGTCTCCCAGACTTACCACTCTTTATAAGGTATTATAGTATATAACTTTTCTCCACCTTCCGTCCTACATCTATAACCTCAGGCAATTAGGTGTAGTAAAAGACAAGCAGGAGTTAAGTTATAATTTAAACAGTGTATTATTGATAATATTCATAAATAATAACAATATGCAAAGTACATCTAAATATTGGCAATCATACAACCTGATACTGTAAATGGTGATGTGTAGTTCAGGCGGCACACAGACTTGTCTCTAGTTAAGGCCTCATTTGTGGGCAGCTTTCTTCAGAGCAGGCCGCATGCCAGTCTCAATATGGCTGCCGAGTGAGCTGAGCTCTCCATTGTGTTGTCCTTTTCAGTTCAAGGTGTGACATGGTCTTTCATCCAGCTTGGTAAGAGAGAGAGTGAGTAAAGCAAGCAGATTCATAGATGTTCTGTCCTACCCCTAGAGCCAATAGGACATTGTGGTACTTCAAGGCTTCTGACACAAGCCAATCCCAAACAGCCATACTTCAGACCAATGGGGGAACAGAACACATCTTCACACCAGCCCCCCCAAACCATATGTTAAGGTAAAGCTTGGCAGTTAGGCAGCCTGGTGTTCTTACGGGGTTGACAGACTTTAGCAGAGAGACAGTCGCCACACTGGTTTCAGGCACTTCCCCCAAATCCTGTCGTACAATTCAAAGAGACTCCGTCCCAAAAGGGGGGCAAACACAAATGCTTCTCACTAATGTAACACCAACATCACATTTGCTTTGCCTAAATTACAAATAAAGACATACAAAATATTTATCAACTTGTATGCAAATCTCACATCACAACAGCATCATACGCAGAGAGATGGTATCTCTCTTTGTCCAGAGAACTTGAGTCTTGTGGAAGTAGCCAGGACCAGCTTGGCCTATGGCCACATTGTCCACCAGCTCCCTCTGCCTCAGCCAGGATTCTGCCGCCTGTGATGCCTCAGCTGCCTTCCACTTCCTCCCAGTTCTCACTGCAATACCTGCTGCGGCTACTTTGGGGTCTTTCGAGTACCAATGTAGGAGTGGGCGTGACACCATAAACTCCTCTTTCAGGCCACTAAAGGTGTTACTGCGGCCATAAAGTGGTGCACTGCTAAGGCTTTAGACGGAGACCAAGCCCCCTCCACAGGTAGCTGCAGGTCCTCTTCTCCATGAGCTCGACTGTTGTCAATGGGACCTCATATACTTTGTAGCAGCAGCCACAGGTTCCTGGGCAGGATGGCATGCTGGTAGACCCAGGCCCTAAATCTTCCTGGTAGACCCGATTTGTCCACCTTCATAAGCCACTTTTCCAGGTCCTCGGTGATCAGTTTGATGGAAACGGATTCCGTGAGGCTGGTACCAAATAAAGTACTTTCCCCAGACTCTTTACCAGCTGCTTAGAGGCAGATGGTATGATGTCACTAGATGGTGCAAAGCAGAACTTATCCGCCACCTGACCCTCCTTCAAACACCAGTGACTTAGACTTACTTGGTCTGAAGCTCATCCTTGCCCATTTGATAAGCTTCATTAGGCCTTGGAGGATCCATCTTGCTCCAGAGCCAGATGTCGTGGTGATGGTAAGATCATCCATGAAAGGCCTAATTGCTGGTTGACACACAGCTGGTTTTATCAAGCAGCCTCTGCTTTCCACCTCTGCGGATTTGACAACCCTGTTCATGGCTCGGATAAACGGGGTAACCGAAATGATACATCCTGTTATTATCCCCTTCTCCTGCCAATCTGATGTCATGGATCTGGGAGTGAACCTTAGCCTGAAATTATTATAATAATCCAGGACAAGCAAGGTCACTCATGTTGTTGGGCACATGATGTCTTTGCAAGGCAATATGGACCCATAGGCACTGGTCAGGTCCAACCACAACACAACCAGGACACAACTCCTGGAACCCTAATTTCTTCATGGATGTATCACTGTAGTCATTTCAAAGGAGAAACTCTATTAGGCACCAGGACAAGATTATCAAGAAGATCTTGCCTACTACGCTGAGCAGTGAGATGACATGGAACTGCTCAATGCTCTCGGAGTTCTCTTCCTTGGGAATCCATCCTTCCTCTGCACTCCTCCACTGACTTGGCCACTTTTCCTCTCCAGTAGATCACCCTCAGGATCTTCTCGAGATGTTCTAGACATCTCACGTGTGGCACACTGCTGGGCCCAGGAGCTGAGGCTTATCTCACTCCCTTTCACTACCTCCTGGACCTCTTTTATACTGGGCACTCTTAGATCAAAGTTCACCTTAGGAGTGGTGGGTTAATGAGAGCCTTCCAGGATTCAAGCGTCTCTTCTCTCAAAGGATCACCTAAGGGTTTTTGAGGAAATTGTTGTCATCCTCCAGGGAGCATGAGAGGTGTCCACTGCGCTTGTCCCCTAGGAGATGTTTTACGAAGCTGTAGGGACTGGATAGGAAGGCAGCTCATTTCCTGGCTTTCTCCCTTCTCTGTCTCCTGTGCCGCTGTGCCCTTCGTAGCGTTGCCAGTTCCTTCTGTAGGATGTTCTTGAAGTCTACGAGTGGATGCTTTTCCTCCTCCCTTGCACACTTACTGTATATTCTTTCCTTAGTGTCCAAAGCTCCTGCCGCAGTTGTTTAATGTGGACGGCTCGTCGGTTCTTGGTGTAAGGTGCCCTTCATTTTGCCATCTCTACACAGCCAATCCGATCTCCAGCTTACTTAGTAACTACAGATGTCATGCCGTGCAGTCGGCAGTCTGCATTACACGGTCAGTATGATGCTGCAAACGTCCTCCTCAAGTTATCGCCATTCACTTCGATTGTTAGCTGGAGGCCACCTGATCTTCTTTCTCTTTGATGCTATGCAGAGAGTGGGGAGTTGAAGGGCCTGCAGGCTCTGGCCTCTGCGGGGTGATACCTGGCCGGGCACCTCCTGCGTCTCACCAGGATTAGCTTCTGTGCAGTGCTTTTCATCCTGGCTTTGTGGATTTTGAGGCCTCTCTCATTATTACATAGCTTGCCGCAGATGCGCCTGATGGTGTTCATCATTGCCGATTGTTTGTCTGCCTGTTCATTGCCATTGTGTCCTTTCTATTGGGAAGCTCATCCCGTATGACCGGATCCCCTGGGGCTATTACCTTGAGAGAAGTATATGAGAGATGTTAAAATGCATTGCGGGTATCCTTAAAATACCAAAGAAGTAATTCTGAGATTTCCTGAAACGGTTTTTAGATGTCAGAAAGGCTGCTCTGGGTTTTAAGATCTCCCTAACTACGGCCTGCCATATGCAACGCGAAATACCCAGAAAAACAAAAGACCAAAAACGAGCAAACTCCGCCGCCTTCTGTTAGATCCACAGCTTTACATTTAGCGAGCGCGCTGCCTCGGCCGGACCTGGTCACGTGATAAGGGTCGGCTTGGTTCCACGGGGTTTGTAGTTTTTAACGCACACCATTTTGTCTGCAGCCAATAAGCTCAAGGGTTTCGAAGACTACAAATCCCATGACGCCACGTTTGGTTGGTAAATGTCAACTTCCTGAAAGTATTACTACTTCTATTACTAAGTGGCTCCGATCAAGAGGAAAAGGGGGAAAGTAAAGCGGCATCTGCCAATGTGAACGCCGTGGACGGGAGGAGATTTTCTTGTATCAGGTAGGTGCTTTTCTTTCTCGACAGTCCGCCTGACATCAGCTGAACGTGTGGACTAGTGGCACACACGTGACGTGCTGTCCTTTTGTTTGTGCTGGTAGCGCTCGTGCTGCAGGCGCTGTGGGATTCGGAGGTGTCCTTACGGCTCGGGGCGTCTCCAAGGTGTCGTGGATGTTCGGCGTGACGTGACACTCCGCATCTACGTGCAGCTCGGCACGCCTAAGGAGATAACGGGGCTCGGTGAGTTAAGACGAATGTTTAAACTTCACCGTTGGACCATTGGTGCATTATCACGATTTTTAATGTGCCGTTTTGTCACAACATCACTGACCGGTAGAACACACCGCACAGTTACATAGCGCCGCGTGTCCTGATCAGATGGCCCATCTAGAAGGTAAAGAAAGGCACCGATGAAATGTGAAGATGTCAGCAGGTAACGGAGAACAAAGAACCGTCGGACACATTTAACAGAAATAAATAGTCGTAAAGTGAATGGAATATTCTCTAAAATGTAGTAAACTCGGCGATGCCTGATGGCCTTCGACTGGCCGGTTGAGCGGCGCTGCTGTCTTGGGACCCCAAGACGGACTCGTGGGTGAGCAGATGTCCTCGACACTTTAGGTTAACCGTAAAGCGCCTTTTCAGATGGACCAGTATGAAGACTGGTAGACATCTACAAATACAATACAATGGAAACCAGCAAATGAACCTTTATTTTATATAGCGCCTTTCAAGTGCAGTACAGGTGTTGGTGAACTGAGGGTGGCACTGGCAAGCCTCGGGTTAAGTGTCATTTATTAAGTGTGTGAAGTCATTTGTGACTGACTGGTGGATTTAGTCTGGGGGGGGGGGGGGTTCGGGTATGTAAGGTGGGATCATTTTGGAGTTCTTGGGCCTCCTAGTCGCCAATGGCAGCGTTATAAATAAAATTAAAGGAAGCCACAGAAAGGCAGAGGCTAACTCAGGACTTTTTAAAGCGGAGGCCCCCCCCCCCTAAATGTTGTATCATCTGGTCAGGACAAAGCCCCCCACTAGTGCTGTGAAGTAGGGTCTTTGTTAATGTTAATAGTCGTCACACACCTTGGTTTTATATAAGAGTAGACCCTTTCATCAAGGTAAGTGCTTAACTACAGCAGACTACTGGCACACGTGTGCTCAAATGCCGCGCGGTCTGGTGATTGGCATGTCCAGAGTTGGCACAGATCATTCATTTCATTTCATCTTTTTTTTTTCCTTCTTTGGGAAAGACAAGAACAAGGAAGAAAGACACCATGGAGCCGGACGGGCACATCGTCCTGAACACGGACGTGAAGCAGGTGAGCTGAGTCGCCTCTGACGTTGAGCACAGTGACACTCTGATGACCCGACACAACTTTCTTCAGCCTGCGAAATACAACGCCGGGTCACAGTGGAGGTTTCTGTTCTGATTTCTCGACCCATTAACGTTATGGCGAAGGTCTGAGGTGAGCTGATGGCTTTTTCAGTGTCCTGTCACGGGGCTTGAAGTTGTGTGAGACTGCGGGAATCCCACCTGGTTTAACAAAATAAAACAGGAATATCTGGCTGAGCTTTCAAGGCAAGAAAAAAAGGTGACTTTTAACCCATTGTGGAATTAGATTGGACATAAGAGTACACTGTTTGTGCAAAATGTGTATAGTTTGAAAAGTGTTTTGGTACTAAAGCAGCATTTTGTGTCAATGAAAATATTGTGAATGATCTTGGTATTTAGAACATGACATGTGAACACAAGGGGGCGCCACTGAGCCCTAACCCTCAGACACAATGCTACCTCACATAATTCTGAGTTCAAATAATATATTTTTTTTCATTCTTCACCAACACTTATTACACAGCAATGCCAGCCAAAACACTCCAGACAAGTAAACTTCTTCCTCCTCCTCTTCCTCCTCCTCCCGACTCTGCCTTATTGATGTAAGGTAGCAGGCTTCTCTTCAAGCAAAACCTGGCACTGCTTGTGGTGTCCCTGCATTGCCCTGACAGGGCAGCACTTCTGGACTCCAATTCCCATGTAACCCTGTGGGTGTCCTGACTGGGATCAGCCTCGAGGAACACTGCCACCTTCTGTTTGGGGGTATGAACTGTTCCTGGAATCCACTTTGGGCCAGTCCATCCATTATAGCAGTGGTCCCCAACCTTTTTGACACCAAGGCCCGCTTTACTAGAAGCAAAGTTTTCCAGGGACCGTGGGGGTTTAATTTGGGGGGGGCGGTTTTGTAGGGCATTTTTATACACAACTTACGTTACATTTATTTTATTATTAAGTTATAATTTAGCAATAGAAATTATACAGCTTACCATAATGCAGAATCAGTAGGTGCCCTGAGCTTGATTTCCTGCAACCAGAAGATCCCATCTGGGGACGATGGAAGACAATGACACGCGAAGTGTGTGGCTTATCTTCCGTCTCCTCCGTAATCGCGTTTTGGTTGCTGTCATTACAGAAAACGCTGCCTCACAAAGATAGGATGTTGGAAATGGAAGCAGCTTCAATAGTTTCTTTCGCGTTAATTTTAATCTCATCCTGCCTACAAGTTATGCTGACTAGAATTTTTCTCCGCATTTCCTTGCGATGATACACTTTCAGGGTGCGAATGATCCCCAAACCCAATGGCTGAAGCACTGCCGTGGAGGAATTCAACGCAAACATTATCTGGATGTGAAAGTATGTTGTGGGCAGCACGGTTACCAATCAGGAGCCGAATAATCCTCTTCTTCTTCTTCTTCTTCTTCTTCGTACTGTGAGGTTTCTGAACTCTTTTGGGATCCCCCCACCCAATGGGAACGTCACACTGAAGTGCATCCCGAAGCGCGATTGCAGCGTCTGTGTTAGATTGTTTGTCCGTTGCCGGGGCAGGGAAACACAGCGTGCTGTCCCGTTGACGGAGGTCCCGAGAGAGTTTAAAAACCACACGTGTTCTTCAACGAGTGCTGCATTAATAGGAATGCTTCTTGAAGGAGCGTCACTGAACCACATAAAAACGGCTTTTTCGCCGTCTTCAAATGCAGCGGTTCGCATACGTTTGCAACCCGAGATTGTTCTTTTTTTTTTTTTTTTTTTGCATATAACAAAGACACATGCATTGCATTTGTCATTCCAACAGATTGCACGTCGCAAACTGTTGTCACACTGTTAGCGATTTTTCGTGTCTGCCGTTTCTATAGAAGGGTGACAATGAGTTAAAATTCTGATGGATGTTTTTCAAATATTGATGAGCAATAAGGAAAAGGCATCGCAGAAAACAAAAACGGCAAAAAAACAGTAGGAGGAAAGTTCAAAGAAAGAACATTATTTTACAACTAGCCATGTGCGCCCAACTACGGTGCGCGTGTTAAAGTTGTCTGTGAAGGGCTCCCCGTGTAAACGCGGCTGCCAGTCGTGAACTGGGCCCTTCGTCGCACAGCATTAGGATTTTTTATAAGGGAAACAAAATTACAAAAGAAAACCCTTGGATACTGATTTGATAGGAAGGGCCTACTCGGAGTCACTGGCCGAATCGTAATTATGTGGTGGTGTAGGAGCATTTCTGCTCCATCTCGTTTTCACGACGCTGTCGTTTGCTCTCACGATCTCTTCTCAACCTTTCTCTGTGGCAATCCAAAGAGTAAGGCGATATAGACGGAGCAATGGTTATAAAAGGGGGACACATAGGTATCCAGGCTCTTCAAAGCATAAATAGGGATCACATCACTGACATGTGAGCAAGCCACGGTACAACTGTGAGACGCACAGCACTCGCCAGCTACAACGTAACAATAATCATTTCCAGAACGTGCTGTTACGTCGTCATTCATGTTACCCACTGTCTTTCTTTCATTCATATGTTACGTAGGCACGTAGCTTTTATCTTCGACAATCTCATTCTCTAACCAGGCCTCATTCGCTAACCAGCGTGACACTGTCCACCACCCCTTTCATTATTCCGGCACATTGTTGACATCCGTGAGTAACAACACCGTACTAAACTGGAAGGAGGTCTACGCATGCGTGGAATTCGCGGACAAACAAAGATGAAGATCTAAATGAAGATCTCTTTAGTTAATTTAAAGCACAACAATTAGTTTAGTTTGAATGTCTGTGTTTTGAGGTGTGACTGGCGCACTACAGTCTTCAGTAGTATAAGCCTGGAGGAGATTCTTAATGCAATGCCTATGTGTTAGCTGTCTCTCTACTGCCATCTAGTGCTTCTTCTAATTCATTCGCGGACAAACACAGATCAAGATCCAAATGAAGATTTATATATGGAGATGTTTCAGTTTGGGGATCGTCGTGCACAACCACAGAACTAACTGCTCTGCGGAGGATTCATTCAAGCATTTCAAGGTCACTTCGTTGTAATGAAAGTATCTGCTGCTGAATGGACTTCATAGTAACGAGATTTCTATAGACTCGTGTCATATGGACCATAAGAATACTTCATTGTAATACCCTCTCACCTCGGCCTCTCTCCCCTCTCTGCGCCGCTGCAAAGCGCCGCCCGCCTAGCGTTCTGAAAAGTGTCCTCTGTGAAGGGCCGCAGACCGGGGGTTGGGGACCCCTGCATTATAGGGCCTTCCAGCCGGGTTGTGTCTTCCATTAAGGCATCCAGTCCGGGCAAGAGATTATCCTCCATCCTGGCCAGGACGCCTTGTCTTCCTCTAAGGCACTTACGCATAATAATAGTTTTAATTGTTTTTTTTTTTTATACTTTCATCCAAAGTGACCAACAAAAGAGGTCAACAGAATGGAATAAATGTCAGTCTGGGGACGGTTAAGGAACAAGTGTGACAGGACAAGGGGACAAAATTCATCACCACATGTGAAAGGCTCAAAACAAAATACATTTGGTTAACAATTTATAGAATACAAAACCGAACAGCTAATATCAGTTGGACATGGGGGTCTTCAAACCCATCGTAGGGAGTTGGAGGTGGGCAGCTCATTCTACCGTCTTCGAGCGAGACGTGAAACGAGTCGCGATTGAGATTTGATACCACGGGGGGCTGAGTGGTCAAGAAGAAGCAGAGGACTTCACAGGTGTCTCTATACTGTATGTGTTGGTGAAGGCCCAGCGACTGCGCTGTAGGAAAGCAGATTTTAGTGTTGGTTTTAAGTGGTGTTTAGTTTTCAGTTGCTAGTCAGAAAGTGACAGTGAATAAGCGTAGTGCACAAGGTGAGCGAGATAAATCGGGTAGTCCGTCATGCACGTGTCCTTCTCTGAAATCCCCCTCAACGTCGGTGGTTTCTCCACGGTGAGTGGGTGTCAGATTACACGACGAGACTTCACTGCATAATGCAGCAGAAGAGCACCTAGGAAGTCAGTCACGAAACGCCCGCCGCATTGCATTGTGGGTAAGGTTAGCTGACGTTGTGGGCATCACCTATAATCTGTCGTAGCTACTGCCAGTTACCCATCTCCCATAATGACTTTCCAGCACAGTTTCACATTTCCTGAGGTGGGCTGTGCTGCCAGTCCGTGTCATTCCTTTATGAAATCATTACAGGTAAGGCGAGTTCAGCCGCAGTCTCTGCCCCTTCCTGTTCTCCTCTTTATTTCCATTCCACGAGACATCAGACAGACGAGCTCCTCTTCTGGTTGGGAGGTCCAAACCTCTGCGTTTCTTATCCTTCATCACCCAATTCTACGCCTTGTACTTCCAGGTGAGGGCTGATTGGCTGTCAGCAGTCGCACACACACACACACACACACACACACACACACACACACACACACACAGCAGCTTCCCAGTAACTTCTGGACGAGCTGCCAACTGGTCAGATGGAGTCGCTGAGGATGTCGGACTACATGACGGAGTTTACGTATCTGATGTCGTCGTCTGCGATTTGTAGTTCATCAAGGTGACCAGGTCAGAAAGTGCAGCCGTTAATTGTGACAGGCTGTCTGACTTAAAAGATGTGCAGGGTGACCGCAAAGACCACGAGGAAAGGCGGTCCAGGCCAGCGTGAGGCGTCCATTCTGAAATCTTAGCGTGAATGTCTGGTGCTTCAAGTGCTCTGACCAATCACCCTGTGCTTGCTCAGTCAGTTATATAGCGCCTTTCACTCTCTCTCGGTCTTCTTGTCAGTTATGTAGTGCCTTTCACATCTATTGATTATATCGTGTGTGAAATAAAGAGCCTTGACACAAAACAAAGGTCTGGGGCAGCCACCCGTGTACTTGACCTCGGCTACAAAATAAGGCAAAGTATTCAGTACAACCGAAGCAGAACTGATCAACAGGGGAAGGGAGTGGGGTTTGATAGGGAGGTTTGCGGAAGTGATGTCATCCTCTGGGCTGTGACAGGAAGTGATGTCATCTTTGGGCCCGGGCCAGGAAATGACATCCTCACAGCCAAAGCGGAAGTGACATCTTCGTATTCAGGTAGGATTTCCCATGTCTGGTCTGCGGGGACAAAATAAGAGGGTTGAATGCACCCCGCCAGCCCCTGGCTGGGCATAGAATTCCCTTCTTTTGGTCCCTGTGGCTGGCTTCCATAGGCATGCATGTGACACAGCAGGCCCCTCGGGTTGGGTGTATAAGGCCCTGAGGTCATGACACCTAGAAGGGGCATCAGCATTCGCTTGCAGGGAACCCTGACGGTAAACAACCGAAAACTTGTAAGGCTGCAGATCCCTAAACCACCTCGTGACATGAGGGTTCGACTCCTTGTGTAAGGCCATCCACTGTAGTGGGGCACAGTCCGTAACAAGGGTGAGCTCCCAGCCCAAAAGGTAGTATCTCAGCTGAGTAATCACCCATTTAACTGCCAGTGCTTCTCGCTCCACTGCCACCTACCTGGTTTCTCGGTCCAATAGTTTCCGACTCGGGTACGTGACGAGGTGTTCAACTCCATTGACACTCTGGCTCAGCACGGCACCGAGGTCTGTGTCCGAAGCATCAGTCTAGAGGATGAAAGGCAAAGAAAAGTTAGGAGCCTTGAATATCGGAGTTGATGTAAGGGCCTGTTTCAAGTCACAAAATGCAGTTTCCAATTTATCATCCCATACCACATAATTTGGGTTCCTCTTCCTTGTGAGGTTTGTCAAGGGTGCCGCTCTCTCTGAGAAACGGGGCACAAACTGGCGACAGCACCCCGCCAATCTGAGAAAAGGCTTGGACCCGCCTGTTGGTGTTCAGACGGATCGATCTATCTATTTATCTATCTATCTATCTATCTATCTATCTATCTTATAGTGCCTTTCATCTGTCCGTCTGTCCGTCCATATAACCCAACTTAGAATTGTCTCTTGTCTGGGAGGGAAGCCCATAAAACGAGGAAGCTGACGCCGTCTTCAGATTGAACTGGCATTCACACGGCAGCCTTTACATTTGGGGTTAACGCTTGTGTCACGTGAGGCTCCCCCTCTTTGACGTCCGTTCTTCTGCTGTTTGACTTGCCTGCCCAGTCTCTGTTGAATCTTCACTTTCTCCTCCTAGCTTTGTGGCCTTTAATTGTCCCCCAGAGGTGTGTTTCAGGTGAACTGGTGATTCTGCCTTGATGCCCTGTGAAGTGGGGCTGGTGGGTTCCTGCCTTCTGCCCACCCTGTGTGAGTGTTGTTTCATGTGTGCTCTCAGTTGTTTTTCAGCCCCTCGTGTTCTTTCAATTTCAGAAAGATGGAAACCGCGCCCTTGTGATTGCCATCTCGGACCAGGCAGCCTTTGACTTGGGGACGGACCTCAAGATTGTTTCAGAAGACGGCGGTCAGGAGGTTGAAAATCGCCAGGTGCTCAATGAGAACGAGCTGCTAAAGGAGGGCCGAGCTTTTTCTTTTATGAAGGTATTTTACTTTTTGGATATTTTAAGTGACACTGCTGCTTGGTCTCGGCCCCCATTTAATTTTATCCTTGGAGGTGCGGCCCAGGGATGGGTCTAGTTGGGGTCTTATCTGCCTCTAGGCTAAGAGACGACAAATCCACAGGCCACGGTGCTGCTCTTCAGGCCCTGAAGCGTCCCCACCGCAGTTCCAGAGCTCTGGTTGGGTTACTTGTAGTTGTCCCGTGGTTCATGTCCTTAAGTCTTCAGTGAAACCAATGGATTGACCTGTCCCACAAACTACCTCGGATTCAAGACAAGTGCAAATCTAGGCTAAAGTAATATTTTAAAAGTTGATTCAATTTGTTACAGTCCAAAGTGCAACAAAACAATGAGATTTAATGAAAGTACAAGAAAATATAATAAGCTAACATATTGGCTGCTTAGCATAAGGCCTCTGTAATCAATTCAGTGTTGTGAAAGGAGCAATACCAAAATGGCAAAAAGTGGTTGAAGGCTGCACAATTAGCAAAGCCCATGTCAGTCCTTCAAATAGGCCTCACCCCAGGTAGCCCCACACTCAAAGGACAGGCTTTCCTGCCCGCAGACGCCCAAAATGGGGCTCAGGATTTCAACTTTTTAAATACCCTCTGGATAAAAGGGGGGGGGGTATGAAAACCCTCTGGCCAAATAAGAGCAAACCAAGGGTCCTTTGGTATTTCCATATATGGTGTGTACATCTCATTCAGAAAAACAAAATAAGTAAAGTGAGGCAGAGACAAATGAGCAAAAATTTATTTTTGAAGGAAAAACCCAAAGTGAACAAAACCAGAAATCAAAAAATTGGGGTCGGTACCTTCCATGATAGCAGGGGTCTAAGTAATAATAATAACTAGCTGAAGCCTGCCGTAGCATACAGCGGTGTAAGAATAGGAACAGAAAACGGTGAGAAAGGAATTCAGTATAACAAAGGCTTAGGAAACCACCGTCACAGTATAACGAAAATAGCATGGAGTGAAACCAACGCCAGTAGTCGAGAGAGTACCGTCCTGTGCCAGGCTACGGAAAACATAGACATATATAGATAGACGCCGCATTCACTGTGCTGCCCAGTCGACACGATAAGTCAGCGCGTCCGCCATATTGCGAGTGGCAAAAGTGCCATTTAAACTAACACAGGTAGACGTGGAAACCGGGTTTATGATGAAAAAACAATAACGTTTAAAACAGTATACAAGTTTACATACAACAGATTTTGGCGAATTGTTTAAATGCAATTATTTATATCCGTTTATACACTAATAATGGCAATTATTAAATAATAATAATATAATAATAATAATAATAATAATTATTAAATAACTCCTCCTGTATAAGTAACATTTCTCGGACTGCTTTCTTCCATTTTCGACACATTTCTAGACGTCGTCCTGTTCTTACACAACACAGTACTGAAGTATCGGTTAATGCCCGAGTCTCCTCACGTATAGATTACTGTAATGCTGTTCTTTCTGGCATCCCACAAAAACGTATCCATCGCTTACAACTTCTTCACAATTCTGCTGCCAGGATAATAACCTGCTGTTCTAAATCCACTGAACACATCACACCGATTCTCTCTCGACGTCACTGGCTCCCTGTTCACTACAGAATACGATACACAATCCCACTTTTGACATTTAAAGCTCTCCACACCTCGCTGATCTCCTCCAGACTGACACTCGTCTCACTCACTCAGATCCTCATCTGCAGCTCAACTTTCTGTACCGCACGTCAGGCTCAGTGCTATGGGAGCTCGAGCGTCTCTCCTGGTGCTCCTCAACTCGGGAATTCTCTTCCCTTCTATATCTGTCATCTCGATTCAATAACACATTTTAAAACTGCCCTTTTTTGCACTGTTACTGCCAGTTATCTTTGTTTGTTTGCTAATTATTGCTGTTTGATCGATAGTGACGGTGGACGCAGAAGTAGGATTAGAGATGGCGGACGGGGCTCTGTTGTGCGTATCCCATGCTCTTAGAGTTGGTGGGCGGGGCTATCTGTCTTGCTTGCCCTTAGTTAGAGTTGGCGGGCGGAGCTCTGTTGAGCGTATCTCATGGTCTTAGAGTTGGTGGGCGGGGCTCTCTGTCTTGCTTGCCCTTAGTGAACTATATATATAGATAATACATTTCATTTATATAGCACCATTCCCTTGCTCAAGGTAGAGGCAGAACAATCCTAAACAGGAGTCGGCAGCCGGCAAAACACAAAGCCAAAGCTGTCGCTCCCTCCTCAACCTTGGCATAAAGTCTGCGGCCTAATTAAGTGGTCTGACCTCCTTAGGCTGCATGTACAGGAGGCAGGGCAGATAACAAAAAACACCAAGTATATAGTTAACATAAAACGATCAAATTCACAAACATCACATCAGTATAAGGTATGACATTACTATATTTACTGGTGTTTAAGTCAGACTTGATTTTATTGTATAATTTCCGGTATTTTATAATGTCGGTCATATAAGTCGAATGCAGAAATCTCTCGCTATTGGACCAAGAGAGTATGATATGCTTATGCCCGCCCACCTGAGAGAGAAACCACATGGCACACGGCCCTTTTTCTTTCTATGTATTGTGCCTACGTGACCGCACGGTAATACCCGCACTATTCCAAAGCGACGTTTGCACTGGTTTGTGTTTTTTGTATCTCACACCCTCATACACGTTTATCGTAAAAGCATCACTTCTCTGCGATGGAGCGTTCGATCAGAAGAGAATATGAAGCTGGTTTGAAATTAAAAGTCGTTGAAGTAGCGAAAGAAATTGGTAACAAAATTCGATGTGTCTGAGAAACTGATGCGAGATTGGAGGAGGCAAGAAGGTGTAAAAAAAAAAAAAAAAAATTAGTATCGTATTTTTGAACGGGCGTATAAGTCTGATTTTATGATCAGTTTTTCGGGTTTCAAGACCCGACTTATATGCAAGTATATACGGTAGATACAGAGAAAAAACTAAACCAGCAGCATAGTTGACACCATATTAAAAATGATCTTTTATAATAAAAACAGGAATAAACAAAGAGCAGATTAACTGACCTGAGCCACTTCAGCAGCCTAACATTCTGTAGAAATGAAGCTAATCCAGTAGCCTCCTCCTCTTCTCGTCTCTGTTGGATGGCAAGTCCTAGCGTCACCTTTGGTGCTGCGTCCTCAGTAACGTGTGCTCACGCCAAGCGGGGCCTTTTGAAAATGTGTTCCTAGCTCCCCTTGGCTGTAAACACTCGCATTCATTTCTGTAGCACATCTTCATACATGAAAGTTGATCCAAGTGCTTTACAACAAGAGCTGAACAGTTAGGAGGAAAGTAGAGAATGAGCAAAAGCAAATAAAAAGCAAAGAGCAGTTCCAGGACACATTGAAGGTTCTACAGCACAGTATGAAGGAGAAACAACAAATGGTCAGGTGGCAAGAAGGGAGGTGAAACTCAAGCCACCGTAATGCTGCAGGGGTCCAAGTCCTAAAGTCCACTCCACATCAGTCTACAGTCCATAAGTGAGTCCCCCCCCTAGCAGGAGCCTCTTCCATGGGCACTCTGTCCTGGTGTGTGAGCCTAGATTGAGCTTCACGTTTTCCTTTTTTGATATTTTTAATCCTACACATTCCTTATAAAGTATTCACGTCCTTATGCAATGAGCCCTTTTAACCTGGTAGCAGTCCGGTGCCGCTAAGATTCACACCGTTGAGGAGACGTGATTTATTTATTTTTACGGTGGAGATTCCAGGGATGCCCCCAACCTTGGCCCGACCCTCATGCACTCACAAACAGAGACAAAATGGCAACGGAAATAAAACGTCAAATAAAGAATGTATTAAGACTAACAATGAAAACAACGATCCCACCCTCCTGCCCATTACGGCGATTATACATTAAAAACAACAAAACACACACAGCAAACTCCATGAAAAATGGCAACGGATGAAATGTAATGATGAAGATAGATGGTCCAAAGATCTACACGTTGAATGGGAATGTAAAGATAGTCCTACCAGTAGTTCCTGAAATGGTGAAGACGGGTGGAGCGCAGGATGGCCATGAATCCACATACAGTCCTCACGCACACAGGCAGACGGCAGACAATCCAGACCGCGACCCAGAAACAATCGAGGACAAAACGAATAAGCACAGGAAACCCAACAGAAGGCAGACAAATTCCAATCTTTTGGTCACCGGCCCCCTTTTTAAAAGCCGCGCTGACCTCCTTTGACCCCAGCAGCCCCTGCACCCTCAGCAGAAGACCAATCGGAGCCACTACAGGGACTGCTGGGAGTTGCAGTCTCAAATTCTACACTGTGTGCACAATTATTAGGCAAGTTGTATTTTTGAGGATTAATTTTAATATGGAACAAACACAGTGCTATCAGTCAATCCAAAATGTTAATAAACCTGAAACCTGAATGTTTCACAACGGAAATGTGAGTGTGAACATCATCAGGGGAATACATATGTGCGCACAATTATTAGGCAACTATTAGTGTGCAGATTTATTATGCAACTAAAGGAAAAATGAAAATTTTCCCATCTCACTTGTTTATTTTCATCTGTTATGGTGAGAATAATAAACAAACACCTCAAAATTTAGAAATAAACATCTCTGATATTTCAAAAAAAATAAATCAGTCAATCAATAACCAATATAGCCACCCTTCTTTCCAATAACAGTCATAAGCCTTTCCATTCATGGAGTCTGTCAGTTTCTTGATCTGTTGACGATCAGCTTTTTGTGGAGCAGTGACTACTCTTCAGAGAGGTGTATTGTTTTTCTCCCCCGTAAATCTAGCGTTTAAGAAGTGCCCACAAGTTCTTGGTAGGGTTTAGGTCAGATGAGGAAGGGGGGCCATGTCATTATTCCTTCATCTTTAAGGCCTTTACTGGCTGGCCACGCAGTGGAGAACTTCGATGCAAGCGATGGAGCATTGGCCTGCATTAGAAATCATGGTCTTTTTCCTGTATCACTGTTTGAAGAAAGTGTCTTCGAAAAACTGGCAGTAGGTTTGGGAGTTGATTTTGAGTTCATCTTCAATGCAAAATGGTCCAACTAGCTCATCTTTAGAAATACCAGCTCATACCAGTACCCCACCTCCACATTGGAGTGGAGCTCTGTGCCCATTACTGATCCACAGGTCCATCCATCTGGTCCATCAAGAGTCACTCTCGTCTCATCGGTCCATAAAACCTTTGAAAAAAATCTGTCTTCAGATATTTCTTGGCCCAGTTTTGACGTTTCAACTTATGTTTCTTGTTCAGTGGTGGTTGGGTTTCAGCCCTCCTTACCTTGGCCATGTCTTTGAGCACTGAACATCTTGTACTTCTGGGCACTCCAGGTAGGTTGCAGCTCTGGAATATGACAGCACTGGAGGATAATGGGTTCCTGGTAGCTTCACGTTTTGATTCTTCTCAAATCTTTGGCAGCTAATTTGCGTCTTTTGTTCTCAACACGTTTCTTGCGACCCTGTTGACTATTTGCAACAAAATGTTTGATGGTTCTGTGATCACACACCAATATCTTAGCAATTCCAAAAGTGCTGCATCCCTCTGAAAGACTTTTTACAATTTTTGACTTTTCAGAGTCAGTTAAATCTCTTTTTTGGCCCATTTTGCCCGAGGAAAACTAGCTGCCTAATAATTCTGCACACCTTGATATAGGGTGTTGATCTCCTTAGGCCACACCCTCCCTCATTACACAAATACACATCACCTGACGTGCTTAAATCCAATAAGCATTCAAGCTAATACAGCTTGGAGTTGGAATATACACATAAAAATGATGATATGGTCAAAATACTCACTTGCCTAATAATTGTGCACACAGTGTAGTAGCACCGCTACAATCTCAGCCCCTTGTCGTTATCCTAATTTGAGCTTCCCACCCGCTGACTTTATGTGGCACTCCGGCAGCTTATTGTTGAATTCCAAGTGCTGTGGTTCAGTGGGGTCACATCTCAGTTCAAAAGTTCCCCTAAACCTCTGAGGAGGAACACATCGCCCCCTGTGGCTCCACTTAAACTGCAGTGCAAATACACAGCATTGACCACCTTAAAAGCGAAGAGCCTGTCCGTCATAGTCATCACTTTAATAGGTTTGTTACGTCAAGGCACATTCTAATAAGAGCTCGGTGATATGAATTATTGCACATGTGAGTTGTCATTTAGCGGGTTTGGCTCCATTTCCCTACTCGATAGAGATTTTGCCTGAATTGTTGCGTACACATGCGGCAGAGCGGCTGTAAATGTACACACGTTACCCTGTCAAGATTTCCTTTATAAATCCTGACGTTTGTGTGGAAGGTTGCTTAGGCAATCAAGTTTTCTAAATGAGGCCTGTGGTGTCCAGGTGGGTCCGCACTTTGTGAAGGATCAGGGGGACGCGATCCTCTGTGGGTCAACTGGAGCGATATGCAGACTGTCATGGATCCTGTTCTTTTGGCAGAGAAGAGCCTATGTGTTTTTTTTCAGTGTGACGGGTCGATGGTCATTCAGACAGGTTGGACGTCCTTTCTTCTTTTGAACCATTTGAAGCTCGTATGTTAACCTCGTCACCAGTCCCTTTGTGACCTGACGTGGCTCTGCTGGGCTAGGCTGGTGGTGCGTCTGTCTGCTGCCACCCCATCTCCTTCAGGTTGCTGTTCTCAGTTTATGTGGCACGTCCTCATGTCACTCAAGTCTGAACCCGACGGTCTTAAGATGTTGGATCTGGTGCGGACTCAATTAGGGGACTTTAGGGGTCATTGAGAGCAAGCCTGATTCTTAAAAATAGCCATCATGCTTATGAAGTGTTCTGTTTACTGCCAGCGGGACAAGGAAGAGTGTTAAAAATTATCATTAGTAAAGCGGATTTATTGAACTTATTAAAGAAAGGAAATTCAAAATTACTTAATTACCAATAACTAACCAGAAGATTAAGCTCCAGAGATCACATTTCAAAGGCGAGGTCAGAAATAAAGTTGAAAATTTAAAAAAATAAAAAACCAAAACGGTCAGCTGACCACAAAACTTAGGAGAAGGAAAGTGGACAAAGCACACGGCAAAAATGGAATGTCACTCCGCAGAAGGAGTGACTGAGAAGAATTTCTATGGTCCTCGCGTGTTTCAGAGATGACAGACCACAGTCACAGCTCCACCATTAAAAACAATTAAATGACATAATTAAGGGAAAAGAGGGGAATAATTAAATTAAAAGAAGAGCAAAAGGAGGTGCAGAAAGACGATACTTATAACCAACAAGGAAAGCAGATGAATAAAATTGAGTCCAGCACAAAACGACTCAACATAAAGGCAACACTAAAGCACAAAAGATACAAAAACAGAACTCGGTGAGTCTCCAGGCCACGATGTCCTGCCACCTCATGCAGCAGCAACAACAGCAGCTCACTGAAGTCATTAAAACGTTGCTGTCCGGTGTTATAAAAGGCCCACCTGACTCAAAGGTTTTGCCAGATCTTCAAGGGTCCTTTGTGACTGTGGTTTTTGATGGCAGACGTTGTGGTTTCCATACGTGAGATGAACTTTGAAGGACACTAAAAATATGGCGACGACGTCCAAGGCCCCGCTTTGTGAATTTATAGCTGAGTTCATCCAGAGATGAGCGACTCGGCTGATTCTGGGGCTACAGAGGTTGAATTATGAGGAAAGATTAAAAGAGCTGAGCTTTTAGGAGATTAAGAGGAGACCTGAGTGAAGTGTTTAAAATGGTGAAGGGGATTAGCCCAGTGGATCGAGACGGTGACTTTAAAATGAGTTCATCAAGAACTCGGGGACACAGCTGGAAACTTGTGAAGGGGAAATTTCACACAAACATTAGGACGTTTTTCTTTATACAAAGAACGATAGACACTTGGAATAAGAGACCAAGTAGTGTGGTAGACAGTAAGACTTTAGAGGCTTTTGAAAACTCGACTTGATGTTTTTTTGGAAGAAATAAGTGGACCGTACTTGTGGGCTTTTGTTGGGCTGAATGGCCTGTTCTCGTCCAGAGTATTCCAATGTTCCTTAACCAGAGCTGCTGCTTTGTGTTCTGCAGGCCGTCCAGATGGTGAATACAAAACTGTTGGAAAAGAATCCCGAGGAGACGCTGCTGTTCGACATGATCCTGGTATCAAAGAGCAGCCCGCAGAGTGGATCGAGGGTCATAAAGAGCGTCCGGCATTACGGTAATAACCGTCAAGTTTGGGTTGTGTGTAATTTTTACTCGCGTTTCTCCTTGGAACAGTTGACAGTAATAAAATACTGACAAAGACGCAGACACACAAACGCATATGGCATGAAACGTAAATATAACTAATAATAGAATAATAAATGCACTCTCTGCTGTGGAAGAGTATTTGCCCCTCCCTGATTTCCTCCATCATTCCTCATTTATTTGTAACACTTGACTGTTTTGATTTCCAAACAAATTTCTTATAATACAAAGACAACCTAAATAAACACAATGCACCGTTTTTAAATGATCATTTGATTATTTAAGGGAATAAAATTCAACAACACCTATATAACTTGTGTGAAAAAGTAATCACCCCCTTAGACAGTCAACCAACCAGTGAACCAAACGTAAAGGAGAGACGTGGCCCACCCAACCCTGATGGCCGCCTGCCCAGCTGAACCTAAATGTGGCTTCAGTTGAACCTTTCCATCAATGTGAAATTGACTAAAAGGTCTCATCATGAAGCACACAAGGCCTTGGTCAAGTGAAGACTTGAGAAAGGAAGTGAATGAAGAACTACAAAGCAATCTCAACTACCCTGGGACTCCAGCAAAGCACCGTGAGAGCCATCATCTCCAAATGGAGAAAACTCGCACCATGTGATAAATCTGACCAGGACTGGCCAGCCTGGCAAAATGACTCCCAACTGCACATAGAAAACTCATCCAAACATCTAGGGAAGTGCAGGCTTCTCTCAGCTCGGCTAACGTCAGCACTTTTGATTCCACCATTAGAAAGTCAGTGGGCAGAAATGGGAATGTTGCAAGGCTGAAACCACCGTAAAACAAGAGGAATGTAAAGGCTTGTGTAAAATCTGCTAGAAACACCCTGATAACCCCCCAAAGAAAGCTTTTGGGATAATGTCCTGGGGACTAACGAGTCAGCAGTGGAACTCTTTGGAAGACCTCTGGAGTAAAGCAAACGCACAATAAGAACATCACGCCCACAGTCCAACATGGTGGTGGTCGAGTGACGGTGTGGAGATGGTTGGTTGCTTCAGGGCCTGGCCCCAAAATTGAGGAAAGCATGAATTCAGCTGTCTGTCAAGAAGTGTTGAAGGAGAGTATCTGGTCATCAGTCCATCATCTGAAGCTCAAGTGTAACTGGGTTATGTAGCAGGACAACAATGTGACCTACAAGAACAATTCCACCTCTGAATGGCTGGAAGAACACAAAAATAGGGTTTTGAAACGCTTTAGTCAACATCCTGACTTGAACCCCTTTGAGATGTTGTGGTAGGACCTGAGATGGGCAGTTAGCTCATAGATGAAAACCCTCCACCATTAAAAACAATTAAATAATACATCGTATAATTAAATGAAAACGGGGGAACAATTAATGTGGCTGACTTCAGACAACTCTGTAAAGAGGAGCAGGGCGCAGTTTCTTCACGGCGATGCTAAAGACGGAGCTCCTGTTGCCAGAAGTGTCTGATTGTAGTGGACGCTGCTAAAGGAGGCACAAGCAAGTATTCCGTTTAGGGGGGGCATTTACTTTTTCACACAGGTGATTTTAGGTGTTAGTAAACCTTCCCTGCCCCATCATTTAAGGCTGTGTGTTCTGTTGACCCAGATTGTCTTTTATATTCTACTAAATTCGTTTGGAGATCAGAAAGAGAGACGTGTTAGGAATAAGCGGAAATGGAGGAATTCCCGGAGGGGGCCAATACTTTTACACTGCACCATATCTGTGTATAGTGACCGTATACAGAGTGAACACACACACACACACGTGTACCACGGGGCCTTCAAGTTGTGTTTTATTCTGGCCAGTGGTCCCGTAACCTCACAGGCTGTGACCCGAGATGGAGGCCCGGCTGCACCGTTACGCCCCCCAATCCAAATCTCAGTTTAAATTATTTGTGATTCACAGTACACTCCTCTATTGCTTCTCTGTCATTTTATCGATGCACTCTAAAATCTCGTAATGCAGCGTTCTGCTTATCTGTTGATTTATCGACTTATTGATTTATTTCCATTTCCAGACATTGCCAATGTGAGTTTCTTCTTACACATCCACAGCCACAGAACTCCTTTTGTAGCCCGAGGGTTGCCAGTTTAACTCCTCATTGTCATGTGAGGCAGGCTTAGCGTTGACAGCATTAGGAGAGGCAGCCATCTTGGTCCATAATCTTGCTGGAGTCTCCGTGTTCTCCTCACGTCTCGTTGTGTTTTTCCCCTCAGATCTCCGTGACATGCAAGTTTGGTGTTTCCAAATTAGCCCCCCTCTTAGTATGAACACATGACAGCCCCTTGTGGTCCTCACCAGGTTTTCCACCTTCTCTTGTCACCCTCGGGATTAGCAGCCGCAGTTTTCATCAATCCCAGAGTCTCCCTGTAGAAACCTCAGCTAATTAAAAGGCAGAATCACAAGCTGAGGCTTTAGTTTGGAGTCATGCGGACAAAGCCCAGGCTGTGGAGACTGACCGTCTGTCTGGACTCCAGTCCACGAGGTCCACCGTACGATGACAGTGCCCGAAGTCGGGGAGTGCCGTGGGTCAGACCTGTCCCCGAGGACAGACATTCACGATTTACGCTTGTTGTAAGACGGAGTCAGAAACGCAACGAGAGGGTCTGAGGCCTCCAAAAACAGTCACAGTGCGGGCCGGGAGCGGCTCACCCGGGGCCGACAAGTCCCAAAACCTGCAGCAGCAGGCCTTTAGAGCTGAGAATATTTATTATAAAGTCACAAAAACAACACGCGTGACCCACACGAGGGAGAAACTGTGGCTAGTAAGGTCAAGCCAAAATGAGAGTAAAAAAATGTACAGGTGCATCTCAATTAGAATGTGATTGAAACTATTTGAGTAAGTCGATTCACAAAATGACGCTCGTATATTCGACTGATTCATTACACACACAGTGATAGATTTCAAGTGTTTATTTCATTTTGCTGATTACGGCCTGCAGGTAATGAAAACCCAACATTCAGTATCTCAGAAAATTAGAATATTACATACGACCAATAAAAATAAATGATTATTAAAACACAAATGTTGGCCCACTGAAGAGTCTGTCCATGTTGGCACTCGGTACTCGGTCAGGGCTCCTTTGGCATGAATGACTGCATCAGTGCGGCGTGGCATGGAGGCGCTCAGCCTGTGGCACTGCTGAAGTGTTATGGACGCCCAGGAGGCTTTGATCACGGCCTTCAGCTCGTCTGCATTGTTGGCTCTGCTGTCTCTCATCTTCCTCTTCCTCATAGATTCTCTATGGGGTTTAGGTCAGGTGAGTTTGATGGCCAGTCAAGCCCAGTGATACACACCATGGTCATTAAACATGGTGTTGGTACTTTTGGCAGTGTGGCCAGGTGCCACGTCCTGCTGGAAAATGAAATCTGCATCTCCATAAAGCAGAGGTGTTCATGAAGTGCTCTAAGATGTCCTGGTAGATGTCTGGCTGGGCTTACTTTACGCTGACTTGATATGAACACAGTGGACCAACACCAGCAGAGGACATGGCTCCACAAATCATCACTGACTGTGGAAATTTCCCACCGGACCCTCAAGGAACTTGGATTCTGTGTCTCTCCACACTCTGGGACCTTGAGTTCCAAATGAAATGCAGAATTGAGGACTTTGGATCACTGAGCTGTTAACAGTCCAGTCCATGTTCTCCTTAGCCCAGGTAAGACACTTCTGATGTTGTCTCTGGTTGACACCAGGAATGCTGTGACAGTTGCAGCCCATGGTGTGTGGTGGGCTCTTGAAGCACCGACTTCAGCCGCAGTCCACTCCTTGGGAATCCCCCCAAATTCTTCACGATCCTCTCAAGGCTGCACTTATCCCTGTTGCTTGTGACCCTTTTTCTGCTGCCCCGTTTTTTCCTTCCACTCAACTCTCCATTAATCTTCTTGGACACAGCACTCTGTGAAGAGCCAGCTTCTCTAGCAGTGACCTTTTGTGGCTGAGGGTCTCAATGACCATCTTCTGGACCACTGTTAATGATGGTGTGAGAGACCATCTAAAGGCTCAGGACCCATTTGCAGGTGTTTTGGGTTAATTAGCTGAGTGGAGTGTCACACCAGGGGTCTACAATGTTGAAAATTGTCACAATGTTCTAATTTTCTGAGATACTCAATTTTGGGTTTTCATTACCTGTAGGACATAATCAGCAAAATTAAGAAAACACTTGAAATCTATCACTGTGTGTGTAGTGAATCTATATAATATAGGAGTTTTTCTTTTTCAATTGAATTACTGAAATAAATTAACTTTTCAATGATATCCTAAGTTATTGAGATGCACCTGAATGTGTTCAGAGAGACTCAAAGATGATAAAGGCTCAAAAATGGAGTTGTTAAAAGGCATCCCCAGAGTCCCAATACACAAGCCAGTAGAGAGAAGCACAAATCTTCGACGCCCCGCTGCCTGGACTTTCTCCCCTCTTCTCTGCACTGTGCCTAAAATATGCAGATGGAGGCCTGAAGGGCGGTGACATCAGGGTGACTCCGCCTCCTGGGGGGTACTCCGCCTCCTGGGGGGAAACCCCTCCCACAGAACACATGGAGTGCACTCGCATTTAAAGTGACGGCTCACAATGACAGACAAAACCAACAGTAACCCTAAAAAATAAAATGTAAACTTGAGAGAACATAAAATACACTTAAACACCAATGGAGGCCCAGTGAGTCTAACGTCTGTGTTTACCCCGCAGGTCTGGACGTCTCCAGATTTTGTTTTGCTGCCAACGTGGACTGCACAAATTACCTGTGGACCAACAACGTGAAGCTGTTCCTGTCGTCCGATGAAGAGGAGGATTTCAGTGCTCTCAGGACAGGTGCGTTATTTAGTTCATGGACATGCAGTCTACGCCGAGCGCTCAGTCCAGCCACACAGCACTGAGTGACCACCCGGTGAGCCGTGTGAGAAAGTAAGTGCACCCGCTTTCAGCTGAATGGTTTTAAATGTCGGGACGTATCAAGCAATCACCTCACCCTCACCAGGTCCTAAAACGGGACATAAAACATCAGGTGACAGACGACTAGCACTGAACAGGCTTGGCGTTGTCAGTTGGGTTTACTGTAAAAAAGAAAACAAGAAAAAAAAGAAAAAGAAACGGGCAAATGCAGAAGTCATGTGTGAGAATGTAAACAAATAACACAAATAAAGAAAAGTCTCGGAGAGGTGACGTCCTACTTAAGTCATTGACATTTGAGGCCAACTCCCTCACAGTCACGGTGTCACGATGGTGTGGAGGCCTGATGTGTGTTAATAACGAGGGCTGTCAGAATTTAAGATTTAAGTATTCAGATTAAAAATAAGTAAATATTTAAATGTATTGAAATGTATCTTGAAAGTTCTGGACACTGCATAAAAGTGCTTTTTATTTTACAACCCCCCCCATAACCTTTCATCTGTGGGGGAGGAGAAAAAATTTTAGATGCATCAAAAATTTCGACCTCCGGTTTTCGTCGGATCCCAACGTTTTAGGGTCCCCTGATATCTCGATGAAGGGTGTGTCTCTATTTCTGTCTGTGTTTCTTGAGGGTGGTCTTGAGCTAAAATGGACAGAAAAACACCAAACTTGAAACTTCAGCCTGTCATGAGATGACGATGTGCTGATTAGTTTTTGAGTCAAATCATGTAAGAGAAAGAGGCCCTCAAATACCGTAATTCTGCATTGAATTATGAACTCGTATCGATCAGGCAGATCAACATCAGAGCGGTAAATAATTACTGAAATGTTAGAGAAGAGTTCCTACTGACCAAGGTTATTATACTTTGCCTTTTTATTTTTGTTTTTATTTCTATATTTTTTCTGACCTTACTTGGAAATTCAGTTTAGTTTTAGTTTTCCTTCGTTGTGTATTTTTAGTTTTAATTTAGTTTTTATTTCACAAAGACATTTCTATTTTATTCTATACCTATTAGTTTTAGTAATTATGGCATGGAGCTCCTACTGAGTTTAGGTTTGTGTCACAATCGGACAGAACTGTACACTTTAACGGGTTAGGATACGAGTTTAAAAGCTGACTGCACTCCATGGTTTACTGTCTGGGTTTGTTTTTGTCTGATAAAAATGAGCAGAATCAAAACCAGGAACTGAATAGGAACAGTTTGACATAATTTTATAATTTCTAAAATGTTTTCTGTGTCATTTGTGTTAAACAAGTCTGTGCTGACTGTTGACACTTTTTATCTTTTCCTTTTATTGCCCAGAGTGAGCCAATTTGTGATAAATTGAGGTGAATTTTAAGGTGCGAGGGTTTTTTACTCTCAGTGTCTACAGCACACCACATCTCCTGCTCCAAGGCAATGTGCTTACAGTGAAGGCCTTCAATGTTACAGTCACAAATCTCACATCCTGGGCTTTGTTGTTTTCTGTCAGCCATATTGATCTCTGATTCCATCTCAGGCACAAACAATTTATAGACAGAATTTTGACGCCTGCAGGCCTGAAAAGATCAAAAATCAGAAAACAGAATCAACTGTGAGGTGTGACCATGAAAATCATGGGGTCTTAGGCTTGAGTCAGTGTGAAGACCCCACCTGAGGGAAACAAAGCAAAACAAGCATGTAGTGTGAAGGTGAGGGGCAGTGAGACTTGAATAGCCCACCATAAGAACATAAACACTTAATGAGCAGAGGAAGAGCAGGTAATAGGAGTGTGGAGGGGCACAAAACGACAGAGACAGCGTCTGAGATTAAGAACACTACACACATACAACAAGATCTAAACGTGTTTATGCAGAGCAGGATACCTGGAGCCTACCCCGGCAGGTCTGGATACAGGGCAGCAAAAATCCCTGATATGCAATAAGTGTGATACGACTGATGTGAAGAACAAAGAGAGTATGATATTCAACTGTCTGTTTGGAGAGAGAGAGAGAAACACTGAAAAAATGGCAACAGATATTTTAAAACGTAATTCTTCTACTGGATTATTTTCACAATATCAGGTATTTTGTGCTGTGAATATGAACTACAGAAATAAACTAATGAATATAAATAAACACAAAAACACATTAGTAGGTTTAGCTTTTCATTACTTGGCAGACTCTCTTCACCTGCCTGCCTGTAGTTCAGTGGAGACGTCGCCAACTCGGGAGTTTCACAAGGTTTGTGTCGCTTTGTTGTTAAACGACGTTTTTTAAAGTAAAAGTGATTGGTCAGCCACAATACGCTGATCTTGTGTGACGACCGTCAGTCTCTCGTTTGATTTTCAGAAAGGATTTCTCCTGTGCGAAGTGTCAGGTGAATTACTGTCGTCAAAACGCAGACACCTGAGACCCCTAAACTCAGACGTTACTCACTTGTGATTCTCCTGTCCATACGGTGAAGGTTTTGTGGAGCAGCACATTCTGATTTCAGGCGTTTAAATTACATCTCGATAATCAAGAAGAACAAAGAATGGCGGCCCAGTAAGTCGCTTTGTATTCCACACGATTCACGCGCCCGCGTTCAGCTCCCTCGGTCAGCGCCAGTGCTGTGTGATCAGCCGCCCTCCGTCACCCGCCTCCGATCACCGGATGAAGACACGCGGGCGGCTTGTGGTCGAGGACTTTCTGTTCAAGAGTTAAAAGGGTTAAAGACTAACGGCAAGAATCTTCATTCAAAAACAAAAACTACAAATATTTTTTGTAAATTGTTATTTTATTTCAGTTATTCTTTCCAGCTACTATAATAGTTTTGTTTAGTGTTAGTTTTTCAATCCGGCTTTGTTAATTATTTTATTTCAGTTTACTAAAATGTTTTTTTTTATTATAGTTTCAGTTTTTGTTAACTATAATAACCTTGCGTCTGACACTCACATCTGACTTTTTTTATATTTCTTGTTGACGTCTTTGAAACTCAATTAAAACACGCAGGGCAGTCATCAAACAAATGCGACACTTGAAAGCGCAGCCCTTCATAAACATGGCGATGTCAGCGGGCACCAAGCGATGAGATTCAAGAGGAAGCGCAGGCCGAAAGTAAAACACGCAGACACGGCCGCTCCAAGGTGTTAAATGCAGTGACATTAAACCTCCACGTGTAGGCACAGAGTGACTTCAACACGCGGTGAGCTCAGCGCCATTTTACTTTTTCTTTTTCTGTTCTGTTTTAGTGTTTGAAACTCGAGCCGTCAGACGGATGAGCAGTTCTTCTGTTTGCGAGGTGCAGAACGTGTGCTCCATGTTTTATGTGTTGTACTCCCAGCTGAGTGTTCATTGGCTGTCAGCTCTCCTGCACACACACAGCCCACCCCTACGGCCAATGAGAATCAGTCACTGGCTGTGTCACATTAGTTTCACTGGCGCACACCGCTGACTGCCTGTGACTCGCTAAGATGATGGCAATGACTGAACGTCGCTGGAAACGTCACGTAGTGTGACTTGGGCTTCACACAAAGCAGCGTCTGTCTGATGAACTTCATTGGACCCTAACAGTGTCCGCCCGTCCGTTATTTAATGTTCTCCTTGAGATCTGTCTGGTGGACGACAGGGGAGAGGAAAGCAGAAACGCAGCCGTCAGCCTCAACAGAGACGGTCAACTTGTGGAGGTCCACAGTCAGTTATATGGCAGACAAAGTGGGACATCGTCACAGTCCTGGTGCTGGGGACCTTGGCCAACTGGCCACCCACCCCCCTGGTCATTCTGCAGCAGAGTTTGTGCTGGGCTGCCTAATCCCATGGCAGAATCTCAGACAGTGTGGCACCAACTGGCACAGCAGGACACCAAAATTTGATGGCAGTTATTTTCATCATTGATTACCGTAGTTGACACTGATTAGTTGTTGCAGTCCAAGTTTAAAGAAAGAGTAAAGCGGGGACATTTCAAACTGACGGACTTGAGGGGGTCCTAACAGTGTCTGTCCATTTAATGTGACCATTGAGATGTGACCATTGAGATCTGGCCAGTTGACAGACATTTCACTTTGAAGATGCTGGATCTTCTTAGACTGCCCCAAGTCATATTTTATTTGTCACATACAAAGTATACCTACGGTACGACATGAAGTGACATGCTTAGTATTTCAATGTCAATGACTATCAAGGGACAATGGCACTTCTTCTTTGTCTTTCGGCTGCTCCTGTTGGGGTCATCTTGTTCCATCTCTTCCTGTCCTCGTCATCTTGCTCTGTCACACCCATCTCAGCACATCCATAAACCAGTAGTACATGACTTATAAATGCCAATACAAATTATTATTAGAAATATAAGCATGATAAATAATGAGAAAGTAACTTCATGAACTTCAGTAATGTAACGTTTGAATGTGTTTCTGCACGCTGTCCTTAAATGATATGCAGCTGGACTGTGATCTCTCTGACGCGGACCTTAGGCAGCCCTGAGCCGAGGCCATTGTTGAGATGGCCTGCCGTTTCTGATCATTCTGACACAGAGATGACCTCAGGCTGAGGAAGTGCACTCGTGGTGAAGCGTTCAGCTGATGGGACCCCCTGTCTGCACGTCCTTGTGGTCCTGCTGTCACGCCAGGCGCCGATACTTTCTGTCAGAATTCTTGTATTAAAGTTAAATAAATCAGAAGTCGGTGTTTTTCCTGTTGTGTTATTGCTGACTTGCTTCTGCAGTTAATAATATTTGTAGTCAGCATGACTTGACATTTTATATTCACACAACTTTCAACAGTTTGTGTAGAAAGAGCCGTAAAGAGCTTTGGATCCTGGTGGTCTAGTGACGCCGGACACTCGCCGAGTCTGAACAGTTCTGTGGTTTTATTACGGCCAGGATGGACTTTGTTATCCCACAAAGGGAGATACGTTTGAGCGTTATGATGAAAAGGGAAATAAGAAACTGAGACAATAAGAAGAAATAAATAAATAAGACACAACAGATACATCAAAAAGAAGAAACACAACTAAAGAGCCCACTTTATTAGGTCTGTCTGTCCAGCACTGGCGAGGACACGCTTGTGCCACAAGACCATTCTGAACTCTGCATGGATTCAACAAGTTGGTCCAATGAGAACTTGAGACCCTCACGCAGTTCCTGCAGGTTTTTTGGTCCTCAGATCTCAGTTCAGGATCGGTTGACCAAAGTGCCGTGTTCGTTGTATCAGCTTAGCATGATGTGTGCTTGGTGATTCAGAAAGTGCCAACTTGTAACGGGCGAGCCCTTTACCCAGCCCGGCCATTACACTACCAAGACTATTTCCTTGGGCTAACCTGAAGACTCCCAAGATGATAACAAGCCGTACTCTCTACAGTTTGTCCTTTTTTTCCCCCCCGACACGACGACATAACAAGCAAATAGTAGACAGAAATGTAAAATCAAATATGGAAATATTGTAAGTGATAAGTATGTACAGACACGAGGACCGACGAATACTTAATAACATGTAAGTGCACACAATCCACCGCTTATCCCAATGACGCCTGTGAATATTTATATATATATATATTATATACTGTACGCGAGAGCACAGATACTCAACAGTAATACTATTTACAAAGACCTCCCTCGCCTCTAAACAATAAACGGATTATCACAGCACATAAACACGAACACAGATTGATAATAAACAGCAGATGAAATGTCTATGATCAGCGAGTCCCTAAGCTGTAAATGTCCTGACCTCCCGTATGTGTCCTCAGCAGTGGTTGGTGTGAATCCAAACCCCGGGGTTTCTCTGCACAGGTTGCTGTAAATGTTGATCCGGGTCTTGAAAACGGCAAGTAAAAGAATGGCATCATAAACAAGATGATGGGTGGGCATGACTGTAAATAATGGCGCCTTCCTGCTCACGATCTTCATTCTCTCTCTCTCTCGCTTGGTCCTTTTTTTCTTTAATGCTTCTCTAGTTTAAATAACGACAGTCCCGGATGTAATTGGTGGGAAACAACAGGTCATTCCCATCTCCCTTCATCATCCTTGCCCTTTTATCTTACGGGGACAACATTTACTGATACACACATGTAGCATAGCAAACGGGACGATGAAAACAAAACGCATTCAGCACAGACCAAGAAACCAAATACTTATTATTATGTAGCCCTGCTACAAAGTGTGCCCATGGGGTGTGGGGGGGGGGGGGGTGCACGTGGTCAACAGCAAAGCCTAGGCGCACAAATGATGGCATTCAAATGATGCCCACTTGGCATTAGGAGGCCTAATAGGCACCATGGAAACCGTCAGACAGCATCAGACCACCAGCAGTCTGCACAGTTGGCATCAGGCGGAGGGATTGAAAACTTAAGTTATTTATGCCCAATTCTGACCCACCATCTGTATGTTACAACAGAAAGCAAGAGTTGTCGTAATGAGAGAAACTTTTCAGATGTTCAGGAGTTGAGTTTTGATGATCTGAGGCGGAGTGGTGGCTCTGAGGCTAGGGATCTGCACTGACATTAGGAAGGTTGCTGGTTCGAATCCCGTAAATGCCAATAGGGAGTCTGCTCTGTTGGGCCCTTAAACGAGGCCCATAACCTGCAATGGCTGAGCACTTGAGTAGTGAGAAAAGTGCTGTAGAAATACAAAGAATTATTATTAATTATCTCATGCCCACAGTAGTCTGACCAACAAGAGTGGGCATCAGTGTCTGCCTTTTACACTTTCAAGCTGTGACATGTCGTATTTTTCAAAATGCCCTTCTGCACACAGCTGCTGTCAAGTCACATTTGTTGTCACGTGTCCCCAGCACTGTCTCATCAAAAAAGGTGACCAAAATACAATGGGAAAAAAAAAAGAATAAATAGCATTCAACATAAATACAATTCTATACAATTACAGAATGTGTTCCCAAGTAGCCTCTCTACAGTACTGGGCAAAAGTCGTAGGCACTCGTGAAAGCCAGAGAGCTTCATAAATAAACCCAGAAATACTTTTTATTAACCAGTTAAAGAGCAGTAAAGAGAAACAAATCTCAACAAAATGAACATTGGGTGCCCACCTGCTACCTTCTCTTTGGTCCAGTGTCCTGCAGCTCCCCTCCACTGCCAACTTGTGGTGCCAGACTGGCTCGCTGATGTGGCAATCTGGGCTCTGTGGCGCACGAACCATCTGGTTCAGGATTCCTCTTTTGATGATTTGGGGGCCTTTGGGACAAATCAGGGACACATCTCCCCGATGACATTGCATGATGGATGAGAATGCCGGTTTTCACATAAAATTGATTTCCAGTGAACACGATCTTCTTCATCATCAGCAGTTCATCATTTTTTTTGCAAAGTAACCAATAAATGCATGTGCGGTAAACCCCGTTTTTGAAATTCTCGACTTAAACTTCAAAGCCTTACAATATTTCCATACTCCTGACATATCACCTGAGTCCATATATTGGATCTCTAGTCGCCTTTTCGTTATTTCACTTTCTTTGTGCTAATGCGATCTTTACTTTGTTTGTTTTGACACTGTCGTTTTTTTCTGCTTTCATATTCTGTATCTCGCTCTGCTTGTGTTTCTACAAGTCTTTTGAATTCCAGTGTTCATTTTCTCTAACCTGCTCTGCATGTGTTTGGCCCCTTGTTTTTTTTAACCTTTTTATGACGTTTTACTTTGTTTTCTACTCTGTCTTTTATTTCTGACCTCACTTTATCCTGCTTTTGTTTCAATGATACCAGGGGCCTCATGCATAACGCCATGCATAGAATTCGCACTATAACATGGCGTACGAACAAAAGCAGAAATGTGCTTAGGCACAGAAAAATCCAAATGCACGAATCTGTGCGTTCGCCAACTTCCACGTTCTTCTGCTACATAAATCCCAGTCAGCGTGAAAAATAACACACGTGCATGCGCCTGCTGTCCCGCCCCAACTCCTCCCAGAATTCCACCTCTTTGAATATGCAAATCAATATCAATAGCCCTTAAGCTCAGCGTTCTGTGAAAAGACAATGGGAAAAGCACGGGGGAAAATAGAAGAATTTCAACGAATACCAAGTGAAGGCAAAGAAAAACGTACTGTTTGTTGGTTTAAAAAGTGGAATAAACAACAAAAAGAAGTTGATCGAGTGACATAGTGTGTCGGAGAAACTCGAAAGCTTAGGTTCACAAAGTTGCCTGAAATAAAAAAGAAGTTGTCACATATCAAAGCCGCCGTGAAAAGGCAAGTCGTAGCCCACCGCCCGAGTTTCACATTATAGCTTATTAGGGTACAGAGAAAAAAAAATAGGCACACAGTGGGGGAAAAAAGCACGAAATGTCAACTTTAATCTCGAAATTTCCACTTTAATCACGTAGTTTATGTTGTCATTAAAGTAGAACATCAAAAACTTCATCTTAAAATCGTTTAATTTACTAGTTTCTCAAATCCCATCGTAACTAAAGTCGCACGTTAAATGCTTTGTTTTGTATTTGATCTTCTATGTGCTCTGTGTGTGTGAATCACTATGTGCTTCTTAAACCGGCTCTCTTCCTCCGACAGAACACAGAATCCATGACATTCGTGATATTACAGCTCGCTGAATAACTAAAATACTGAGATGTATACGTGATATCATTGTCATGATGATAGGAGTTAAAGCACGTTATTAAACATGGGAACATGGCGGCGCAGTGACTGTTCATGTCTCACATAAGATGCTTGCTGCGCCGTGTGCGACCTTTGATGAAATACTTTACTGTAGCAGTCCTGTCTCTTTCAAATGTACTAACCTCCAGTTGCTGTCCTTACTTTTCTTTCTCCAAATACCCAATCGCCACACAATCAGCTCTGTGATAGACGTTAAGCCATCTGTAACTTAGAACGCTGATTCTTCAAAACTTTTAAGGAACATTGAAATATCTTCGTAGTACGTGTTTAATTATTCTATCCATCTATCCTTCTAGTGTCACGGCAGTCCCAGCAAGAATACAACGCGAGGCAGGAAAAATCCATGAACGGAGCACCAGATCCTCGCTAGCACTGCGGCACCGTGTCCTCACATGCTTAATTATTGACAATATAGATTATTTAAATGAAGTTAAAGTTTTATCTGTATAATGTAATAAACATATTTTGCTGCATTTCATCTTAAAAATGATCTCATCATCATATGTAAATATGCATTTTATAAAGTGGCTCATGTTGTGTAATATTATAACTGTATCTGAAGTTTCCAGTGAGGTGATTGTACTTATAAGTCCTAACAGATCTATGAGGAGCACTTGATGGACTGATTGAGTGCGTTTAGAGCTCTTGGGATGAAACTGTTTGTGAACCGCGAGGTCCGTACAGGAAAGGCTCTGAATTGTTTGTTGTATGAGAGCAGTTCAAATAGACTGTGCGCATGGCTGAGGCAGCGTGTGCTTGATGCTGTATACTGATAATTCTCTCTCCGATCAGCTGCTGCTGTGATTCCCACTCAGATACAGTGATATAAATACTCCGAGTGGTGCAGTGAGAGGAATATGGAGAAAGATGATCTGCTGTGGCAACTCCTAACAGGATCAGCTGAAAAAAGAAGAAGGTGCAGTGAGAGTAACAATGCTAAAGCAGTGATGTTATTTGGAATAGTTTGGCCATTCTGTGGACCATTATATCGTTACTGGTTAATTACAATCAGATGCCTTACACTAATAAACAATATGCGGATAATTTCAGTGTATTTATAAAGCCGTGTCAGGGATGTGGATCTGAAAAAGAAAGGATACCCACACAGGAACAGTAGCACTGCTTTGACGCTGGGTACTGCCAGTCTGCAAAACCGAGCGCAGAACTTGCGTACGGCAGGGTATGAGGTACCGTGGAAATGTGCGCGGCTTTATGCCAAGTTTAGGTTTTATACGTAACGATGTGAGCGTGGAAACGTTCATATGCAACATTTCTGTGCGTACGCACCGTTTAAGCATGAGGCTCCCGGTCTGGTGATTATTTTCCCTTTTTCGAGTAATAATTTCCTTTTGTTTACGCTCCTGTGACCTTTACTTTCTTTTTTTTTATACTTTCTAATTTTCCTATTTTCGTATTCTTTAACTTTCTCCACATGTGTATCATGCCAACGTTTTTTTTTTTCTGAGCCTTTCGAATTCCACTGCTTTTATAATCTCTAACCTGCTCTGCATGTGCACAGCGCCAACGTTTGTGAACGTTGTTATGAAGTTCTACTTTGTCTTTTAATTCTGAGACCGATTGGATGTGCTTTTTTTTCCAATTCCACTTGTTCCAGGCTGATAATTACTTTCCTTATTTTCTGAATTTGCACCTTGTTATTTTTCTTTTTTGCTCTTTTTTCTCTCCAATGCTTTTGAGTCTCTTTTCTCCACGCTGCTTTCTTCTTCGCTCAGTCATTGACGTTTCATTTATAACATATTGTCCTTATACCCTTTATATGCACTATGTGGCATGCGGCTAGGGGTGGTACCCAGCCGGGACGCCCAAGAGGACCGGAGGAGGGCTTGCGCCTCATCCAGACCACAAGGGGGCGACCGCCCTGGTTGCGCTGGGGACCACAGTTGCAGAGCTTGGAAGCTCAACCCTGTGGGGGCCCGTGGTCACCACCAGTTGGCGCCCTGGTGCCTGGAGAGCCCTGGACCTCAGCACTTCCACCACACCCGGAAGTGCTGGGGGGGAAGAAGACCGGGGACACCCGGAGTGCTTCCGGGTGCGTAGCCAGCACTTCCGCCACACAGGAAGAGTGTCGGGAAGCACCTGGAGCCCATCCCGGCATGTATATAAGGGGCTGCCTCCCTCCATTCGATGGCTGGAGTCGGGTGAGGAGTGGACAAAGTCTTGCTGGAGAGGAGTGGAGGTGGCCTGAAGAAGAGAGGCACTGAAGAGAGAGGCCTGGACTTTGGGGGGCTTGGTGCTGGAGCACTGGGTTGTGCACTTAATTGTAAATATAGTAGTGTAAATAAATGTGTGTGTTGGGTGACAAAACGATGCCCATCTGTCTGTCTGTCTGTGTCCGGGGCTCGTTCCACAGCTGAGACCCTGGATCTGTGTCTGCTCAAAGCCTTCGTTTACACGACTGAGTGTGTGTTGCTGCCCGCGCTCTTATTTGGTTGTAAGTAGGGCGTGTCTTACAAGAAGACGTTCCTGGGACAATCTCATGGCACAAAGTCTCATGTTTAAGGTCCCCGCGAGACGCTCCGTGGCCAATCCCTGTCGTCTCGCGGGTCTTTTAAGTGTCTTCCGTGATCTTATAAGATCGCGTCTCGTCGCCCTACTGGATTTTTTTTATAATAGAGAGATGTTTATAAGTCAGTGAGACCACCCTGCTGACCTTCATGGGTTTATGTGAAGCCCCTAACGGGCCAGGCTCTCTTTGGGTTGCAGTTGCTATTTTATTTTTAATATCCTGTTTCTCCCAATCATTTCCATTCCTTCTCCTTACTCATTTTGCTTCTCGTGTCTCCCTCAGGTTTCCCAGCCCCTTTGTTGTTCAAGCAGCGAGCCCCCGCCGCCTGTGAGCAGCTCAAGATCGTGTTTGATGGCGACACCATTCTTAGGCACATCTTCCAGGAGAACAAACTGGAGGGGATTGATAATTTTGAAAGTCATCTCCAGTCCTTCCCAATCAGCGAGGTTTGTCAATTCTTCATTTTTAATTGTATTGCCCTGATTCGGCCCCCCCAAGTACTGTCACATTTTATTGTGTCCGATTTGTAAACATACAGTTTATTAGAATTAGAATTTTTCCAGCTGACCTACCAAACAGCACACGTCACATCAAATCCAAAGAAACAAACTGAAAACCTTTCAACAATTTGCTATAAAGGAAAAAATCCAACTGGCGAGTCTCCGTCCCCTTTGTCAGCCTAAAGCCCCCCCTGCTCAGTGTGACCTGCAGGCTCATCTGCTGTCAGTCCTCTCTCTGTCGCTGCGGTCCAACAGTAAACTGGAGGGCAAACCAGGAATGAAGACCAAACTCTGGGAGGGAACGAGAGGGAAAGGGGAGAAGACCACCACAAAGGCTCTGGACAGACCTCCATACACCAAAGAAGAAACTCCAGCCACACTGTCAGGTCAGGCCAGCCCTCTAAGAATTGCACTTGTCAGAGAGGCCACCGTGAGGTCACTCAGGTCAGCTACGGTGATTGCAGGGGACGTTCACGGCTCGGTTATCTCGAGGCACTGCAAGAACACGGCCGTTATGGAAGAGTGGGAGCAGAGAGGAGTCCTGACTGAAAGAAACGAGATGTTCCTGCTCGTCACGTGCACAGTCCTGCAATGATGTAACAGAAAGCCTTGTGGTCTGAGATGAAAACACGTTAGAGCAGTCGGGACAAGCAGAGGACACTCGGCCCACCAAAGCTCGCCACTCCTGTCCACTTCATTCTTGTGAACTAACATCAAGTCGAGTTTTAAAGGTCCCTAAAGTCCCACTTCCCACCACACCACTTGGTCGCGTATTGCAAGTGTCTGTGGTCCTCTTCTTGATGTTTGTGTGAAATTTACACTTAACAAGTGTCCAGCTGTTCTTGGTGACCTCATTTTACAGTCACAGTCTCGATCCACTGGACTAATAACCTTCATCATTTTAAACCCTTCAGTCAGGTCTCCTCTTCATCTCCTTAAGGCTCAGCTCTTTGAATCTTCCCCTGTAGCCCCCAAAATCAGCCCAGTTGCTCTTCTCTGGACCTTCTCTAGTGCTGTTACGTCTTTATGGAGACCCAAAATGCTCCCAGTACTCCAAAAGAGGCCTCACCAGTGTGTTATAAAGCTTGAGCGTCACCTCC
>JANRMT010062810.1:3711650-3763660 GCA_026402145.1 Polypterus bichir lapradei
CCCCCCCCCCGACCTCCACTGTGGCTGAGACACCAGCCTCCCCCCCCCCAGTGTTCTTTTCAGACGTCATCTTTCTCTTCAGCAGTGGGCACGTCTGCTCATGTCCACCCCATAAACGTGCAGTGGTGCTGTCAGGCGGGCACATTTGTATCAGCGAGTTCAGAGCGCTCTTCATGGCTGCATTTGCCATCAGACACGAACAGAAGTGGCAGCGCAGGGTGCTGGTAAGGACACCGGACCACTACAGCGTCCCGTCTGGAAGCCCGATGGTGGTCTGTAACGAGATCTGTAATAACGGTGGTCACAAATGGCACCATAGTGACAGTTCTTTAAAGCAAGTCTAATGGATGAGCCCGTACTCTACGTCCTGCACTCGGCTCAGATACCACCCTGGGGGTTTGCAGTAGTGGCACAGTGACTGGCACTGCTGCCTCACAGCCTCAGATTAAACAGCTGACAAAATGAATGACTGTGTTATAGGAGTGGCAGACAAGCTCAGCTGGCAAAGCAGCCCCAATGGATGTGCCAATGCAGGAGCCCAAGTGAAAGCTGGCAGTGAGTAGAGGTGCCAGGCTGCCCCAGATGTGTCTGCTTTGCCCCAAGTGGCTGAGGTTTAAGGAGCAGTTGGCCTTCCTCGACCAAAAGATTTCTTCTTTGTTTCAAACCACTCAGTGCATACTTACAGTGCCCACCAGAGAGTGCCAGCCTGGGTCCTCAGTGTGCCCACTTTGACTTTCTTTTTGGTTTCTGCATCAGAGTTCTGATTTGGGGTTCAGTTTACACCTCATGGGTGTTGACAGATGACATCCAGAGAGTTAGGAACGTTAAAAACACGGGGGGCCGCGTTTCTGAATCGGAATGTGAACGTCACAGAGGCTGACTGGCACAGTGCCACTGTATGTCGACGGGTGAAGACGTAATGAGGAGGTGGCACATAAATAGAAGTGGAGCATCAAGGTGTGTCACCCCTGGCACACGGGAAGCCACCAAAGTTCAAGCAGCATGTGCAGGATGAAAAGCCACCAGTGTGTAACGTGCCAGGCGTCAAGACACAAAAAGTAAAGGAGGAGAGAGGAATAAAAATCAGACCTCAATTAAATAAAATAATAAGACAAATGATCACACGAGGGCCGAGTAGAGGAGCGAACAAGAGCAAGAGGGTCTCCTGCGGACCCTCAGGGCCAGACCCTACAGTTCTGGTGCCCCGTCACCCACCGTGTTAAATGAGAGGGGTCCATGCCACCTACTTATGAGGTGCGTTTGTAGTGATTTTAATCACGGAGAGCACAAAGCTTATGATACACTGGACTTCAATTCTAATGCTGAATAATAAAATGTCCACAAAAAATAAAAATTAAAAAGTCCGCAGTTTGTCTTGTAGCCCGGTTATCAAGTCATTTGCCCCCAACATCCCAAACACACGCAGTCACCCAAAGTCAAGTAAAGAATGTGCAAAGGTGACTTGGGACTCCAGAGCAGCGAATGAGTGGGACGTGGGGGTCTTCGACTGAAAAGCTGGTCCTCATGCACCACGCTGATACCCCCCAAGGTCTGGATTACAATATGTGAGCCCACCTGTGGCTGCTGCATGGGCGCGACGGGGCGACTGGCACGCGGATCAGGTGGCACACGTAACGCGACTTTGTCTGTCATGAACGTCTCACTTGGTCTTTTGTTGTTCACGTCCGCTCTGTCGTTTGACACGCTGGTGCCCACCCGCCACGGAGATGTGACGTCTAGCGTTTCTGCTGATTAACGGGACCGTCAGAGACAAAGTGGCAGCCGCAGCACCTGCGCCTCAGATGAGGTCACCCACCTGAAGCTGAACACGTGGGGGTCCGGCCAGGACTCGGAGGGAAGACCACCTAGGAAAAGCTGCTGCTGGAAGAGCTGTGGGTGAGGCCAGCAGGGGGCACTTAACCTGTTAGTCTCGATGTGGACCCCAAAGCAGTGAAAATGTCAAAATGGCGCCGTCCTTCAGGAGAGACCCACAACGGGTTAACCGGTCAATTAAAGCACGTGAAATAAACACAACGCTGGGTGGACGGCGGCCAAAAGCTCCCTCTGAATACAAACGCCATTCCCCGTTTTTATTATGTTTTAATTCGATGACAGCAGTTGTTGCTTTTAAAACAGTGAATACGAGCTTCTCAGCTGGAACACCTCGCGTGAATTCGCCAGCCTGTAACGTAACGTTGAAAACTCACCACGTGTGATAATAAAGGCATTAGAATGATAAGCACGTGTCTCGGAAATGGACGGAAGGCTATTATACGGACACGGTGAAGAAACAAAAGTGTATGTCGAGAATGAAGCCGACTCGATTCGCGTAGTTTAGTTTATCATTAAAGCAGAACGCCGTAAACTTCATTTTAAAGTCAATGTTTCCTTTGCTCGATTGTCTCAGACCTAGGGTTGCCACCCGTCCTTTAAAATACAAAATCGTCCCGTATTTGTGGTCGTTGCCCCCAAGGGATGTGGCCCCCGCTGCAGTATGCGTCCCTTATTTTTTTGTATTAAAAGTGGTAACCCTAGTCAGACCCGTCATAACTCACGTAGCGCAGTAAGTGTTTCGTATTCAGTGTTCCCGTCCCAGTTAATCGCTACGTGCTGCTTATCCGGACCTCCTCATGCACTGAGAGAAGCCGCTGGCAGCGATCGACACACAATCTTTCACTTCATGATATTCCAGCTCTCGGAACATTTCGAATGCTAAGATACATACTTGATATCATGTTCATGGTGCGTCAAAGCGTGTATTAAACCGGGGGGTGTGCACGGTGTCGTAGCGGTAGTGCTGCAAAGTTAAACCAAAGAGAGAAAAAACGTTTAAGGTGGAGAAGTCGACTTTATTCCCGACATACACTTTTTTCCTCACTGAGTCCGTATTTTTTTCTTCTCCGTGGCCCTAATACGCTTCGGTAGTAATGGCATTCGTTTGGTCATATTTTATTTGGAACAATGCGATACACGCTTAAGAGGTTGTGTTAATTGTGCTTTTCATAGTCAGAAAGAACAGAAGTAAAAGTGATCGCAAGTTACATTAGACAAACCAGTAAGTCCGTCTTCTAAAACTCAAACGGAGGAGAAACTAAAGGCGACTCCGCCCCCTCCGTCGACAGGTATTGACGGTGAAATTACGCGCATGCTCAAAAGTCACGCGATCCTGGCCGGTCGCCACCCCTGCTTCCCGCCCTCAAGCAAGCGGGTGGGCCGGCCACGCATGCGCACGCAGTCCGCCTCACATGACTAGTTCTGCAATCTCACCGTCAGCTGACAGACTAACGTCTTAAGTCCCGACTGGCAGGCAGCTCCGCTGTTGTTGTTGTTGTTGCTGTTGCGCGAGTTGCTTGCCGCTTTCGTTCGCCTGCTGTTTGTTTTATTTTTCATTCATTTTTAACATCTACAAGGACAACGGCACAATGAAAGTCACTTTCCTACTCCTGCTCGCCGGCTTCGTTGGGATCAGCAACGCTCTGGTCAGGTAAGGGCAGCCCGGGACACGAGTAGCTTTTAAAAGAACCGAGAAACGTGAGGGGCGTCTTAGTTATTACTGTCACAGAAACAATGGACAGTTTAAACTGAATGATGCCCAGTAATAGCAGAGCAAGCATCACGAGATGAGGACTGATGGAACTGACCAGGGGACCATCATCGAAATGAAGAGGATGTGACAGCATCTTCTTAAACAGTCAGCCTCGGTCACACTGTCGTTTTGTCAAACACTCCGTGAAGTACCGTTAAAAGTGACAGCCTAGCCTCTGAATGCGCGCTTTACGTCCCTTTTAGTATTCACTCCTCTGATGAATCGAGCGGATATACCCATCGATTTGACTCCACAAACTACTAATAATTCTTTGAATAATTCTTTGCCCTTATGAAGCGCTTTTCTCACCACTCAAAGCGCTCAGCAGTTAAGGGCCCAACAGAGCAGAGTCCCTATTGGCATTGATGGGATTCGAACCGGCAACCTTCCGATTACTACATCGTTGTATAAAAGTCTGGGCAGACTGGCGAATCTTTTTCATACGGCATCTTATGGGTCATCTGTTGCCCTGCCATTGATTGCCAGTCTGATGCCCTGCTATTTCAGAATATGCCCGTTTGTTTGTTCTTGTAATGCCTACACATGGAGTACGTCGCTGTGTTTGCTGCTGAATTGTTTTTATGCTCCTACAGTTGTGATCGCCATTGACCCTCAGGATCACATGGCAGCTTAGTGATGGGGATGATTAAAACTGCAGTGCACCTCCATGGCTGTTACACCACACTGCCAATGAATCGGCGTCATCCTGTAAATAGCGTCTACACACTTAGGTGCCCAAACTGTTTTAAAAATGTCCCCGCTCCATCATAGGATCAAGTTCGGAGCCTTCAGTGTCTTTATAAATGCAGTTTGCTTTTCTTTGAGTTGTGTTTTTATATACACAGCACGCTGAGTGGGTCGATTTACTTTTTAACTTGGTTTTCCACTCTTGCCAAGTTATCTCCAGATGTGTTCATCAGAGGTCACACAGTGACGATGGGAGTGACAGCCTGGTTCAAGGTGACAGTGGGATCACATCGGGGATCGACTCTCGGCCCCTTCCTGTTTACGATGCTGATGATGTCAGGCAGGAGTCTCCGTGGACTGCGATGATCGCAGGTGACATTCTGATGTGTAGTGAGAGGAGACGGCAGGATGACGAGAGCCCGGAGAAGGGGGATGAGAGTGAGATGAGGACGTGTGCACGGGTGAGACTGAAAGGCGATACAATACAATATATGTTCATATAGCCCAGAATCACACAGGGGTGCCACAGTCCAAAGCTACAGAGCGTGCGGGCAGGGTGGACTGGGTGGCAGGAGTGATTTGTGATAGGGGAGTGAAAGGGAAGTGCGGGCGGCTGTGTTGTATGATCTGGAGACGGTGGCACCAACAAAAAGACAGGAGGCAGAGTTGAAGATGCCACGACTTTCACTCAGAGTAACGAGGGTAGACAGGATTAGGAATGTGTGTGTTACGGGGACAACACGGGTACGTCATCTTGGGGACAGAGTGAGAGGGTTTGGGGACGTGCAGAGGAGACATGAGGGGTATATCAGGAAATGAATTTCGAGGATGGAACTGCCAGGCAAGAGGAAAAGAGAAAGTTTATGGATGTGCGGTGAGTGTGGAGGGGGGCACGAAGGCTGGCAGTGTGGCACCAAATGATGTCAGAGACAGAGAGTGTGCTTTGAAAACACGTCGCGCAGCTCCTCATTCAACTCCGACCTGAAATGTGTTTGTTAATTCGCTTCTTCTGTGGCTGACACGTTCATCCAAAGTGACTTACACCATTTGTCGTGCACTGCGTGGCTGACGCGTTCATCCAAAGTGACTTACACCATTTGTCGTGCACTATGTGGCTGACGCGTTCATCCAAAGTGACTTACACCATTTGAAGTGCAGTTTCTTTCATGTTTCCAGTTGAGCCCTGGCAGTGCCAGCCTCTGGTTGTGACGTCCATAGCTTTGACCACTGTGCCACTCTGCCTGCCTGCCGATGGCATCGCTGTGTGCTCCTTAATCCGATGGCCAGTTTCTTCTTCATTATCGTGATGCCCGCTCCTCCTCTTCATGTTCTTGTTGGCTCTTCCTCCGTATTCTCAGTGGTAGGCTGACGTTACTTTTGCGTCTTTTGTAATCGGTGCCATCCCGTGTCCAGTGTGCCCATACTGAGCTCTGGTCCTTCCTCAGTTTTAAACGTCTTGGGAGGCTCTTCGTCGCTAAGAACATTCTAGACGTGTATGAAGTCGCCATTAGCTGGCATTAGTGTGTTAAATCACAAGATTTCTGGGGCCTAAGCATATAATCTGTGATCCTTAATAAAGTTTGGATTTGCTGTTGCCGTCTCGGCCGTTACCGCTGCAGTCCACACGTGGGTCGAACGCACACATGAAGTCTCGAGGAGCCGCGATCGCCGACCGACTTCTCTTTCTCTGCCGTTCACAGTTGGTGTGAATATGTCAGCCTGAAATTTAAATTGAGTTTGTCGTAAGCTGAGCGCTGCCATGTCACACGTGTGTAAGAGGTAGGGTGCCACCGTACTCAGAAAATATCAAGTGCTGGCCCTGAGGCGAGGGGTCCGCACGGTCGCCGGTTCAAATCCTGTAAATGTCAGAAGTGATCCCACTCTGTTGGGCCCTTAGCCTTTGTGACGTTGGCCTACATTGAGCTCTCCAACCTGCAGGGAAAACCTGGTGGCAAGCTTGGCACTCCAGCCACCATAAAACACCTGGCACCGGTCAGTTTCACCTGAAGTAGCGAGGTGCTGCGGTGTCACCCGTCACATGGCTGCACTCATGGGGGGGGGGTGTGGTAACACACGGTGGCATCGCACGCTGCTAACCTCTCTCCTCATAGCCCTGCGGTGCCCTTCAGGACAGGGGCTGACGGTGACTGACGGTGCAGACTGGCAGACCGACCGGCTGGCGCTAGGAGGGCACAACTACCAGCCCAATGGTGGTTCTTAAAAAGACGTAACTCGTCACAGAAGATCACTTTCTGTAAAAAGCCGTGTTTGCCGCGATTTAACGAACCTGCTGCCAGTCCTGGGCACAGGAGGAGTGAGAAAGTCACTAGACGGGTAGGCCTTGAGATCCACTAAGTGCAGGGAGTCAAAGATCCACTCTGTTGGTGGCAGTGCAGCTCCAGGGATGGTATTTCCATGGCACCCTTTGGCCACTTTGACGTGAATCGAATGCCACAGCGTGGGTTGTCTAAACCTGGATGGTGTGCCTGGCTGTAAAAGCACAAAGGCAGTGCCCTGACTTACAGAGAGAGGAAAGTACCGGAGTGCTGCCCTCAACAAGGCGTTGATTATCTAACGCTACTTGACGTCCGTTCAGCCAGGCGTCTGTGGCACGAGCTGAAGTGCCAGTCGAGCTCCGCAACCAGTCTGTGTGGAAGATTTGAGAGGCAAGAGTGGTGATCTGTGCCCGCCGCTCTGAGCCGCACTTGGAGTCCCACGTTGGCTTCACGTCTCAGAGGCGTCGATGCTGTGAGGGCGGACGGCCAGCTGAGGGTTTGGTAGATCTGTGAAGTACCCACAGTGGTGCGCTGCTTATGGGCGGTGCGTGTGCCCGCTACTGGACTAACTGGTGCCTTTTTTGTGAACGGACATTCTGCTAAATCCTGGTGTGGCCTTTTAAAGAGGGGACTTTGGTCTTCTCTTACGTTAGTTTTGGTCACAGGTTCTTGGGTACTTCTCTATTATCGGACTGCCATGCACTGCCAGTCATTTGCGTCACGATAATAGAAAAGTACCGTTGATTGGGTAGAAAGCTGCTAGTCGTTGATGTCTGCCACACCAAAGAGCCTCTGTCACTAATCAGGGAGAGGATGTGGTGGTGGGCCACCGCTACCAGTACTTGGGGGGGTCCACGTCAATGACAGCGTGAACTGGGCGTGTAACACAGAGGGACTTGAGAAGAAATGGCAGAGCAGGCCGCTTTGTGCTCAGGAGGCTGAGCTTTTAATGTGACGAGTGACATCCTGTGTCACAGATTGTGTGCTGTGCTGTCAACGTCACTTCAGGAGGGGCAAAGGCAGGCTCAGTTATGGGACACCCGCTGGAGGAGACAAACGTGACGGCCATTATGAACACTGCTGCCCATCCTGTCAGTGCCACGCTAGCATGTAGCAACCAAGAGGAGTCTGTCAAGGAACGCCAGGGGGGCACCTTCATGCCAACGGCAACACCCCTTTAGAGACCCCCCCCCCCCCCACTCGGGACTGGGCCTGCTGTCGTATCACTGAGGGGGCTTATTGTTGTTTGTTTGAACTTTTATTTGTCACAAAGGGAATACGATGCCAGTCAGTCGGTCAGTCAGTCAGTCAGTCAGTCGGTCTTATTGTGCACCGCCTGTGCAGTTTAACATCTGGAATGACTTAGAAAGAGAATTGAAGTTCTCAGCTCACGTCTTCAGTCCTGTTGTTGAACACAAGAAGCGTTTTGGTTCTTCTTCTCTTGATCTCGAGCCAACTTTAAAAGAGGGTGAGTGGAACTTCTGCACTTTGTGATTGAAAAGTAAAAAAGAAAAAAGAATTCATTCACATGTCTGAGTGCAGCCGACTCCTCTGTGGCTTTGACGGCTTCTCTACGCCCGTCTCGCTTCGCTCGTCCGCCAGTTTGGAGTCTCGCCATCGCTGCACTCGCTTATTGTGTTGGTGGATTCCTTCCTTTGTTTCCACGCTTTTGACTTTAAGTGGATGTGAAGAAGTCACAGCCAGCGCCGCACTCTGATGGAGCGAGCCGTGAAAAGCCACTCCATGTCACGAGACTCCAGGCGGGTCCGACTCCTTCAGTTTGTCATTTTGAATGGTGACGTTTGCTGTTCCTCCAAGCCCCGTCTGTCCCTTCATTAATGGTACTGTCACAGCCGTGTCATTTATAGGGTCTCTCTGTGACGCTCACTACTGGTGGATCCTATCTATCTATTATATAGCGCCTTTCACTCTATCTATCTATCTGTCTACAGTGGGAATGGAAAGTATTCAGACCCCCTTCAATTTTTCACTCTTTGTTATATTGCAGCCATTTGCTAAAATCATTTCAATTAATTTTTTCCCTCATTAATGAACACACAGCACCCCATATTGACAGACAAAAAAAAAAAGGAATTTTTGAAATTGTTGCAGATTTATTAAAAACACGGGGGTCTGCTGGAGCCAATCCCAGCCAACACAGGGCACAAGGCAGGAAACAAACCCCAGGCAGGGCACCAGCCCACCGCAGCATATCTATCTATCTATTATATAGTGCCTAGAACGTCTTTCTTTCTTTCTTTCTTTCCAGCCAGCTTGATTAGTGTAGACGCCTTGTGCTTTTCTTGTCTGTTGTTATTCATTTTTTTTTTTTTTGTTTTCTTTCATGTCATTGTTTTCTCCAGAATTCCTCTTAAAAAGTTCCGCACCATCAGACGGACCCTGTCTGATTCGGGTCGAACAATTGAAGAGCTCCTGGCAGGCAACGAGGCCCTGAAGTACAATCTGGGCTTCCCACCCAGCAACGAGCCCACCCCGGAGACTCTGAAGAACTACCTTGACGTGAGTAGCCACTCGAAGGGTAAAGCGGTCCTCGACTTTTTGTTGATTTGTCCCCCAGTTGTGTCAAACATTTCTTCCGTTATCTTAACAGTATTATCCTTACGTTCAGTTAAGCTTTATTAAGTCCTGCTGTCCCCACCGTTTTTCTTTTTTTTTTCTTCTTATTCTCACATTCTTTCTTTTTTCTACACTCGGTGGTGTCGTGGCGCTGCCCTCAAGAATGCTCAGTAGACCCCCCATTGTGTTCCTTTATTTTATCTTTTCAGGTCATTTTAGATGAATGGTGGCATCATGTGACACGGATGCCAGCTCGTGGGTCTGCGGCCGCCTTTACTCCCCCTTGGCGTTTGCTGCACGTCCCTCCCTCAGGAATTTGTGACCTTCTTTATTGTGTTGCCACCAACATTCCTTCACAACATGGCAGGCGTGTCTTCTGAATGTTTTGCTGCTCCCAGAAGTGATTTATGTTCCCAGTTACTTCACATTACTGGTGGTTCGCCATTCCGAGTGTGTGCCACTTTGATATTTTATTATCATAAATGGAATCCCAGCTTAGGTGGACCCTGTCCTCTTGTCTGGCTGGGTTGCCAATGTAATGGATGGTACAGAAGATGGGTAGGCGCTGCGCTGTCTCAGCCAGGAGGCTGGCATGAGATGCCCCCATGGAGTGAGAAACAGGTGGACGGGCATCCTGGTGGGGGTGAACAGAACTCCCCTACCCGGCCAGTGTAGGACTGTGTAAAGGGTGGCAGCCCGTTTCATGTCAGATGGCAGTGGGTGACTGCGGCTTCCCTCGTATTTGTAACTGTAATGCGCTTTTAGTCAAATTAGAGAGAATTGAGTCAAACTGTTTACCTCAATCAGTGCGTTTCCATGCACAGATGTAGCCGGGGTAAGGCGAGTAACTCGGTTCAAGCAGAAAACAGAAGGTAATCCAGGGGTCTGCAAGGCCAAACCCCGACACGAACACACGGGCACAGTCCCGGGTTCAAATAAAGGGTTAACCACCTCCTCTCCAATATGTCACCACCGCACTGCCCTCCTCCAGTCAAGTCTTGCCCCTCTACCTCCCAGCTCCGACTTACCTTGGTTCAGGGAGGTGCCCCCTTTTATTACAGACCTGGCAGTACTTGAGGTGCCAGGGCCATCACCCGATCAAAGTACTCCGGGTCACACAGAAGTCCATCATCGCAGTAGGGAGCAGGTCTCCCTACAGCGTCCTCTTGCGGTACCCTGTGACCCCAGCAGGGCTGCTCTGCCTAACTACATTTCCCAGCATGCCCTGCTGGACGCCGATAACCAGGGCTGCTGCCGTCTAGCGTGCTGAGGGCATAGAAACCCCCAGTGGTATCTTTTCTTTTTAATGGGCAGTTCATCCTTCCAGGTCTGCTCCCTCTCCTGGCCGGGATGCCCATCCAACCCACGTGGCATCTACACCACGTTTACCTGGAGATCTTACACGCCAGCGTCATTAAACTGAGATAAACGTCCTCATCTGCCACCCTGAAGTCTGTGATGATTTCTAACTCCGTGTAGTCCTTGGTGTGCCCAGAAGTAAGTGACACTCGCCCTCACTTTACATCCTCGACCTCGGTCCCCAAAGACTCATCATATGACCACCGTGTCACCTGGTCACTCGGCTTCAGCACACGTGTAGCAGATGGCTGGATTAAAACTAGAGTGGCACTCTTAATAGGATTTGATGCCACACTCTGTTCTCTGCTCGGCTGTGTGGTTGAGCCCTGCCAGGGAGTGGAGCGGCGATACGTGTGCCCCCTGCCATAGCCGCACTGCTGCTGCTACTACAATAATGGTACTAATAATAATAATAATAATGCCGTTAAAGGAGTTGTGTGTTCGGTCACTCGTTACTTTAGGAAGTCATCGGACTGCTTAACGTTACGTGCGTTTTGACGCCCTTGAGATCGGGTTCAGCACCGTGTGAGTGTTTGGCTCATCGGCTTACCGTAAACTTCACGATTTCTGAAATACTAAGACCGAATATTTCAACGAGGAGAAGGACTGACGCGATTGCGTGTGCACTTGATGACGGCGGTCAGTTCTACCCGCGGCTGCTGAACCCGTTTGTGGAGCTAAGCAGGCGATCCGAGTGCAGACTGCCAAGTCCTCAACTGTAACCCGGTTAAGGGTTTACGTGGCCACATAAGCGGGTTACCCGCAGAGCATTCAACGGAGCCCAACGAGTCCCTTTCTGTTACCGGATTGAGGGTTTAGTCGCCAGGCTTGTGAGCGTAAGCAGGTTATCTGTTTAAATCCGTGGCAGTGCCCTTCTCGTCACAGCTCGGTGTTTTGTAGTCGTCTCCCCTTCTTTAATAATGAAGCTCTATGACTCCATGGAGCACAGCAGGCCCACCCTGCACGGCTGACGTTCTCATACCCATGATGCTCGAGGCCTAAATGGTGCTCGGTGAGTGTTGGCATCTCTCAGTCCTTGGCAGAGTTCAGTGTCCTCTGCTAACAAGCGAGGCTTCAGACAGACCAGCATGTGCTGTGACAACGGTGTGCCCGTTTAGAGCGTCTGCAGCGCTTCATCCTCACGCCCATCACGTCGGAGAGCCGTCACCCTCCTAGTGGGACACGTGCTCTCCCGTATCTCAGTCTTGCCCTCCGATGTTTGTTCCTCGCCCGCTTCCCGTCAGAGCTGCTGCCAGTTTGGTGTGTTCAGGCATTGTGTGCCAGCAGGAGTGTGGCGTGAAGCCCGTGGTAACGTGGTGAGCTCACAGCAAGGCCCCTTCAGCAGACTCACACATGCACTCTGGAAATGACGAGATGTTTGGCAGATTGCTGACTGATAATAAATGACGCGCCTTTTTATTTTTATCAAAGAAGCCACCGCCCTATGCCAAGCAAAAAAACAAACCAGTTACACAGTTCATGGCCGTCAACAGGGGTGGTTGGGAGTGCCAGAAAAAAGTTCAAAGAAGTAAATGAGTCGGGTGGTCTGATCGGAATTTGGGTGCAGGCGTCGTGTGGCGGTGAATAGCTGGGCCATGGAAAATGAACCTGGCACTGAGTGTGTGCCCAGACATCCCCTCGACATATCGGACCTGATGTTCTTTAGAGGACCCTCATTGAGTGCCACATGAACTAACATTTGTGTGTTCTCAGTAACTGGCTGCCTCCACAAGACCTATAGAATAAAATGGTGGGCTGCCAACCCCACGGAGGAGCGACTGACTAGTAAAGCGCTCCCAGTCTGTGCCAACAGCGTCAGCATGGCACAGTGCCCCTCCGTCAAGAGCCGCTGCTTATCGAGGATGAGGAGGGCATACATCACTTGGGCTTCTCCTGTTGTCGTGTGTGTAGATTTGGGGGCCGCATCAGGCTGATGACACCGCAGTCCGAGACCCCAGCAGAGTTTAGCTGACATGAATTGTATGACGTGAACCCGAGTCTTTGGTTGAAACGAAGATCATGAAGGTGCAGCATTAAACATTTCCAGCCATTTCTTCCACCTGCCCTGGCAGTTGCGTCTTTTTGATTACATTTATCCAAATCTCCGTCTTCAGTCCTCTCCACGCTTGTAGATAGACAGATAGATAGATAGATAGACAGATACTTTATTAATCCAAAGGGGAAATTCACATAATCCAGCAGCAGCAGCATACTGATACAAAAAAAAACAATATTAAATTAAAGAGTAATAAAAATGCAGGTAAAAACAGACAATAACTTTGAGTAATGTTAGCATTTACTCCCCCGGGTGGAATTGAAGAGTCGCATAGTGGGGGGGTCTGTCAGTGGAGCAGGACGGTGACAAAAGTCTCACTGAAGCTGCTCCTCTGTCTGGAGATGATCCTGTTCAGTGGATGCAGTGGACCCTCCATGATTGACAGGAGTCTGCTCAGCGCCCGTCGCTCTGCCACGGATGTCAACCTGTCCAACTTTACTCCTACAATAGAGCCTGCCTTCTTAACAAGTTTGTCCAGGCGTGAGGCGTCCTTCATCTTTATGCTGCCTCCCCAGCACACCACCGCGTAGAAGAGGGCACTCGCCACAACCGTCTGGTAGAACATCTGCAGCATCTTAGTGCAGATGTTGAAGGACGCCAGCCTTCTAATGAAGTATAGTCGGCTCTGTCCTCTCTACACAGATCGTCAGTATTGGCAGTCCAGTCCAGTTTATCATCCAGCTGCACTCCCAGGTATTTATAGGTCTGCACCCTCTGCACAGTCGCCTCTGATGATCCGGGGGTCCATGAGGGGCCTGGGCCTCCTAAAATCCACCACCAGCTCATTGGTCTTGCTGGTGTTCAGGTGTAGGTGGTTTGAGTCGCACCATTTAACAACTCCTTGATTAGGTTCCTGTACTCCTCCTCCTGCCCACTCCTGATGCATCCCCATCATGTCCCATCGGGGTCTTCTCTTTTTGGATTTCTCTCGTCTCTCTGCACATCAGCAGGGTTACTAGTGCTGGAGACCCCCTGACTCGGTCATCTTTAACCTGAACCCTCCTGGATGTCATCAGCTCCTCCACTTCTACAGTTCAGGGGTCGTTCTTAGGGCTCTGCTGGCGTGCTGCCCCCGTCTTGATGTCTGGAAGGCTGGGTATCAGAAGGGGGGGGTGCTTTGGGGGTTTTCAGTTTTTATTTTGTTTGTGATGCATAGCCACTGGTTTAAATGGGAGCCAGTTAGCTGGTCGGCTGCTTTGTCATTTGCACCTCGTTGTTAACTGGTGGCAGGAGCCAATGTCACACCTACAGTAAGCGTTGCTGTTTGTCAGAGTACAAGACGCCATTTTGTGTGCCAGCAAGTGCGTTGATCGTCGTTGAGCTTATTATTGTAGCAGCCTGTCAGTCTGGACTCATTAAGGAACTGAAGACCTCCACGTGCAGCACATCAGATGCCACGAGGAAGAAGGCCACCTCAGGAGCTCCCTAAACTCCCGCCATCCAGAAGCCTGAGCTCATTTCAGTGCAGTTTGCAGCAGGTGGCGTCACATGGCGGGTGACTTGCTGCCTGCCCTCCCTGATCTCACTGGGTTTGTCACCTTAGTGAGCGGAGGGGAAGACCCCCGGAATGGCCGGTCAGCTGAGCTTTAACTGAAAAGGACTTTGACCGACTCGGGTTTGTGAGCGTTGAAGAAGAATGAAAGCCTGCCCTGATGTTGGCGTCCCCGTGTCATTACCGCTATAAGAGACCCCTCGGCTAATGGGATTCGGAGTGACATTTTGAGAAGCACTTCCTGTGTTCCTGTCGAGTCCCCGACTCGTTCTTTAGTTTGCGTGTGTTGGTATAAAGTTTTGAACGCACCGATGCCAATGTGGGCCTCAGTGGGTGTAGTCACAGCTTATAAGCACTCGGCCCTGTCAGGTGTTTGTGACCTCGAGGTCACCTTAGAAGCGACGGAGCCGAGTGAAGACGGCCAGCAAAGCCACCGCTGTGTCACTTGAGACGTTCACCTTTGTTTTTGTTTTAAGTGCTCTTGTCCTGAACGTTCCTAGCGTTCGTGTAGCCGTTGACGTTATTTATTTGATGATGTTTGTCGAGTCGGAGCTACAGATCGGTCTTAACGGTTTACCAGTCAAGGTCGTGATCTCCTGCCAGGGCACTTTCAAGCTCCTTTTCATAAGAGCACAGCCGGCCTAAACCAGCCTCGTCCTGCTGCTGAGCTGGCCCTGGTCACATGATCTTAAGGAGCGGACTTTGCCCCGTAGGTACGCTGGGTGCCGCCTGCAGCGCAGTTGCTCACGATGGAGAAGTTTCTGGCTCCTGTGTTCGAGGAGGGCAGCATGGTGCCACTGCAGGTCCTGTGCCCTTGGCACTTGAATGCCAGTTCCATCGTCGGTGCTTTCTGTGTTGATCCCCTAGTTGAAAAGTGAAGGCGATCTGAGAATGACACGGTAACTGCAATGCACAGACGCTGACGCAGGGCAACACGTTTGCAGTGGCTCATGGGTAGTTTGAACATGGACGCTCCGCCACAATATTGCACCATCGCTGAAGAATTCACCGGAGTCGGCGTTCTTTGCCCAGAAGGGTGAAACCTGCTGAAATTGACAGAAGGGTGTTGGTTCAGTTCAGTAAGCTGTTTGGGCGTCCATCTTGCTGTAAACTTCACGGCACCCGAGTCATCGTGCAGATCCACAGCTGAGATCCAAATGTCCGTCTTCTCTGATGATTGGCCGTTGTCGGTTACGCTTGTTCTTCTCACTTTAAACCTTCGTACCCGTTCAGAAGCGCTGCGGCGAGTCCTGCAGTTCTGTGCTGAGCCCACATCCTCCTGTGGATTTCACTTCCTCTGCCCAAACTAATGGGCGCCATGGCACAGTCCTGCAGTGGAGCATCCGTCCTCCGTTGGCCTTGGCTTGGACTGGTCTGACGACTCCGAGTGCCGCACTGTGTGTGTGTCTGAATTACCCACAAGCCTTTGCGAATGTGTTGTATTGTGGCAGCTTCTCTCCGCTGCTGTTACCTCGTGATTTTCACTTTGCCCTTACTTTTTGATTTACTCTCGTTCTTAGAACAAGTAGGGCATGAGAAGCATTGCCAAGAATACAACTGATGTCTTCACCCCGAGTTATGGGGGCCTGTCTCAGAAAAGTGGTCAGGAGCCGATCAGTGCACCCCTGAGTGTGAAAAGCACACTTTACAGGGACACACTCGAGACAGGAAGTGCCAGCTGAGGGCCCACAAGGATACCAGAGAAAGGTGTGGACAAACGACGAGGGTCCCTGTAAGGCGAGACTGGCCATTGAGACCCGGTGACCACTACTAGCAGTACCTCCTGGCAGCAGGGCACAGCGGGTGCCACAGAGCACAGGTGACCTCAGGGTCCACGGCTGTGCCAGAGTGGGAGCTGCTCAGAGCTGACAAACACACCTTTGATAACGATGGCTGGGCAGGCTGCCAGTGATGGTCATTACTGGTGGCCTCTTCTGGTGTTGGCATGGTCAACAGCCAAGGTGGTAGCACTCCGGGATTGTTGAGTTCATTTTTAGGAAGACATTTTAAAGCTGATTTGTGTTTTTACTGGGATGCACAGACCAGTGTTTCTTCATGCCAGTGCCAAACTCGGAATAATGGGGAGGGTTACGTCAGGAAGGGCATCCAGTGTGAAATTTTGCCAAATCAATATGTGGACAACAAGACAGATTTCCATACCGGATCGGTCAAAGCCCGAGTTAATAATGGCCGCCACCAGTACTGTCAGCCAACAGGGGGAGACTGGGCTACTGTTAGCTGAAGAAGAAGAGGGGAGTGACGGAGGAGGAAGATAAAGAGAGTGGCACTGAGGGAAGGACCTTTGAATGTTGGCAGTGTGACTGATAAGGGGAGAGAGTTAGCAGATATGATGGAGAGAAGGAAGGCTGATATAATGGAGTCAGGGTTATTCTGAAGGAACAGCATGTCAAGACTGTTTGGAGGTGAAAAGAGTGTCAGACAGAGTGAGGATGATGAAGATGGACACTGGAGGGGTGATGATGAATGTTGTTAGTGAATGTGCCCCACAAGTTGGGTGTGCAGTGGATGAGAGAGAAGATTTCTGGAGTGAGTTGGATGAAGTGATGAACAGAAAGTGGTGATTGGAGTGGATGTCAATGGACATGTTGGTGAAGAAGAGGAGATGATGGGTAGGTCTGGTGTCAAGGAGAGGAATGAAGAAGGTCAGAGGATAGTGGATTTTGCCAAAAGGATGGACATGGCTGTGGTGAATACGTATTTTAAGAAGAGGGAGGAACACAGGGTGACATACAAGAGTGGAGGAAGATGCCCACAGGTAGATGACATCCTATGGAGGAGAGTTGATCTGAAGGAGACTGAAGACTACAAAGTGGTGGCAGGGGAAAGTGTAGTTAAGCAGCATAGGGTGGTGGTCTGTAGGATGACGTTGGAGATCAAGAAGAGGAAGAGAGTGAGGGCAGAGCCAAGGATCAAATGGTGGAAGTTGAAAAAGGAAAACTGTAAGGTTGAGTTTAATGAGGAGGGGAGACTGGCACTGGGTGGCAGTGAAGAGTCACCAGACAGCTGGGAAACTACAGCAGATGTAGTAAGGATGACAGCAAGAAGGGGACTTGGTGTGACATCTGGAAAGAGGAAGGAGGAAAAGGAGACCTGGTGGTGGAATGAGGAAATACAGGAGAGTATACAGAGGAAGAGGATGGTGAAGAAGAAGTGGGATAGTCAGAGAGATGTAGAAAGTAGACAAGAGTACAAGGAGCGAAGGCTAAAGAAAAGGCGTATGATGATTTGTATGAGAGGTTGGACACTAAGGAGGGAGAAAAGGACCGGTGGGCTACAGAGAGGGGCTGAGCTGGGAAAGATGAGCAGCAGGTTAGGGTGATAAAGGATAAAGATGGAAACAAGTGAGGAAGAGTGTGATGAGATGGAAAGAGGACTGTGAGAGGCTGATGAATGAAGAGAACGAGAGAGAGAGAGAAGAGGATGGATGATGTGGAGATAGTGAATCAGGAAATGCAACGGATTAGCAAGGAGGAAGTAAGGACAGTGATGAAGAGGATGAAAAATGGAAAGGCCGTTGGTCCAGATGACATACCTGTGGAAGCATGGGGGTGTTTAGGAGAGATGGCAGTGGAGTTTTTAATCAGATTGTTTAATGGAATCTTGGAAAGTGAGAGGATGATGAGGAGTGGAGAAGAAGTGTACTGGTGGGCCGATATTTAAGAATAAGGGGGATGTGCAGGACTGTAGGAACTACAAGGGATAAAAGTGATGAGCCACAGCATGAAGTTATGGGACAGAGTAGTGGAAGCTCAGTTAAGAAGTGAGGTGATGATTAGTGAGCAGCAGGATGGTTTCATGGCAAGAAAGAGCACCACAGAGGAGATGTGAGGATGTTGATGGAGAAGTAGAGAAAAGAGCAGAAGGAGTCGCATTGCGTCTTTGTGGACCTGGAGAAAACAAATGACAGGATGACTGAGAGGAGCTGTGGTATTGAATGAGGAAGTCGGGGAGTAGCAGAGAAGTACATAAGAGTGGCACAGGATATGAACGAGGGGAGTGTGACAGTGGAGAGGTCTGGGGTGGGAGTGACGGAGGTGGGATTACGTCAGGGATCAGCTCTGAGCCCTTTGTTATCTCCAGTGGTGATGGACAGGCTGACAGACGAGATCAGACAGGAGTCCCCGTGGACTGTGATGTTTACTGGAGAGGAGGAGAGGAATGAAGGTCAGTAGGACCACCAAGACAGAATGCATGTGTGAGAGTGAGAGGAAGGTCAGTGGAGTGGTGAGGATGAGGGGAGTAGAGTTGGTGAAGGTGGAGGAGTTTAAATACTTGGGATCAACAGTACAGAATAACAGGGAGTGTGGAAGAGAAGTGAAGAAGAGAGTGGAGAAGAGCGTCAGGAGTGATTTGTGACAGACGGGTATCAGCAAAGATCTACAGGACGGTAGTGAGACCAGCTATGTTATGTGGGCTGGAGACGATGACACAGGAGACAGAGCTGGAGGTGGCAGAGTTGAAGATGCTAAGATTGGCATTGGGTGTGACGAGGATGGACATTAGAGGGTCAGCTCAGGTGGGACGGTTTACAGACAAAGTCAGAGAGGCGAGACGGCGTTGGTCTGAAGAGACGTTGGGTATACTGGGAGAAGGATGTTAAGGACAGAGCTGCCTGGTATGAGGAAGGCCTAAGAGGAGGTTTATGGATGTGCTGAGAGAGGACATGCAGGTGACGGGTGTGACAGAGCAAGATGACGAGGACAGGAAGAGATGGAAGAAGATGATCTGCTGTGGTGACCCCTAACAGGAGCAGGTTAAAGGCCAGCAGACTGCTTTAATTCTTCAAGCTGATTTGAACTTTGATTTATTTATTGACCTGCACATTAAACTTCTTAAATAAAAGAGAGATGTTTTTTTCTGCCGGTCAGTCGTTTCTTTGTCCCGTCTCGACTCGCACACTACAAGGGGTCTGAGTTCAGCCACAACCTGGCATGGTGGCCTCTGATAATCTCATTTGCCACACAAACAAAAAGAAATATAACAGAAAAAGAAATTGACAAAGTCAACCATAAAACAGAAAATAAATAAAACGGTGGAAAAGCCCTGCGTGTTACACAACACCTTCCATGACAGTGACCTTACAAAGACGACGCCATTATTAAAAGTTGCAGTAAGACGATGAGGTGTAGTGTAAGACGTTGCAGGTCTCCACCGTGCGAAGGTGTACTCGCTCTCGAGGCGCTCATTACAGCCCATCTGTATTTATTTATTTATGTGCCACCTGAAGTGCCCTGTTGCTTGTTAGCCTGCTGTGCCGTTTGATTTCCTTTTTGTTTCCCAGGACGCGTAGACAAGAAGACACCAGCGGGGCAGACGGCCTGTTTGGTGAGCTCTGCTGTCTCCTGACGTCATGGCTGACTTTCTAACTCTTAAGGGCCGACTGAATGAAGCTGGAGATGTCATTGACGTCACCGACTTGTATTCATAAATTGATGTAAAAGTCGCTGATAATTGCATGGGCGTCGGTGGCATTGCAGTGACTGTGCAGCCCCTTTTCACTTCCCTCGGTGGTCTCATCGTCTTCTGTTCTTCCTTCACAGGCCCAGTACTATGGAGATATTGGGATTGGGACGCCACCTCAGCCCTTCACGGTGGTTTTTGACACCGGCTCCTCTAACCTGTGGGTGCCCTCCATCCACTGCTCACTCACAGATATCGCTTGCTGTAAGTTGGTTGGCACGAGTTTGTGTTGCTGTTGGACTAACTGAAGATATTAAAATGTGTTCTTCGTGTCAATATGAGCGTTTATTTTGACGAAGTGCTTAACTTTCTCCATTTAAGAACGTCAAGGCTGTCTTGGCGTATATTTGTATTTTTGTTGACTTTGTCTGTGGTAATAAATCCTAGGCAGCTCTGTGACTGGTCTGGCAGGAGGAGGTCACTCTTTAGATTTGCTTATGGAGCAGGTTGACAGCCATGGTGGAGGTGTAAGACCTGACATTCGAGCTAATCCTCGCTGTGTCTGAAGCGTCAAGGTGATAGCCGGACATTCTCAGATCTGCTGAATCGTTTGAGGGCGATGGGGCTGAAGCCTCTCGTGACAGCAGAAGACCACCGGACTTGCTGTATCTCATGCAGGACCTGACGATTGGCTCCTGCCGATCAAGGACAGTTGTGCAGACTCCACATAGACAGGGTGTGATCCACTGGTCCCCAGCTGGTGGAGCTTCCGTAAACTGTTGGTGGCTCCACAGCAGCCCTGGGCCAGGTGACCTTAGAGACACGAGCAACCGCTTGAGTCGAATGTGTGGGTGTGTGAAGGGTTAGCCTGCTGCTCCTCCGGATTTCTTTCAGAGCTCCTTCCTTCATCCAGACACGTTCAGAGTTTTGTTGTTTCAGTTTCTTCACCTCGTGGGACTGGCAGCTCAGAAAAATTCCAGTTGAGCTCCTGGCCTAAGGGTGCAATTCAGCGTGCGTTAACATGTCTGTTAAATCTAAAATGGCAGACAGAAACCGAGTAACCTCTTTGGTCTTTTTCAGTGGTTCATCACAAGTATAATTCTGCAAAATCAAGCACCTACGTCAAGAATGGAACGGCGTTTGCGATCCAGTATGGCACTGGGAGCCTTTCTGGGTACCTCAGTCAGGACACCTGCAAGGTAAAGCTTTGCTTTTTAAAGGTCCACCCTGGTTTAACAAATTCAATAAAAAAATCAGGTGTATGAGTGGGTGGTGAGTTTACAGCATGGCGTGTTGTGCCAAACGTGAGCGCTCTGATTAAACACTCACAGGAGGTGAGAGGAAGGGAGGAAGTACTGTCACTAGAAAATGAAGAAATGACGACGTTCAGTCCGGTGCTGGGCAGAGCCTCGTAGCTGGCACCTGCCAGTCACACTGGGCCCTTTGCAAAAGACATTCATTACGCAACCCTTCGGTTTTGTTTCAATTAAATAATGAATATCACGTTTTTAGCCAAATCGACACCAATGGCTAAGAAGAAAACAAGAACATGATTGTCATTGGAAGCATCTTTCTATTTCATAATCTATATATATAATCGACCAAGTCGCCTGACCATGGGGTACGCACGACGGAGCCCCGTCCTCCCAACTCAGCCTCCTCCCGTGCCCACCTTTGCTCTCGAGACATGCGCGCTGCCCGCCCCCAACACCTCACCAAACATACGTTTACACGCTGCATACAGCGATTCCCATCCGTGACAAACAGGCTTCTTCTTCGATGGTCCTACATTAACAGGGAAAACCTTTGTCTACAAAACCTTGATTGATACCATCAGAGCTAGGGGAGACATTCCTACAACCGCAGCATCTACAGCAAGGCTTCCCAAAGTGGCTGATATCGACCCCCTGGGGTCGATTTGAACTTTCTAGGGGTCGATAGTTTCAATAAAAAAATTTGGGGGTCGACGACAGCAAAAATAGACCCCCTTACTGCTGCTATTTGTTTGTTACTTCAAAATATCTACGATTCCAATAGGTACCTAATTAAGAAGTCAAATAATTCAAAAAAACACTTTTTAGATAAAAACACATTACATACCAAACTTGTGAACGAAAAGGTAAAACGTGTCATTAAAAGAGTCACACGTAAGAATGCATGAAAATACACGTAGCGCAAACATGTCTGTGCATTGTCTTAACGAACTTATCAAAGCAAGTGTGGACATGAAAAACCGTTGCATGTGACTAGGGGGTCGATGGTTTTAAAAGTTTTTGGTAAAGGGGTCTGCGGCCGAAAAAAAGTTTGGGAACTCTTGATCTACAGGAATAGCTGCAGCATTGTTAGTGGGTGGACGTACTGCACATTCCGTTTTTAAAATACCGTTGAAGCCGACTATTACTTCCACATGCAGCTTCAAACCTACCTCGCCACACGCTCAACGTCTTCTGCAATCCAAATCGATAATATGGGACGAGGTGCCAATGACATACGCATTCCAGGCAGTTGACAGGTTATTACGTGACCTCACGGGTGACACGCAGCCATTTGGAGGGAAAACAATACTATTGGGTGGAGATTTCCGACAAATACTCCCCGTCATTATGCGTAACAAGCAACCTTTGTGGCGTCACATGCATGTTCTTACACTGACGACAAATATGAGAGCTCTTCCTCACGAACAACATTTCGCAAAATGGCTCCTCGATGTTGGAGACGGAAAAAGTAGAACAGCTGTAACATTACCTTCACGTTGTTTTCCTTTTAATTCTGATCCTGTTCAACAACTATGTGGTGACATCGACTTCTCAACTGTCACTCCGGAAAAACTCAATCTATACGCGAGTACGCGATCTATATATATTAAGTGTCACCAACGAAGACTCGCTACACCTTAATGAACCGTACTGGAACTTATCCCTACCGATGAAGTAACTTTCACCAGCGTTGACTCCATCGTCACAGACGATCCCGCAGATCAACTTTCATTCCCCAAAGAATTTCTTAACAGTCTTACCCCCACTGGCATGCCTCCGCATAAAATCAAAATTGGTTCAGTCGTCATGCTTCTCAGAAACCCCATGCCAGCAAGAGGTCTCTGTAATGGCACTAGACTGACTGTTCCCAGCATTCACCGCAGTGTGCTGGAGTGTAAGACTATCACATCATCTACCTCACAAACTGTCCTTATTCCCCGGATTTCTGACTCCTCTAAGATTTCTTTCATCGTTTGCAGTTCCTTTAAAAACAAATCCATTGACATCACAGAACACACACTAAGACTGTGTAATTATTCGATGGCTTTAAAATATTACATATTATGATCGAGACTTTTTTTTAAATAGGTGCGCCGTGAATAATTAAGATTGATCCAATTCAGTTGTAAAATATTATTATTTTGTTTTTTTATTATTATTCCTAGTAACTGGAACGCTTGCTGATTTTATTCACCTGGTTTTCAGATCGGGGACCTCGCGGTCGAGAGTCAAGTGTTTGGTGAAGCCATCAAGCAGCCCGGAGTTGTCTTCATTGCCGCCAAGTTTGATGGCATTCTGGGCATGGCGTACCCCAGGATCGCAGTCGATGGAGTCGTCCCGGTGTTTGATAATATAATGAAGCAGAAGAAGGTTGAGAAGAACGTATTCTCCTTTTACCTGAACAGGTGAGACGCCGATTATTGAATATATGAAAGTACTTTTACAGAGTCTTCTCTGTGTGTGTGTGTGTGTGTGTGTGTCTGTCCGAGTCTGGACTGCGTTCTTTATAGAAGCCATTAACCGTCACACACGCATGTGTACAAAGACAATCAAATTATTAAAAGCAGTTGATTACCAAAGAGCTCCAGAGTCTTGCAGCTGCTGTTGATTAGTGGCAAGAAAACGAGGCGGACGCAGCGTGATGTGTCATTTACTTGAAATGTCACAGTCTCAAGTCTCTCAAAGTACTCCAGTCATGAGGCAGAAAGTCAGTGCACCGCCTGAAGCGATCATTTAGATTTTATACGAGGAGGAGGAGGTTAGGAGCGGGCACTGATACAGGGCATTGCCACACCCATCACATGACAAACCAACTCAGGATCCAGATTCGGACCCGAGTGCAGCCATACAATGGGTGACACCTCAGCACCACACCAGTTTAGATGGAATGGAACACTGGGAGGTTTTATGGTGGCTGGAGTGCCAATTCTGCCACCAGCGCCCAAGTTTTTCCCTGCAGGTTGGAGGGCTGGATGCAGATTAACGTCATACCCAGGATGGAGCAGTGCAGGTTAAGGGCCCAAAAGAGCGGAGTGCCTTTTGGCATTTACAGGATTCAAACCGACATATATGGACACGTCAAGATTTGATCTTCATTTAAACACAATCTGTAGATCACCTTTCATGATGTTGTCCTCTGTGGCTCCGCCCTCGTAGAAGTGTAACAGGACAGTGAGGAGGGCTCCACCCACTGCTGACATCACGCTCCCCCCTCCCCTCTCCCCTCGGCCCGGAGCCTCTCTCTCAGATTAGCGTGAATATCTTGCTCCTGCAAGTGAACTGTGATGCTCGGCATGATGGGAGAAGTCGCAAAGTCAGCCGGAATGTTCAAGCAAATTCTAGAAAAAAAAACCCCAATCTGACTCTATTAAGTAGTTCACTCATTGGCTAGCTAAGCGAAGGTAAGGTACACCCCGAGGGTGGCACGTAAGTGAAGATGGTCCCGCCACGCCAGCCACCCCCACCCCCCTCGGCCCGCTGTGTGTGTCTCAGATTTGCAAAAATAAATGGGGACTGTAAGCGGACTGTGATACTCACAATGAAGTCACAAAATGAACCGGAATGTTCAAGCAAATTCTAGAAAAACCCGATCTGAATCCGTCACGTAGTTCTCTCGTGAAAAGTGGACAGACAGACGTTGGGTTTTATATAGAGAGATGATGGACACAGGTTAGCGGGTCATGTGTTGGCTCATTTTGTATCTCGTTATTGTTTGGTTGTTAAGTAAGGAAAAAAAAAAAACAATTAAAGGGTCCGAGTCTTGAATAGCAAGGCAGCTAAAATGAGGAGAAAAGAAGTTAATTGGCATCAAAAATGAGCCACTAAATGGTTAGAATGAGAACCTGCAGGATCGGAGTTAGACATCCTGATGGGCAGCAGCCCTGCGATGACCCCGTGGATGATGGGAGCTCCTCGGAGAAGCCAACCTGACCACACAAACTTCTCATGTTGTGCTACTTCACAAGTCCAGGATCAGCCGACAAGCTAAAGTGTGCAAAGAAAGGAAGTTCTCAGCTTAAACGTAAGGCAGACAGCAAACTGTCGGTACGGTGGCTCCATTGGTTCACCTTTGTGCATCCCAGTTGGCCTGAGTTTTGTTTCCCAGCTCCCTTTTAATCGGCCTCTTTTTCTGATATTAGAAGTTAAGGTGGCCTTTGCTTGTTTTCAGAATTGAGGTACGGTCTGTGAATCCAGAGACTGCTCATCTTTCAAAGGGCTTAACTCGGCAAGATTTCTTGGCTTTAGTCTCGTGGAGATCATTTTTGACCTTTTCCTGTTCAGACAGAGGCCACCTCTTAGCCGAAGTCCTCGGTTTTATTCTACGGCTCCATTATCTCTGAATTAAAATCATGTGTCTTCAATCTTACATGAGATTAGTTGGATTTTTGAGCCGCTGATAATCGAGGTTTGTCTCCTGCACATTCCACTGCATTAGTGCCTTTACTGTGACTGACGGCCAGCGTCATTATTTGCTTACCGTTGTTTGTCTGCTCGCAGTTTATTTGTTCTCAGGCCTCTCCTTTTACCACAGCCGCCTGTGGCCATTGTGTTTCTTGCTGCTGTTTAGCAGTACTTTTTAAATCTTTTAGTAATGTGTGGCCTTTTTGTCAGGATAGACATGGACTGATTTGACATTGGTGTGCCACATGTGTGCAGAATGAGTTACAAATACAATACACACGAGGGGGGCCGCAGTGGGCTTTAACAGGTCCTGACTCTTGACAGCCCCCCAGCTTTGACTCTCTAAGAAGACAAGAAAAAACTCCCAAAAATAATGGAAGACATCTTAGGAAAGGCCGTTCAAAGGGAGACCCCTTACCAGGTGGTCTGGGCGTGCAGTGGGTGTCAAAAAAAAAAAAAAAAAAAAAAAAAAAAGGGGGTCAATACAACACAAAAAAAGGGGGTCAATACAACACAATAGACAGAACAGAGCACGAGTCATCATCAATAGAAATATTTTTTTTTTTGTTCTTTATTTCGCCTTATACAATTTCTCATATTAGGAACTTGTTAGTTTCCACATCCCCCTTGGGGTCAGAGTGCAGGGTCAGCCATTGTACGGTGGCCCTGGAGCAATTGAAGGTTAAGGGTCTTGCTCAAGGGCCCAGCAGAGTAAGATCTCTTTTGGCAGTGACGGGGATTCGAACCGGCAGCCTTCGGGATACCAGCGCAGATCCTTAGCCTCAGAGCCACCACTCCACCCTGTAACTTACAAGTACACAGCAGAATTCAACAGGAGATGACATCCCATAATAGAATTCTGATTTGTTCAGAAAGTCCTGGAGACCTCGGCCATCAAGCTGCCTCCCCCTATTGGCCATTCCACAGCTGAGTCAGCCAATCCGATGACAGGACCCCTGAGATCCTCCATCAGAGATGACTTCACCTTAGGCGGGCAGAACAACTTGGCAGGTGGGCCGTGGCACCAAGTGGCATATGTGAGTACCGAGAAGAGAAACAGAAGAGGTGAGGGTCAGTAACACATTATAACGATCGCTATCAAACGTTTGTAGTATTGATTAGTCCACCACATACGTAGGTGTTTTATGTTTCTAAATTTCCCCATAGGATTAACAAGTTATATCTCATGTAATCCAACTCTTCCAAGAGGCCTCGGGTCGATCATTCCAAAGAGTCTGGCAGCTGCCTCACCGACTTTTGCCTTTTTTTTTTTGTAGACCCCCATTATACGAGTACAGTCATGTGCCGACCTACGACTCCATTAGGCCGCACGTCAAGTTGTCGCTCATAACGTGTTCAGGACATTGCAGCCGATTCTCTGGTGTGAGTCACTGGTATGCCTACTTGAACTGGCAGGACAGAGCAGCACAAAGCGATCTTCACATCTCGGCGGCTGCACGCTGGTCCTGGAGGGTCACGGGTTGCCATCATTGGTTCACGAGTGTGTCATCTAAGCAACTGGCAGACCTGCGTGATACGTTTCACCAAGAGGGCGGTTTGCAGTCGCTACTGGTGGGTCGTAAATGAATTTAACGTATCAAAATGGGGGTGTGGGATCATAAAGTTTGAGAAACACAGTGCGGGCCGAATACGTAACAATTAGCCATGTGGAGCAGCGCCGAGCTAAACAAACCTTAACGGGCCCTCCAAGGGTCAGAACACGTATGAGACCCTGTAAGATAATAGAAATCGTAACAAAACATGTAGGACTGCAGCTGGTTTCAAACATTAGTACTCCTGTTTGACAACAGTGACGCGAGGCCAGGAGCTCAGCCATAAGTACGAATCGCTTTAACTCGGTCGGCTGTAAGTCGATACACGGCTGCACACAGAAACGGGATGCGAGGTTACGATGTGATGAGTCCAGTCACTTAACTTCAGAAGTTTCATATTCTTGTAGCACTGGCCAGCACTCTGTTGTGACAAGTGACACAGACTTGGTTGAGATTTCTTCCCTGGCCTTCAGTAGAACTGCCCAGTAATCGAGTTTGTGGCATCAGGAGAAAGCTCTTCGTGTTTCTGAGTTAGTCCAGTGATGCTGTCTGGTGATTCACTCGTCGGCGCTCTCGGTGAGCGTACTCGACTGTAGTTTAACAATTTGTGGAAACCGTCGGCGTGAAATGAGGGTGCAGTGAGAGGTACACCCTTGGAGCACAATCTGTCTGCCCTCCAGACGGCAAAGCCTCCGCTTGTACTCTCCATTAATAGCCAGTTCATTACTAACAGCCAGCCATTCTCAGACAGTCGAAGGGTTTCTCTGTAATCGGGTTGAAAATGCAGGCTTGCCTAAAGTTCATCCAGGGCCTGAACCCTGTCCATCATAAAAGTCACCAAGGCAGGTTGTGTCACCTTCAATGGACACAACTCAAAAAGAATCCAAAAAGGTGAACAGGCCGATATTAAACTCGCTTGGGTCCAGTCTGCCACATGTAATCCTGCGAGGCTGATTGGGAGGCCACAGGGGCCGCAAGAAAAGACGTCCAAACCACAGGGAGCTAAAAATAAGCGTGTGACACTTTAGAATCAACGTCACTTCCAGGACAGATTAGGACGGAGCAGCCAACATTTACAAAATCAGAGTCCGGTGCTCCTATGAGAGAGCGGCCATGTGTTCATGATAACTCACTTTTCTTAATCTCCATTTTGTTAGATGAAGATATTCAAGTCAGTCAGTCTTTGTTAGACTCTCATATCCCATTGTCCTGAAGTTCGTTAGCTCTGCTCAGCTCTGCTCTTGTCTTTTTTCCTCCATCCATTCATTATCCAATCCACTATATCCTAACTACAGGGTCATGGGGGTCTGCTGGAGCCAATCCCAGCCAACACAGGGAGCAAGGCAGGAAACAAACCCCGGGCAGGGCGCCGGCCCACTGCAGTGTCTTTTTTCCTGATGCTGTTAATCCTTCCTTGTAATCGGAGGACCAAAACGACATTAGCTGGGACTCGCCATCTTAAAATCGGGCCTAACGTTAAACCCAGCATGTTGTGTCTTCTAATTCAGGACCCTTTTCAAGTTTTAAGTTCTTCTGTTAAGTGTCTCTTGTGGCCCATCTTCATATCCCACATAATGGAGCGGGCTCTGCAGGCTCGGGCTTCACCATATTTATCTGGAAATTCAGGGGCCCAAACCTCTCCCAGTATAACTGAAGTAACACACTAAGAGGCCCGCCACTGAGTCGTGTGCTCGGACACTTTGACTTGTCAAGGCAGCTGAGGTTCCTCCAACTCTCCTCTTATTTGCTTAAACCGGTGTGTGTGTGTGTGTGTGTGTGTGTGTGTGCGTGTGTGTGTACTGTGATGAGCTGCTTCCTCATCGTTTTCAGGATAATTAGTGAGAAGTCAAGTAAAATGACACCTTTTATTGGCCAACTAAAAAGATTGCAATATGCCAGCTTTTGAGGCAACTCAGGCCCCTTCCTCCTTCAGGCGAGATGCCGTGATCACACTTTGTCTCTCTGATGGTATTCGTTATTTGTTGAAAATGGAGCTGAAGCCGTCAGGTTATTGCTGATTACAACTTGCCTGAAGGGCCCTGAGTTGCCTGAAAAGCCTGCACATTGTAATCTTTTTCTTTGGCCAATAAAAGGCGTCATTTTGTGTGACTTGTCACTACATCCATAATGGCTAACACGGCACAACACCCAAGTACAGGGGTCCCCAACTCCAGTCCTGGAGGGCCGCAGTGGCTGCAGGTTTTCATTGTCACCCTTTTCCTAATCAGTGCCCAGTTTTCACTGCTAATTCACTTTAATGGCCCCGTTAGAAGAGTTCAGCCCTCTGAATTGATTCCTTTCTTCATTAAATGACATCCAAGCAGAAATGACATGACCAGCTAAACTGGGGCTTGGAACTCCAACCAGTTTCACTCCAGTCACTTTGTTAACGAGAAGCCATTATTTAATTCCATGGATTCTTGCTACTCTTTCTGCCACTGTTTTTTTTTTTTCCTGTTCTTTCTAAGAGCACCAATGTCAAGATGTGTTGGTGACCTGAGAGATCAGCCTTACCGAGACCATCACCTCTCTTTCATTTCAGATATTGTGTGACGGGCACAGGGGAGCTGGTCGGGTGGTGGCTTGTTTTGTGTCTCATTATTGTTTGGCTGCTAATCTCTGTATTATAAAAAGAAATCCTGGAATGCAAAAGCAAGGCGACGATACGTGATTTTCTCGGAAGTTCTCGAAAGACATTTAAAAGACCCGCGAGACAAAAGAGATTTGCCACCGAGCATCTCGCGGGGACCGTAAACATGAGATTTGGTGCCAAGAGACGGTGCCAGGGCCGTCTCGCAGAGACGTGGAACGTGAGATTCTTGCAAGACACGGCCTTCTTACAAAAGATCTCGTATAAGAGCACGTCCATCAAAAAACAGTCAGTCGTGTGAAAGCACGTAGCGCACACAGAGATCGTGTGCTCTCATACTCATATAAAGCGTATCGGGACAATACGGAGAACAGACACCCAACGGCGATGGAGAGAAAAAAGGCAGATAAGTGATTATGAAAGCAGCGAAATTCGAAAGTATTGCAGCGTCCCAGCCAGGTTGAGGCCTTTTTGGTTTTAAGTGGCTGTTCGGTCCGATTGAGGGAGGGCAGAGTGCAGCACGGAGACTGATAGATAGCGGGGTATTGATTGATGCGGTAAGGGGGGGGGCGAGACGCGGGGGGGGGGGGGTTAGAGAAGGTGCTAGAAAGTTGTGTTTGTGGTTAGGAAGTCGGCGATTGTTCAAGTAAAACTTTTGTGACACTTTATCATGTTGGTCACTACAGTATGAAAAAAAGATAGAAAAGATCGCATTAGCACAAATCAAAAGGTGATTAACCATCAGGACCAGGTGTCATTGAAAAAAGAGCAGGACAGAGCGAGGTCAGAAATAAAAGGCAAAGAGTAGAGTCTTTTCACATCATATAATGCACAAAACGTGGATTTACGTAATAATAGACCATACGCTATGAGAATCGGTGGTCCCGCAACAGTCAAAGCAACGACGAGTTGAATTTCGAAGAAAACACAATTCGGTCAGGTGTGTATTGATGATCGCGGAGAAGCGGTGCAAATTTTAACAGGCGAAAAGAAAGGTAATGTATATATTCACCAAAGGAGATCGTGATATGCCATTCGTATTAAGAGGTTTACAGTTTCCCGTGAGAAGAGCTTTTGCTATGACAATCAATAAATCACAGGGACAAACATTAGAAAAAGTCGGATTATTTATTAGAGAAACAGAAACAATGTTCACTCACGGGCAGTTATACGTTGCATTGTCACAATGTGTCTCCAAAAAGGATTGTTTTTAATGAAAGTGCAAATAATGAAATTGAAACAATTCCAAAGAAAAAAAAATTAAAATTGTATATCCGATTAACCAAGCACGGGGTTGGCGAGCGAAGCCCCCTAGTTAAAGAAAAAGAAACAACTATAGGGCCTGAGTCACGTGAATTAAAAGAAGTCATCAGCAGCAGAAATTGGTCACTAATTAAGAAGACGGTGAGAATGAAAACCTGCTGCCACTGCGGCACTCGAGGCCTGGAGTTCGCCACCCCTGCCCTAATACTACAGGATAATTAGTCAAATTCTCCCTCCTTGCCTTGGTTTGAGTCCATATCAACGCCCATGGATCACCCAGCTCGCCATGTTAAACAATAAGACACTACAAGCGCCCCTCCTGTTTAACACTCGAGCAGTTCTGCTGTTGTTCTGCCATCCTGTGTGCTTCCAGTGGCGTGCTGGGTTAGAGAGGCCTGCTGAACTCCATTGGTCATTTGTGTATGTTGGTGCCCTGGGCACCTGATTTATTCTTTATCTGCCAGGCTTGTTTGTACAAATGACAGTGAGGTTTGCTTCACTGAGTCTCTGTGCTAATTTCTACAAATGTCCCTTCAGAAATCCAGACACTCGGCCAGGAGGTGAGCTGCTGCTGGGAGGCACGGATCCCAAGTACTACACGGGGGACTTCAACTACGTGAATGTCACTCGACAGGCCTACTGGCAGATCCACATGGACGGGTAAGTGAGCGTCGTGGGCTCTAACGGGCGCCGTGGGGCTGATTCTGCAGGTGAAAGGAAGTTAAATGGCCTCCTCAATCGCGCTTGATTGACTTCTGTCTTGTAGGAAGTTAAAGGCAAGCAAAGCCATCAAAAGTCGATGAGCCCCGAGTGATTCACTTGAGCAGCCATGAGGACTAAGCGCTCATTTTGTCACACATGAATGTGTTTAATGTGCTGTATGGTAGCTTGTGATGCACGCTGCCGTACTTCAGCTCTTTCATTCACAGTCCGCTGGCACTTGGTGGGGTGAGTGGTCTCGGCCCCCAGAATTCACTCTACTGATGTACAGCAAGGACTAAGCACATTGGGTACAAATAAGGAGTGGTGGCATCACATCTGTAATGTGGCAGTATGTCTGATTCAGGGTAGAGGATGTTGTCCAGACACTGGCACTGCCAAAGATCGCCCGCCACATGCTTTGTCTTGGGTGGGTCCCAAGGTGACACCAACGACCATTAAATGAAGAAAGAATGACAGACTGGCTCACCTTGTCTTGAATGTGTCTGTGACTAAAAGTGCAAAGGCACTGGGGGATAAACTGCTGATGGCTTCGCTCTTCTGTATTTAATATATGTGTCTGTGTGCCTGTAAGTTTAGTTCAGTGGCATTAGACCAGGGGTGTCCATCTCCAGATCTGGGGGGCCGCAGTGGCTGCAGCTTTTCATCCTAACCCTTCTCCTAATCGGCTTTCACTGCTGATGAACTTCTTTTCCTTGTTTTTAAGGAGTCTTTTCTTCATTAAATGGCAGCCAAACAGAAACGAGCTGACAGGTGACCAGCTTAAACTGGGGCTTCAGACTCCAGCCAGTCTCTTAATGGGAAGCTGATTGTTGCTGTTAATTAAAGCCGTCATTGAATATCAGGACTTGTCGCTGCTCTCGTTCTGCCGCAGCAGGCTGTTGATTTTCTGTGTTTTCTAAGACCGCCGTCCAGATGTTGTGGTGACCTGAGAGTTCAGCCTTACTGAGACCACCACGTTTCTGTATTTTCAGATATTGTGTGATGGGCTCAGGTGAGCTGGTCACGTGGCGACTCGTTTTGTGTCTCAGTATTGTTTGGCTGCTAATTAAAGAAAAAGAAAGAACTTAGGGGTCTGAGTCAAGTGAATTAAAATGAAGACAAAAGAAGTGAATTAGCAGCAGCAACTGGTCACTAATGAAGAAGATGGTTAGAATGAAACCCTGCAGCCACTGCGGCCCACCAGGTCCAGAGCTGGACACCCCTGCATTGGATCCTTATTGGTTTGACAAAAACATGCATTTCATGTGCCATGCTGTTCCCCAACCAGCAGCAAAGGCACTCGTCCCTTACTGGTGCCTTACTGGTGGCCACTTCCAGTGCACTCGCCACATGGATGGCAATTAAAGAGGCAAAGACGCAGGAAACGAGTAGAAGAGCACAGAGGAGAACCACAGTGTGCCACCCAAGCTAAAGGCTTTTCACAAGCTGGGCAAGAGCGTCGATGTCAATGCACACTTAAAATATGAGAGCAGGTGTTGGTGGGCCGGTCTGCAGAATTCCATCCTGCAGCTGTTCACTGGTTGAATACTATTGGGAGTTTCGCTCTTCAGTCTTTAGTATTCGTATTATTAAATCATTTCCCGTTCAGTCAGCCCTTGAGGAGACGATTGAATCTTCATTATGAGGACTGACCTGCAGCAAGTGATTCATTCTGACCGATCTCTTTAGTCTAAGAATGCTGTGACTTGTACAGTGTGACCGATAGAGGGCGCTATTGTCCTCTTGAACCCTCGGACAAGACGTCAGGCACCAGGTATTGACTTTATTAATAAACAACAGTGCACAATGCACACCCCACCACTCCCAGACGCATTGCCACCCTTCCACCCAGCTCAGCTCGTCGTCTGGTATCTTTCCCAGTCTTTTATAGTCCCTGACCCAGAAGTGTTTCCAATCCTTCCGTCCACGTGACTTCTTATCACTTCCAGGTCAGATCAAAAGTCCTCTTCTTCATCCCGGACATACGTCATTCCCTCTGTCGCCTTGATTAAGACGTACTTCTGGGTTATAGGTGAAGCCAAAGTCTCTGTGCCTTCCTGCAGCATCCCCTGGTGGTCCCCATGGTATCCAGCAGGGCTGTGATGAAACACTCCACTGTCTATGATGCCCTGCTGGAACTCGGGGGACCTCAGTGTTGTATGCAGAGTTCCAGCTGGCGGCCTGGGGGTACTGGCCGAGATGAAAGGCCAACCATATCCCACAGCAGGTAAGTTTAACGCGTCTGTATGTCTTCAGGTCTTTGCTTTTGGAGGTTTCTTTGGTTTGTTTGTTTTCATCTTTTGTCACATTTCACGTAGTCCTCTTTGGCAGTGCAGTCATAACGTGAAGACTCGTCTGCACCGCACAGTCCGCCTGTCAGAGGCGTTGATGCCTTCTTCTAGAGTCTGCTACTGTCAGAGGTCTTAGTTCAGCGTGGAAAGGCGCTATATGGCATCAAGGGTATGTTCATTAAAAGGTCTTTGTGATCCTCTGGACCCACAGGCATGCAGACTTCAGAGGGATGCCATTCCTGATTGGTCAGTGACGTTTTAATGATGTCTTCCACTGTTTGCTTAGCAACAGAACCACAGGAGGCACCTGAGGCTGCAGACAGACAGACAGTCGGGTCCTCTACCTGTTCAGCGCTCCTCAGACAGTCCACCATTACAGGGGGCCGTTGGCGCGGTGGCCGCACTCGCTTCTTTCCTTCATTCAGATTCATGCCCAGCGGTGCTTTGGGGTACCAATGGAGAGGCGTCGGGTGCCCTTTTACTCAAGGGGGTTTCTGAAGTGCCATCTGGCTTGTCAGCTTTGTTGCTCTGCTTGTTCGCAGATCGTTCACATCTCCCCGTTGCTCAAGAGGCTGCGTTTCCTGGATGTGCTGTTCGTCTCGAGATGGTCTGATGTGGAGATTAACGCCGTGCACTTCATGTCACAGTTTCCACACGCCGCTTGCGGCTCACCGCTGACCGTTTTTTTTTTTTTTTCTTTTTTTCTTCTGCCGTCATTTCCTTTTTCTCTTCTGTAGAGACGTGACATTCTCACAAGTGGGACCTTAAAAGCAAACGTTCCTGCCATCAAGTGTATCTCATTAGAAAATATTAGAAGATTTGATTTAAACGTCAGAAGCGTCTGATGTCTTCATTGCAGACGTTCAGGTGGCTGGTCTGCTACTTGCTGACAGGTGCATCTCAATAAATTAGAATATCATTGAAAAGTTCATTTACTTCAGTAATTCAGTTCAAAAAGTGAAACTCCTGCATCATACAGACTCACTACACATTAGAGGACCGAGGTGACTCCGTGTGTAAGGTGGGACGCCAGCTTGACTTAATATGGCGCCGTTACAAGGCGCTTCACTGGGCTGACACCACATCAAATAAAGGAAAGGCAGCAATGGTAGACCCTGGGGGACACCAAAGGAGGGGCAGTACAGGTGCAGCTCAATAAATTATAGAATGTCATATATAATTCAGTTCAAATAGTGAAACTCCTGTATCATACGGATTCATTACGCACAGTGATAAGATTTCAAGTGTTTATTTCTTTTCATTTTGCTGATTACAGCCTACAGGTAATGAAAACCCAAAAATGAGTATCTCAGAAAATTAGAATATTGTGACAAAGTTCAACATTGTAGACCCCTGGTGTGACACTCCACTCAGCTAATGAACCCAAAACACCTGCAAAGGGGTCCTGAGCCTTTAGATGGTCTCTCAGTCTGCTTCAGTAGACCACACTATCATTAACAGTCATCCAGAAGACGGTCATTGAGACCCTCAGCCACAAAAGGTCACTGCTAGAGAAGTTGGCTCTTCACAGAGGGCCGTGTCCAAGAAGATTAATGGAGAGTTGGGTGGAAGGAAAAAATGGGGCAGCAGAAAAAGGGGCACAAGCAACAGGGATGAGTGCAGACTTGAGAGGATCGTGAAGAACTTGGGGGGATTCACAAGGAGTGGACTGCGGCTGGAGTCGGGGCTTCAAGAGCCCACCACACACCATGGGCTACAACTGTCACAGCATTCCTGGTGTCATCCAGAGACAACGTCAGAAGCGTCTTACCTGGGCTTACTGGACTGTTAACAGCTCAGTGGTCCAAAGTCCTCTTTTCAGATGAAAGTCAAAGGTCCCAGAGTCTGGAGGAAGAGTGGAGAGGCACAGAAACTAAGTTGCTTGAGGTCCAGTGTGAAGTTTCCACAGTCGGTGATGATTTGGGGAGCCATGTCCTCTGCTGGTGTTGCTCCACTGTGTCTTATTTATCACAGCCAGACGTCTACCAGGACATCTTGGAGCACTTCATGCTCACCTGTGCTTTATGGAGATGCGGATTTCATTTTCCAGCAGGATGTGGCACCTGCCCACGCTGCCAAAAGTACCAACACCTGGTTTGATGACCATGGTGTGTATCACTGGGTTTGATTGGCCATCAAACTCACCTGACCTAAACCCCATAGAGAATCTGTGAGGAAGAGGAAGATGAGAGACAGCAGAGCCAACAATGCAGACGAGATGAGGGCCGCAATCAAAGCCTCCTGGGCATCCATAACACCTCGGCAGTGCCACAGGCTGATGGCCTCCATGCCACGCCGCACTGACGCAGTCATTCATGCCAAAGGATCCCCAACCGGGTATTGAGTGCCAACATGGACAGACTCTTCAGTGGGCCAACATTTCTGTATTAATAATCATTTCTTTTTTCTGAGACGCTGCACTTTGAGTTTTCATTACCTGCAGGCCGTAATCATCAAAATGAAGTAAACGCTTGAAATCCATCCCTGCGTGTGTAATGAATCAGTAGAATATACGAGTGTCACTTTTAATTTATTGCGATGCACTCGTTTACTTGAACGGTTCATACGGAGCGGCTCGAGTTTGAGCTTTTCCATTTTTTCTCCTGCAGGGTGATGGTGGGAAGCCAGCTGTCCCTGTGCCAGGAGGGCTGTGAAGCCATCGTGGACACAGGAACGTCTCTCATCACAGGCCCGTCGGCAGAAGTCAAGGCCCTGCAGAAGGCCATCGGAGCTTTCCCACTCATCCAGGGCGAGGTAAGTCGAGTCCACGATGGCCCCCCGGGGTCAGCCTGCTAAGCTGTCTAAAGTGAAGGCCACCAGCAGCAGTGCTGATATGTGACAGAAGTGACAAACACTTTGGTGTGCACAGGTAACTGGTGGCAGACAACGTGTTTAGTTATTGATCGGGCATCACAGGCCGGGTCAGTGGGCAGACGTGCCTGTTGTGCCCGTCATAAATACGTCAAGTGTGGATTGCATGACTGGGGTGGTCTGACGGCCTGTCCGGGGTTTGTTCCTGCCTTGCACCCTGTGCTGCCCGGGATAGGCTGCAGCAGACCCCCGTGACCCTGATCAGTGGGTTAGAACATTCCGGACTGACGGACTGCGTTGCTTGAGCTCCTCCTCACAGGACTGTCTTTGTTTTTTCTCTTTCAGTATATGGTGGACTGCAATAAAGTTTCTTCCCTTCCTGCCATCTCATTTAAAGTGGGAGGTCAGGTGTACACGCTGACTGGAGAGCAGTATATCCTGAAGGTGAGGGGCCGGGGGGTCCGATTACTGCAGACAAGGGGGTCACACGTGTGTTTAAGCAAATGAAAGGCCGCTGGCTCTCAGTACGCGGCTGGCGCAGTGACTGTGTGTCGGTTAAACTAAAAATAAAATCAAATCAAATAAAAAGAGGCCGCCTGCAGTCACAGGAAGTCCGCTTGGGTTTTGAAGTTTGAGCAACGAATGTCAGGGACTGGAAGAGGGGCTTCCGCCTTCCTGATGTTAATCGCCATTTTGAAACTTGTGCTTTAAAGTCATCTGACACCTGTGAAAAGGTTAGTGCCCCCTTAGATCCTCTAATTCAGATCTGCTGACTGCACACAGCCTGGCCTGTTAAATGTCATGCCCGCCATATGCTGACCCTCACCACAAGAGGAAGGAAGAACACCAGGCTTTGATCAAATGAAATTCTAGAAGAGGTGAGGAGACAAGTTGTTGAAATGTCCGCGTCAGGAGGCAATTGCAGAGCCAATTTGAAGGCTCCAGTGCATCATCTGAAACGGAGAACATTCAGAACAAGCCCACCTGACCACGAGGGCACAACAAAGACTCGAAGGACTGGCCAGCCGCAGCTCGGCTAGCAGAAGAAGAAAGAGCCCATGGAACAATGGGGGCTCATGGGAAAGCAGCAAGGCGGACACCCCTGCCATTCAAAAGGAGCATCGGTGCTCAGTGTGCATTTGCAAAGAAACCTCCTGATCAGAACAATAGTCCATGGAGAGATGGGCTAAAAGCGGGGCCACAGTGTGCGAGACCACCAGACCTGCTGTAAAACATGGGGGGATGCTTTGCTGCTTCTTGACCTGGAAAGCTTGACGTTTATTAACAGAGCTGAGGGCTTGAATGCTCTCGATGAGAATGGCCAATCTCTGAAGCAAAGCATCATGGGATTGTTATCCAGCAGGACAAGGAGCGCAAACTTACACCTGTGTGGCTCACAAGAAACTCAATTCAAATTCTGCACCGCGTTGCGATGCTGTGACAGAACCGGAATTAATAATAATAAGAAGAAGAAGAAGAAGAATGATACACTTTATTTAATAGGCACCTTTCTTAACAACTCGAGGCTACCTTACAAATCCAATTAAATAACAGAAATAAGATAAAAAAAAGAAAGAGGACGATAAAATGAAATAGCAATAAGGGTACAGAGGTCATGGCAAACATCAAAGCACCAAGACGGGGTGAAGCCTCTCAGCATTTAGTATTTTGTAATAATCAGGATAGAATTGGGGGTGTAGAGGTGATTGGACCACTAGGGTCACGTGACCAGAATATCCTACAATTCTCTGTGTTTTATTATAAGAGTGCAGAGGCAAAGATTAAAACTGTTAAGATGAACTTTAGTAGGGCAAATTTAGAGCAGATGTGGCAAAGTCTAAGGAGGGCGGACTGGGATAAGCTGTTAGTGTGGAGACCGTCGAGGAGCAGCGGAGCAGGTTTAGAAATGTAATGGCGGACAGGGACAGACCTCCACTTGGAATTAATAGGAAATTAAAATAAAACTCCACAGTGGGTTAATAAAGAGTTAAAAATAAGAAGTAACAAAGGAAAAAACTTATAAGTCATATAAGACTAATGACTGCAAAGTGAATCATAGAGCATATGAGAACAGGAGGGCAACCATTAAGAAGGAGATCAGGGAGACTGAGAGACAGCAGGAGAGGAATAACAGAGAAGGAGAAAGACGACCATAAGAGACTCTTAATAGTAAAAGAGGAGGAGAAGAGCATCAGGAATAGTAAAGAGGAATTCAAAGATACGGACAGTGAAATAGAGGACACTCTGTGAGGACGTGAGCAAGTGGATGACCTCAGAGCGGTAACAGGGACTACTAAGGAGGTGCTGAGGGATTTGGAAATGTAGAGAGAGAAGAGCAGCTGAGATTAAATAAGCTGACATGAAACAAATCACCAGGAGCAGATCAGATTCACCACTGAGATCATAATGACGTTAGCGAGTGCAGACAGAGACACCTGACACACATTTATAGGAGGTCACTGCGCACTCAAAGAGGGTGACAGGGCAGAGACAAGTAAGCTTAACGGGCATCACAAGAAAATGAAGGAGAAGACTGGGCAACACCTGGCAAGGACAGGACAGTCGGTGTGGGCTCAGAGGAGGGCGGTCGTGTTTTACTAACAGGCTGGAATTCTGTGAGGAGGAAATAAAAGGATACGACCAGAGTGGAGCAGATGAGGTTATTGATGTGGACTTTCAGAAAGGATTTGAGAAGGTGCCACACGAGAGGTGGGCATCAAACTAAAAGAAGTGGCAGTTCAGGGTGTGGTGTGTAGATGTGTGCAGAAATGGCTCAGACACAGGAAGCAGAGGTTGATAGTGTGAGGAACCTCATCAGAACTGGCTGATGTTAAGAGTGGTGACCAACAGGGGGCAGTGTGGGGCCGCTGCTGTTTCTAATAGATATAAATGATTTAGATAGGAATATAAGGAACAAGCTGGTGAAGTTGGCAGATGATACCAAGATAGGCGGATTAGCAAATAATTTGCAATCCGTTATATCATCACGGAGGGACTTGGACTGCAGACAGGCTTTGGCAGATTTGTGGACAATGAAATTACAAAGAATTACACGTAAGAAGTAAAACTACAAGGTTTGAATACAAAATGGGGGTCTGAAAATCGAGAGTCCACCTTATGAGGAGGATTGAGGAGTCGTAGTGGACTCTTAAGCTGTCGACTTCCAGAGTTCGGAGGCCATTATATCAGACTGTCAGGTTATATAGCGCCTTGACGTGTGGAGTTCAAGTCACAGGAGGTGACGCTCAGCTTTATAACACACCGGTGAGGCCTCATCTGGAGTCCTGTGGGCAGTTTGGGTCTCCAGGCTACAAAATGGACACAGCAGCACTAGAGAAGGTCCAGAGAAGAGCGACTGGGCTGATTCAGGGCTACGGGGGTTGAGTTAGGAGTGAAGATGAAAAGAGCTGAGCCTTTAGGAGATGAAGAGGAGACCTGACTGAAGGGTTTAAGTCCAGTGGATCGAGACGGCGACTTTAAAGTGAGTTCATCAAGAACACGGGGACACAGTTGGACAACTTGTGAAGGGTGAATGTCGCACAAACATTAGGAAGTTTTTCTTTACACAAAGAATGACAGACACTTGGAATAATGAGAGACCAAGTAGTGTGGTGGACAGGAGGACGTTAGGGACATGAGTGGCGAGGACTGGCGAGCGTTACTGGGCTGAATGGCCTGTTCTCGTCTCGAGTGTTCTGATGTTCTAATAACCGTGTTAAGTTCAGCATTTAAATGCCAGTCTGAAGAGGGGAGCGTTGAGGTGCCGTTACTGGGTTGAGCAGTTGACCCTCGGCAAAGAAAGGTGGGCTAAGATTCACAACAGCAAAATACAATACAATATAATTTATTATTGTGTAGCCCAAAATCACACAGTGGGCTTTAACAGGCCCTGCCTGCCTTTTGACAGCCCCCCAGCCTTGACTGTCTAAGAAGACAAGCAAAGACCCCCTCAGGACAGGCCGTTCAAAGAGAGACCCCCCCATTCCAGGTTGGTTGGGTGTCAAAGAGACGGGGGGGGGGGTCAATACAACACAATAGTGCAATAGAAATCTTACAAGAACAGAGCAGAACGCAACAGCAGATGACATCCCATAATAGGATTTGGATTTGTTCAGAGAGTCCTGGAGACCTCGGCCTCCCCCCATTGGCCAGTCCACAGCAGAGTCCTGCCCCTCTACCCGCTAGTGTCGTGTGGAATGGCAGGAAGCGTCCAGTTGCCGTTTTCGCTGCTCACCTTTACCGTACCCTCGATTGTCGGCCGACGTGATTTTAAACGACTCCCGAGTCTTCAGTTTGTGTGACGGTCTGGGGACGTGTGGCATGTGCAGAGTCAGAGGAGACGAGGGTGGGGGGACAAAGACTTTTTCACAGCGCCTCGGCGTGACCTCCGCCGGCGGGTGGCTCTCGTTTTATTGACGTCGTCTTTCTTTTTCTTCCCCCAGGAGAGCACGGCTGGTCAGACGGTGTGCCTCAGTGGCTTCATGGGACTTGACATTCCTGCCCCGGCCGGACCCCTGTGGATTCTGGGAGACGTCTTCATCGGCCAGTATTACACGGAGTTTGACAGAGACAACAACCGTGTGGGCTTTGCGAAATCCAAATAAGGCCCCTCCGGCTCCCGGGGACGCGTCGCGGGGGTCCGACAGCTGCACACATTCGGTTTCCGTTACCCCAACGCCATCCTGCGCTGCAGCAATAAGTTGATCTCGAAATCTCGCCGGTTTCACTCGCCCGATTTAGTTACAAGTTTGGATTTTCTTTTGTTTTCTTTCTCTTTCTGAGGAGACGACGTGTTGTTTTTCAGGGTGGTGTTTGCGGATTTTATTTGAGAAAATGTTTTATTTGACTTGACGGGGCAAACTTTTGTTGGTTACTTTGGCTGGGATTTTTTTTAAAGTCGTGAGCTGCCTTGGCAGACTTGCAGAGTCTCGTCTGTTTTATGAGTTCAAAGAATTAAATTAAACTTAATAGAATTATTTCTGTCGTCTAGGAACTCCTATTTCTTTCCCTTTTTTTTTTTTTTTTGAAGGATTCTCTTGGCATGGGTGGGCTGCCATTGGACGGGGTGGTGCATGTAGTGCTAAAGATGTCCAGGGTGGCATTGGTGCCCATTGTAGATGGCAGCGGGCAGCAGACCCACAGGTTTGGCCAGAAGTTTAACGTGAGAAACTCGAGCAAAGTCCCAGCTGTTTGTTCATTTCGGGTGCCATTCTGCTTGGAATGTGTCGGTGCCCACCTCCGCAGCCTTGGGGGCAATGCTGGGCACAAGGGAGGAATTCAGAAGATTAGCAAAGTGTGACAAGAATGGGCCACTCGGCCCAACATGAAAGTCCCACTGGCCCCCACCCTACGGTTTATTTCATATGTCGCTGGTTCTTTGGGGGGAGAAAAACTTTTTGTACAAAATAAGCCGTTAACAAATTTGTACCCGTGTCACCGTGTTCGTGAAAGGATCAGCTGGCACGCGTTTTACTGATGTGGGACACTTGAGTCGTGTCGCCTCTCAGTCTCCGTTTTTGTGTCCCCTCGGACCTCGCTGTCCCCCACCTGCTCTGTGGCCTTCCTCTGGTGCTGCTGTGTCTGCACCCGGCACTCCAGGAGAGGACGTCAAGGCGCTATATAACCTGTGAGCCACCTTCTCAACACTGGCTGCCACTCCTGAGTCCGTCACATAAGGTGGACTCTCACTTGTCAGACCCCCACTTTCACATTTTCACTTGCTATGTGTCACTCTTTACATTTACCGACATTAAATGTCATTGTCCACAAATCTGCCCACACCCGTCTGCTGTCCAAGTCCCTCTGTTACATTTTAGCTGGTTCTGCCAGTCCACCCAGCGTGGCATAGTCTGCCGACTTCACCAGCTTTTTGGTTACACATTCAAAAGTACAGCAGTGCCCTCCACACTGACCCCTGCTGGACGCCACTCTCACCATCACCTAATCCTGAAAGCATTGCCTCCCCATAATCCTTTGCTTCCTGTGTTTGTCCCCTCCCCTACAGACTGCCCCCCCCCCCACGTGGCCCCTCCTCCAGTTCTTTGAGAAACTTGAGCTGAAGCCGATGATTTGCCCCCTCAATCGTACCCTTTAGTTGGGTCCTCAGTGAATCGTAGCCCCTCAGTGACACGTCACCTTCCTTGTCTTGAACCCGTTGTACCAACCCGCCAGCCCCTGCCATGTGTTGCTCCGTCTTTTCCTTAGGAATTCCCTCCATTAGTTGCCCTGTGATGCCCGTTAAGTTTGCTGGCCTGTTTATTTTTATTTTTTTAGTCCAGGTGGGCCGACGTCCCCTCTGACCTGGAAATGGAAGTCTTTGATTCTTCACACGAGTCACTTCGGGGGTCTAATTCCGTGTCCTGACTGCACAGGGAGTCGGGAGAACTGAGAAGTAGAAACTCCTGGGAAATCGAGAATCTAGAAAAGCGAAATCCTAGCTGGGGGGGACGCAGCAAAAGAACCTGAAGGTGAAGCCCAAAGACGCGGCCAAATAAAAGATTTGACAACCGGGGAGCCTAATGATGCACAAAGAGTAACACCAGAGACCCCCCTTAAGGTGAATCCGCAACCTTGGACGAGCCGGGACACCCCAGCGCCCCCCTTCATACCGTCCTGTGTAACGACAACTTTCAAAATGGCGTCACGGGAGAGCGTAATTTAAATATAACGATGTGAAATCGAGAAACGTGACGACGGGACCCCGTGACCTCTTAAAACCCCCGGAACAAGGAGGGCAAGGAGAACATCAAAAAAAAACTGAAACTCCAATCAAAGTGTCAACAGTAAAATACCAAATATGAAGAAGACCCCCAGACCCACCGCCACAGGGTCACGTGCTGTCAGTCAGGAATGGAGGGCCGCCTTCCAGGGGGTGCTGCTCGCGTCCCAAAGTCTTTTTCTTTCTTTCTTTGTCTCCATTCACCGCCTCGCTGCCAGTGGAGCCTTTGCCCCAACTTCCCTCCTGACTCCGAACTCGGTGGTCTACTGACTGGGAGGACCCCTGAGACCAGAGCCATTCCTGGAACCCCCCCCCCCCAGTGCTGCAAATGCCCCTAATGTCACCTGAAGCCATCTCCTTGGTGGTTCCGGCTCTGTTTTTCATTTATTTGCCCCAACACCCTTGGTTGCCCCATTACTGCCTCCTCATCCTCCTCCTTCCTCTTCTTTGTTAACATTTTGTTTTGAGGGTCCGTCCTTCAGCACGTCACACTGCACTTGTCCTAGTCAGGGGTGTCTTCAGAGGCAGCAGTTACTCGTCGTGTATCTTCTGGTCAGTGTGGCTGACCACCAGATGTGGGCTTCACGCATCTTCTCGGTAGTTGGTGCCACTCCTATGGCCCTCTGCCACATCAGCCGCATTTCCATTGTGTTTGACAGTCACTGGCCGACGCTCCGCTTTGTACACGGTGACTCAGAGGTCACATTTGAGCCACACTGCAGTGGCCTGGACTCGAGCGTCCAGAAAGGTGTCACCATTGAAGAGGACGGGCGAGCTCCAGTCTTTGAAGTCGGTGGCCCTGTGAAGGTCTTGTCCACTGACACACACGGTGCTGTTTATCACATGTCACGTTCCATGTGTCCCATCTTCTTGATTTTTAGCCGATGCCCACTCTCAATTCTGGTCTTGCAGGGCCCCACCAGCTGCTCATGGGGGTCTCTGCTGTTTCCTGAGGTGGTCTTCCAGCTGCCCCCCATCTCCCAAGACCCTGCAGGTGCCCACCTACCCACATTGGTAACTACAGCCACTCTCCAGTTACCAGCATGGAACCTCCTGTTGTGTCCCTGCTCTGCCACCCATGCCAGCCAGCAGCCAGTCACAGAGGGGCTTCTCCAAGGTGCGTCCGAGGGGATTCTGGGATGGCTTGCTCGTTAGCTGGACAGACGAGTGAGTGCAAGTGGACTGAATGCCACGTGTCACAGCTCACCAGACGTGACCTAAAAATGCCAACAGAGGGCAGCATGTCCAGGCATTGACAGTCTTGAGATGGCCAGAAGTGCACAGGAGTTTTGTTGGCATCGACGTCTCAACGTTTGAACGTTTCTTATGAAGGCTCTGAGGTCAACTGTGATGCCGTGGAGGGAAGGGCAGTGAGACTCCAGGCCTTCAAATGTGGAAGAAGAGTATGAAAATGAGCGACGCCTTTAAGGAGCTCCTGGAGACGTTCTGCTCCTTGGACCACCCGAGACCACCGCACACCAAAGCCTGAGCAGCGTGCTGCATTGTCATGAGGGCCGAGTCCTCATCTGCTCTTATTTTTGACATGAGAGCCCACAACGGCGCCCACTGCTGGCCGCTGCTAGCAGAGCACAGGGCATGGAGACACAACCCGAAGTCTGATTTGTCCTCAATGACACCACCAGGGGGCTCTTCAGTGCCTGATTGAGCTGCTCATTTGAACCCTGATCAGGCTTTTGTTACCCCTTGACCTCCAGAAATGAAGGTTTATATCGAGTCGCAATCTCCCATGATGCCATTTTCTTTTTTGTATGGGCCTGGCAGCGCCATTTTGAGGGGTTTTGTTGTTGGTTGCTATGTTGTTGCTAGGCAAGGCCCACCACAGGTGTCACTGAAGTCTGTCACTGTCCTATCTGGCTGGCACTGGTCGCTGTCCACATTTCACCACAGCGACGCTCTCTTTTACGCTCTGCCCCTTTGTGACGGCGCTCTTAAGATGTCCAACCCAGTGCCCAGTGTGCCACCCAAGTCAAGACAAACAATGGTGAAGACTCTGCCTGAAGACCCTGACGCTGGGCCAGGACCCCCTTCTGTGCTCTGACTGTCAGATGTGTCTCCACTTCCTGTCGTGTTCCATGGTGTCACCTCAGTCACTCAGGAAAGTGTGACACAAACAAAACATGAGGGGGCACCACTGCAACTCGTTCAGCATCTGATCAGCTAATTTGAAGTTAGGGCATCAAAGAAGCAGCAGCGTTGTGCATTGGAAAGGCGCTATATAAAAAAACATTAGGAGCAAAACCTGCATGGGATGCCAATCCAACAGAGGGCACAGTAGAAAGACAACTTGACGCACAAACAGAGGCAGATGGGAACTGGGCCAGGGTTTGAACCCAAGACCCTGGAGCTGTGAGGTTGCAGACCTAACTGCTGTGCCACCCAGTTTTGCTTTGTGTGCCCTTCAGTGTTGTGCCCATCTGGTCCATACGTGAAGGATGTAAGCGCTCGGGGTCACACAGGATGTCACCATACAGACACAGTGCCACATACGGTCTGAGCACTGGCAGGTGAGGTAAGTCAGGGGGTCACACAGTTCAGTGCTGTGGGGGGGTATGGGCGGTACTGTGTCTTTTTTTCAATATTTATATAAAACAGAGTGTGGGGGTGCATATCCAGGACGCGTGGCCATAGCAGGTAGGGTGGGGGGGGGTCAGTCCTCGCCAGTGACCCTGAGCAAGGCGCTATATACCCTAATCTGTCCATCTGAGCCAGACCTGCTCACCGATCACCAGCTGTGCCTCCCAGCCCACTCAGAGGGTCAGTCACCCCTCGTCCTTAGCGGTATCCTCGATCCCCACCATTATGGAGGTCCCGGCTGTCATGATCTTCAAGGTCCTCTGCGTCCCGCTCCTTCATTTCAACTCCATTCCAATCTCCTTGTGACCTTCTGAAGTTTTAGGTGGGCTGTCCCCACTCGGCCCCTAGAAATCCCCCAAATTTTTTTTTTTTTTTTTTTCCCCTAACAGATGAGCCTTTTGTCTTTTTTATTTATTTATATTTTTTTCGTAAGCCTTAAGCTGCTGGTTGAGTTGCCGCCAAGAAGTCCAACACGGAGAGCCCGGAGGCCACAGCCACAGCCACGCCGATCCTCAGGTCCGAGAAGACTGCACGCCTACAGCTCGCCCTGTTGCAATTTCACAAACGACCACGAGAGGGCAGCAGAACCTCACAGAAGTTGATGTGCTGAAATGAGCCGCCACGATGGGCCAGCTGTGGGCACCCAGAGCCGTTCAGATGGGGGGCTCTGGAGCTTCTAGCTCTTTGGTACTGTGGGCAGCCAGCCAGCATTTACTCCTGATGTGCCCACCAGGAAGGCAACACGCTCTATGAGGTCCTGGCACAGGGGCATGTCGGCCTGGATGGTCATACCTAATCCCATGGCTGCAGCCCCCTGCTGTCACTACTACTACCTGCTCTTCAGCTCCACGGGGCGCTCTAACAGCTTGGCACTGCCAACCCTCACCATCACCTGTCTGGAGTGCCAGGGCACCCACACAGCTTCCTCTCTTTTCATTTTGGACCACCATCCAGCCAAGTCACCCCAACACCCAGTGACCCTGAATTTGAGCTGCTGAATCTCTCAGAGAGACCCCCATATTGCTGGCAAGCTGTCGGGGCTCTTAGCCTGGAGGTCGCCACTGGGGGGGGGGGGCATACTGATAGGAGAATCCCAAAGTGGTGTGCTGTTGGTGTTTAAGGAAGTAACTTGAGTCGGAATGAAGTGCCACCCTGCCCAGGCTATGATGGCATGAGTGCTCATCATTAGTCAGCCAGTCAGAGGCCACCTCAGCAAGGAAGTCCAAAGATCGAGATGCCTTCACTCCTCGTTCAGCGTTAACCAGTTGGGCACTTGGCTGCTCCTCCATGACAACTCTGGGACTTCAAGAAATGGGTGGGTGGGGGGGCGTAAGGTGAGTAATTAAGTGACTTTACGGTGATTTGGGAAGGAACCCGAGAATGACAAGGTGACCCACCTGCCCATGCCCATGACTTTGCTCTGCCTTGTCATATTTGTACCACCTGCTGTGTCTGTGTGTTATCATCTCTGTGCCAGTCTCCTCCTGGCACTCCAATTTGCTCCATTGGCTTTCAGTTAACAGAGTCCTGTGACAGATGGGTGGATGATGCCCTGCTGTGACCCTCTTGGTGACAAAAAAGGGCAAAGAAAACAGACGGACTGGTGGGCAGACAAGTGAAAGGAAAGAAGGGTGGGTAGATGGACAGACGGCGGGACGTCCTGCCCGTATACAGCCACCTATGATGACATGTTGTGCTTCCATGACCCAGCTGGCACTTAGCAGGTGGTACTGTGTGCCCACTCTCTTGCTTGGTCTCACCCACTCGGCTCAGTGCCACTCTTTAAATGCCCATCTGTCTTCTGCCAATGAAGAGCAAATTGCCTCCTTCTTCTCAGTCCACCGAGTGGAGTTGGCATGATGGACCAAAGCCTGGAATGCCCAGAGGAGCACATGTAGCACCATGCTGGCACCTTATGGGGGCAGGTTGTCTAAAGCCAGATGGCATTTCTGTTCAGTACTGCTGTCCTGGACGTCTATTACACCCTCATGCTTGGTACAAACTGGCACACTGGCTTTTCTGTGTGCTGCCATGTTTAATGCCAACCTGCTGAACAGGCGTGTCTGTTATCCCACTTGTCAATTCTTACAGTGTTATATTTAGTGCCTGGTGGCACATTTAAGTTGAGGTGGCATATCTGTAGGCTGGAATATTTAATAACTTCCTGTTTGACTGGGATGTCCTCAGCCTGCTGGCACACTGCTGTAATGGCATTTTAAAATTCTATTGGCACACTTTTAGACTGATTTGTTTAGGGCTGGCTGGCACACTGCTGTTTAATGCCCTGCTTCCTTGCTGTTAATCTGTGGTATTCAGTGCCAGGGGCACGCCACTCTACTCTTGTGGTAATGTGCTTGGCTATTCTATGCCTCACTGGTAGATTTATGAACTGGCATGTCTTCTGCTGAACCTGCTGGATGTTTGCTGCCCAATGGCACATTGTTAGGTTGGTCTATTTAACTGGGTACAGCTGTACTGTAACTGGTAATACTGGCACATTGGCATATTTAAAGGTAGCTGGCACCGGTTGGACCAGTGTGTAATGCTATGCAGGCTCACTGGTGGACTGTCAGGGTCAGTGCCCACTGGCATGCTTCTGAACTTTGATGTTTCATCTGCCTTGGCATTTAAAGCCTTACTAAGACATTGGCATGTTTAGTGCCCACTGGCACACTGCTGGACTGGGGTGCCTATCACCTTGTTGGCCCACTGTTATACTATACAATTCCATGCCCAGTGGCATATAGCCTCACTCTTGTGGTTATTGTGCTTGGCACATCTAGACCTGGTAGGTTTGATGATGCCCAGTTTGACTGGGATGTTTACTGCCCACTGATAAATCATTAGACAGAGCAAATTAACCCCACTGGGGCATTTGCTTCATGCCCGGCCTTTATACAATACAATACAATACAATACAATACAGTTTATTTTTGTATAGCCCAAAATCACACAGGAAGTGCCACAATGGGCTTTAACAGGCCCTGCCTCTTGACAGCCCCCCAGCCTTGACTCTCTAAGAAGACAAGGAAAAACTCCCAAAAAAACCTTGTAGGGAAAAATGGAAGAAACCTTGGGAAAGGCAGTTCAAAGAGAGACCCCTTTCCAGGTAGGTTGGGCGTGCAGTGGGTGTCAAAAGAAGGGGTTCAATACAATACAATACACAGAGCAGAACAAATCCTTAATAAAGCATAATAATACAAATTTTAGAAGTACAGAGCAGAATTTAACAGTAGATGATATCCCATAATAAGATTTTGATATTTTTAGAGTGCTGGAGACCTCATCCGTCAAGCTGCCTCCCCATTTGGCCATTCCACGGCTGAAACGTTGCTTGGCCAGCCAATCCGATGAAAGGGCCCCTCTTTCCCATGATTCCTGTGATCCTCCATCAGGGATGACTTTACCATCGGCAGGCAAACAACTTGGCAGGTGGGCCGTGGCACCAATTGCCACATTTGAGTACCGAGAACAGAAACAGAATAGGTGAGGGTTAGTATTCAATTATAACTATCATGTTACTTATGTTTTAGTGCTAATGACTAACAACAGAGATGCAGTATGTACAGTTAATCAGCAGCTCTAGTCAGGGTGTGCTAAACTGAAGTAGTGGGATTTAAAAGCTGAGACCGAAGGGGCATCTCTTATAGAAGCAGGAAGACCACTCCACAGTTTAGGGGCCCTGTAACTAAAAGCTCGACCTCCCACTGTTATTTTATTAATCCTTGGAATCATAAGCAGACCGACATCTTGAGATCTTAATGTGCGCTCAGGTTTGTAAGTCATGATAAGTTCAGACAAGTAAGCCGGACCTTGGCCATTTAATGCTTTATATGTTAAAAGGAGGATTTTGAAATCTGCCCTAAACTTAACCGGGAGCCAGTGTAAGGATTTAAGAACTGGAGTTATGTGTTCATATTTTCTTGTTCTTGTAATAATTCTTGCAGCCGCATTTTGGATTAACTGGAGGCTGAATAAAGAACAGTCTGAACAGCCAGTGAACACCGCATTGCAGTAGTCAATCCTACTAGAGATAAATGCATGAATTAATTTCTCACAATCCTGTTTATTTAGAAAGCGCCTTAATTTCCTAACATTTTTAAGATGGAAGAAACATGTTTTTGACAACTTTGTAATATGTGCTTTAAATGACATGCTAGAATCAAAGATAACTCCTAGATTGCGGGCTGATTCAGTAAAATTAATTGGGATTCCAACTGAGTTAAATGATGACAAAATATTGCTGTGATCAGCGTCATTCCCTCCAACAATTAACATCTCTGTTTTATCTGTATTTAAAGACAAGTAGTTCTCATTCATCCATTCCTTTAATTCACTAACACAACTAATTAAAGACAACATCGGAGAAACTTCATTTGATTTAAATGAAAGGTATAACTGGGTGTCATCTGCATACGAGTGAAAATTAACATTATGTTTCCTAATGAGAGATCCCAGTGGAAGCATGTAAAGTGAAAACAGTAAAGGTCCCAGTACTGAGCCCTGTGGGACACCATATTGAACTTCTGTGTATAATGATGGAGTACTGTCAGCACATTTCTGTACATATTGGAATCGATTTGATAAATAAGAACTGAACCAAGCGAGCACGGGGCCTGTAAGCCCAACATCATTTTCTAGCCTGTGCAGTAAAATCGAATGGTCGATGGTGTCAAATGCTGCACTTAAGTCTAACAACATAATTACAGTGGAGTTTCCTTCATCAGAGGATATCAGAATGTCATTTACAACCCGTGTTAGTGCCGTTTCTGTACTATGACCAGTGCGAAAACCAGACTGGAATTTCTCAAATAAATTGTAATGCATAAGGTGTGACTGAAGCTGACTGGCGACTACTTTTTCTAGTATTTTAGAGAGAAATGGTAAATTTGAAATAGGCCTATAATTATTTAGTATGGGTGGGTCTAGGTCTGACTTTTTAAGTAAAGGTTTAATGACTGACACTTTTAGTGCATCTGGTACCGTGCCATGCAGTAATGAACTATTGATAACAGTTAGAATAGGTGCTGCAAGAACATCCATTGCACTTTTTACTAGTTTTGTTGGCACTGGATCTAGGGAACAAGTAGAGGGCTTCATTTTAGTAATTAAAGCATTACACTAGAACTGTCAATGCCTACTGGCAGATAGCTAGACCTGGGTATTTAACGTGTCGCCTCTGGACTGGCATGCTGCAATGTATACTGGCAAATTAAATGCACACTGGCACATTGCTGGCACACTGGCATATCTAGTGTCTGCTCAAGTGCAGTATCTCATGCTTTGCCAGTTCACCTTTGGACTGTGCATCTCAGTGCCCACTGGGCTGCAGCTGTATTTTGTTGTTTTGTGTGCTGCAGTATTTAAAGCCCAACTGGCACATTGCCAGACTTTCAGTTCCCATTGGCGTGTTGCTGGGCTCTGATGTTTCATCTGTTGTAGTATTTAAAGCCTCACAGGAGCAATGGCAGGTCTAATACCCACTGGCACACCAATGGCCTATCAGTTTTTGTGCCCACTGGAATACTGCTGTGCAGTGAGGTTTCATAAGATGTGCCATTTAAGGGCTCACTAACATATTGGTCTGTCTAGTGCCCGCTGGCACTGACTGGCCTGAAATTTCTAATGCCTTGCTATTTCACTTTTATACTTTATGTTTCAGTGCCCACTGCCATGTTGATATCCTATAATGATATTTAAAGTCTCATTGGTATCCTGGCATATTTAATATCCACTGGCACACTATGAGTTTTGGTGTCTTCTGGCTTGTTGCTGTGGTCATATATGGCATTTGATGTGGCATTTGAAGACTCACCAGCACTGGCAGGTCTAGGGCCCACTGGCATGCTGCTGTACTGGGCTCACCCTTTGACGGTGATATTGTGTGCCTGTTGGCACTCCCTTTTTTTCTCTCTTTATTATCCCGTATAAATAATGTCGTGCCAGCCGCCTTGACACCTTCATTAATCTCCTTACAGATGCACACTTGCCCACTGGCAGTGCCCTTCAATAATTAACTCATTTATTTCAATTTGGGTTATCGACATCGATTTGGCCAGCTGGCTCACTTGATTCACGTATAAATTAGTCAAATCTCAAGGTGAGGGTCCCGTGTGCCACGGCGGTTTAAGTCTTTGTGTTTGCCACGCTGTACAGAGGAGAGCAGTCTGTGCCCCGTAGCGCTCACAGGATATCCTGCTCAAAGTCTGCATTGGGTGTCGGAGGCTCATAGCTGACGAAGGGTCCACTGGGGGTTGTCGAGTCGGGGCCCCTTGTGACCTCTTCATCGCTGCCCTCATCTTCCTCCTCCTCCTCTTCCTCCTCCTCCTCTTCCTCATCTGCCTCAGCGTCATTGTTGATGATCACCACGTCCACC
>JANRMT010062810.1:3768660-3794542 GCA_026402145.1 Polypterus bichir lapradei
TTTTTTTTTATTATTATTATTACTTTTATTATTTTTATTATTATTATTATTTTTATTATTATTATTATTATTACTTTTATTATTTTTATTATTATTATTATTTTTTTTTTATTATTATTATTATTGCTTTTATTATTTTTATTATTATTTGCTTTTGGCCCTGTGGCTCAAGGGTCACTATAATGTTCCCCTCTCCCTTGTGGGGTCTACAGACTTTGGCCCCTTGAGTTTGAGGACGAGGCCCACTTGATGCGGCCATTTGCTAGCACCGAGTCTGACTCCGCCCATCTGCAGGTGACGTCACACACAGTTTGTCCCTTTACGGTGTCCCTGGTCACAGTCAGCCAACTAAAGCTTTAAGAAGGACACCTTCTGCTGTCACCTTTGATGGTGCGGACCCTCGGTGGGTCTGCTGCTTATTGTAAAGCCAGACTGGCCAGCAGTACCCGTCCTGATTTGGGACATCATTGGTCACGGAGTTCGGCCACAAGGGGTCACAGCCCCACCTCCAGTGCCATCACACAGCTGCCCCATTGGGTTCCTCAGCTGTCTGGGCTCTACTGGCCTCGCCACCCTCTTTGTACAAATATGGAGGTCCACACGAAGTGCCCTGAGTAAGTGTGCCAGGCTGTGCCACCCCATGGGTTTACAATCGTCATGTTGAGCTTATTGTTGACTGTTGTGCCACACAGGAGGATGTTCACACTGGCTGGCGAGGGGTACCTCGTGATTCCATAAACATCAGCAGTTTGAGAGATAACACCGGAATGTTAGTGCCCATGTAAACACGGCTGCCCACCACATGTGAGAATTTCCTTATTGCCTCAATTTTTTTTATTGCTTTATTGTCGGGCGTTTTTATCAACTTTGATAAAAACAAGCAAATGGAATTCTGCACGTTGCGTTAAACTGACAGGATTTAAGGTGGCGCTGCTCTTTGTGCCAGGCCCTCCTGTCACCGCTTAGCGACATAAAGAATGACAGGGTGGGACATGTAGACCTGGCCTGGCATCGATGTGCCCTCAGGTTCTTGGCTCTGAGTGCTGCAGTGGCTGTTGTGGAGATGGACATGTCACATCTTTGCTCAGCAAAAACTAGCAGGAGCACCCGGTGATGCCCAGTGTGTGTGGGGGGCACCACCTAAAGTTCAGAGCCAAACAGTGGTGGTGCCCCGTGTGGGAGTTCAACGATGGGGGCTTGCATAGCGGACAACCACACAAACACACCCTGAGCTTTGAAAACAGATTGATAGTCGTGTGAAAAAGTAAATGCACCCCCATGAAGTTCTCTTTTAACAGATGTGATGCCAGCTTCATTTAAACAGCATCGTCACATAAAGGTGACGTAATTGAACGTCACAATGAGGATTTCACTTTGCTATCATTTATTCAATGGCAGTAGAGTGTCTGTAAGTCCGTATGGTGTAGTCGGCAGGATGTGGGCAGGTCAAGAAGGCCTACGCTGGGCTGTGTGACTGTGTGCCAATCAGGAGCTCTTCTGTGGCTTCACAAATCTCTTATCGTCTGTTTCTGGTCATTTATGGGACCTCAGGTCTTTCTAGAATGTTCCTGTGGACAGTTCTCGTGAGGACTTACAATGGCCCCCCTGTGGCATCACTCTGATGGACCACACTGGCATACCATTCTGTGGTTGGCAGTGTTGGGCACCACGACCGATGTGCCCACTGTGCCCAGTGGAGACATTCATGCCCGAGCGACTCACTAATTTGTATTTCTGGTCTGTCTGTGAAGGAGCCAAATATCGAAATTGGACGAGAGACGTCTGCTTGAGGGCCTGTAAAGGTTTGTCGGTCTGAGCTTCAAAACTCAACAACCCAAACTGTGCAGCGGAGGACACGATAAACCCGGGCAACAAATTGGAATGAAGTGCGTGTGGGGTGACCCGTCCTACGTGGTCCGCTTACATTTTAAGTGACGGGTAACGCAACGCACTGCGCTGAAGTAAACTTCACAAACAGACGAGCGCAACGGCGGCAGTCACCCTGGCAGCCTCACATGACACCGAGTGACAAAGTGACAATGCCAAAGCGCTTGGAAATACGAGACCCTTCAATGTCTCCTCCTCTTGCAACGAGAGTCTCAAAGTTAGTAAAGTTGCCTGGCAAGGGCCCTTTAGAAATGGCGACTGAGCGCCACTGCGGTGGGCATCAAGGAGGCACAAAAGGGGAATAAAGCTGTGCATCAGCCTGAAGCTCCTCGTTCTGTCATGGACTCCCACCACTGCAGTAACCGCCGGTGGTCAGCCGCCGACATCTGGACCTACAAAGGGGGTCACCAGACCTGCAAAACCTTTAAGGGGGAAGGGGACCTGCACACCCCTGGCCCACAGTGACATCCGAAAGAAGAAAATGATGACAAAGGTGGACGACCAGCGGGGGGGGGGCTATAAAAGGTCATTCAGCTGGATTAATACTGGGAACAAGGGACACTCGGTCCACTAGATGACATGGTGGCACCACGGGGGACCCCCCCACACACACACACACCCACCTTGAACTTCACATGGGCTCCAAGTGGCACTGATGGGGACATCAGAATCACCAAAAATAGAAAAACATTCGCAGAAGAAAACAAGGGAGTGGGGGACTAAATGTATAAAAGAAAGAAAGAAAGAAAGAAAGAAAGAAAGAAAGAAAGAAAGAAAGAAACAAACAAACAAACACACAAACAAACAAACAAACAAACAAACACACAAACACACGCTGCGCGGTGAAGGCCCCGGCCGTTCCTGTCTGTTTACAAGTCTGGGATGAAGACGAGCAAGAAATGTTGGGAGGAAGAGGAGCGCAGAAATGACGGCCTGACCACGAGATTAGAATCAAAGAATGAAAGCGATTGTCAGAAACAAACGTCGGGGGCTTGTTATTCGAGTTGTATTTTCTTCTTCTTCTTCTTCTTTTCTTTTCGGCTGAAATCAAACCAATCACCAGGACCTTTGGTGGGCTGAGTGGCCTCTTCTTGTCCAGACTGCTCTCCTGTTCATCTTCATCTCTTCACACTTCTCAGAGTGTTTGACCTTCCTCCTCCTCCTCCTCCTCCTCAGTACGTTGTTTTGTAGTCCTAACGATTCCTTTGATGTCACTTCAGTGCTGCTTGTCTGGTGCCTCCTGACTCAAGAAGACCCCACATGTCACCTACCATTCCACTCGTCTCGTCTCGATGTCCCCTTGTGTGAATGACCTCAAGCTCTTTGGGGTTCCCTTCCTATTTTGCTCTCTAGACCCCACAAACCCTCCTTTTTGGACCACACTTTGTGCAGGAGCCGACCAAAGGGGTCCGCAACAAAACCGATCAGCGAGACTTGAAGTCGTTCAACGGACCCCAGGGGTTCACCCACTTATGGGGTCACAGGTTTGTTAAAACATCGCCACGTCGTTTCGAGGCTGCTGATCTCCGATCTTTTTCGGTGGTCCTCGGCGCTCCCAGAAGGTTCCAAACGACAGACTTCACACCTCAGCATGTGGGGTGTCTCTGTTTTAGGGGATTTCACGGTCAGTGATGTCATTTTCGATTTTTGATCCTTCTCTAGCCCCCTGTGGACCCCCATCAGGTGGTGGTCATGTGACACATTTGTTTTAACAGTCCAGAATATTCCAACATGTCAGTGCAGGCGCACCCAGCTTCCTATGTTGGGTTTCTCCTCTTGGCGCCAGTCTCCTCATTTATATGAAGAGCCCGACTTGCGCCAAGTCTGACCTCTTTTTTATTTCTTTGACTCTCCTCTGCTGGTTTTTGTTCCTTCAGATGCCACTTTGCTGTCCTTTCATCCTGCTCTTCATCCCGCTCTTCATCCCATTCTTTCATTTTATGTAAACCACTTTTTGGGCCTGGGGTTTTGTGATTCTCCTCTCCCTTGACGGTCTGTAAGCTTTGGCCCCCTTTTAAGGTTTGAGTTTTGGGGGGGGGCAGGCTTACTGTGTGAGGCCTGGCAAAGCCCACCTTGCACTTTTGAGTTGCCATCACCTTCTGACATGACGGGTCACATGGTGAGTAACAAGGTCACCTCCAAACACAGTCTGGTGGCTCCCAAGTGTCCATGCAACAAATGGATGCCATCAAAACAGAAAAGACCCCCAAAATGGCAGCACGCTGACACCATCAATGTTACGTTGAAAGAATTCGATATGAAAAGTGCAAACGTGGCAATCTCAGCTCGGGCACAACTGACCTTCCATCAAAGTGAGCAACCAAGCGAGGCACAAGCACAGACAGCGGCCCACCAAACCGCCCAACAGACAAGCCCCTCAGCGCCCCATTCTTATGTTTCGAGAGATGCATTTCTTCTCCATATGCCACCCTCTCTGATCAAAACCCGGCTCTCGGAGTTGGCATCACCCACATTCATCCTAATATGGCCGCAGCCCAGACTGTACCCACTAGAATGCCAATCAAAATGTGAAAAGCCTCCCAACACCACAGAGCAGACAGCAAAACAGCAAAAGCTTCAAGTGAGCCAAGCATACAAAATGTACCTGTGCCAGCAGGGGGCGCAAGTGAGGGATGGGGTGATAAAGATGGCGCTGGAGATGCAGGACTTGCCGTGGACGTTAATGGAGATGTCGAGCTCTGTAGAGTGCTGGAGATGATGGTGGTGGCAGAATCTGCAAAAGTAGCATGGTGGGGTTACAGGGGCAAAGAAGAATATGGTGCCAATGCCCTCTTTGAGGATCAGAGGTGGACAAAGGGCACATCAGAGTGGGCAGCTGTGATCAGAAAACAGAGTAGCTAGTAGTGTGGGTGAGATTCAGAGCACCCCAACGGACCCCTGCAGCCCACCCTTCCCTTAGCATCAGCCTAGCTGGGCACTCTCACCAAATCTGCACTGGCAGGCATGTGTGGCACTGCATACTTAGTGCACCCTTCGGCCAGTGGCACACTTCCTTAGTTCACATCATCTAAAAAGAACAAAGGTCATGTGGGCAGCTTCTCAACCAATGGGAGAGCATTTAGGTCTGAAGCCAGGATGCACTTCTCTGTGCAAAGACTTGTGGGAGTCTGAGTGAGCCACCGAGACAGCAGTGGAGATGTGACACCCGGGTGAGATTTGGGGACAGCGAAGCTGTTAGCTACACAGAGGAGTGGCACATGAACTCAAAGGTCGCCTCTCACCCGCCACGTCTCTTCAGTCCAAAGCCAGGGCTCCACACGTCAGTCGACAGCAGTACCTGCACGGGGGTCTGTGGACGAGACAGAGGGGGTCCGTGATGGAGCTGGCGTGGCTGACGTGCTCCCTGGGGTCTGAGCAGGAGTTGTGTGAATGGAGGGAGGACACTTTATTAAAATCCTCTTATCCTCCCATCTCTACGCGACTCGTTGTTCCACTTTAATGTCACACGGCGTCACACGAGCAAATTTCAGAGACCAGGAAATTGAACAGCAGACCCTCCAAAGAGGGAGCCCAAGTGAAGGCACAAGTGAAGTAAGGGCTCGGTGGAAAAGCGCGGACCCTCACCTCCTAAAAAGGCCAAACCCAGGAGTGAGCCCAATGGGCAGAGGCTGTCACTTAAAATGACTTCAGGGAGAACTCGGGGACACAGCTGGGGACATTTCAGACAAACAGTAGGGGGTCTTCACCTAAAGAACAAGAAAACGCGCTAAACAAGTGACCGAGGAGTGCGGTGGGCAGGAGGACATTAGGGGCCTTGACGGTGTCTGAGGAGGACGAGCTGTGAGTGGCCTTTGAGTGGCCTCAGCTCGGCCACCTTGTTTTAATGGCTCCCCTCTCCTGTGTTTTGTTGTGTCTGTGCAGCCCACAAGCCCACTGCCCACTGCCCACGTGTCCAGCGAGGCTGATTTCAGTTGGTGGTCTGCCCTGGAGTCGTGACGCTGGCTTCTAGAGGAGGACAGAGCACAGCAGCCACTAATCATCATCATCATCATCATCATCTTCATTATCCATGTTATTTATACAGCAGGAATCCCCCCTTCTGACCCCTCCTGTTATTGTCTAACTTTCATGCAGCTTGTCTTGTTATCAGATGCCAGGGGTGGTATGCGGACCCCCCTCCCTGTTCAGTATAATTGAGCCCTGGTTCTCTATGGCCTGCGTCCAGGGAGTCAGAATTCCAATGGCATCACAGGGTCACAGTTCACATGGTGATTAACGGGGGTCATCTCCACAAACTGGGGAGCCCAGGGGTCCGTACAGAAAAGGGCTGAAAGCAGGAAAAGATAAAACCAAAATGGCAGCACGCGGACCTCCCTGAAGAGGAGCACCGAGGTGGCCTTTCAAAAGCGGACACAACTCAACTTCCATAAAAAGTTCAAATCCCAGAAGGGGTCCGACTCCCTGGGGTGCTTCAACAACCTTCACCCGGCGTTCTGTACAATGGCTGAGACCCCCACAGGTCATGTGAAGACAATTTACTCTCGGGGATGTCATTTAAATGTCATTAATAAAGTGTCATGAATTCAGTGCCTCAAATCAAATCAAATAAAAAGAAGAAGAACGCAGAGACAAAGCACAAGCACTGCCAGCCACCGGCCAAGCGTCATGGCAGACGAGCCCCCTCAAGAGTTCCCTTTCTGTGCGTTGGTGTCACCCACTTTCAAACCAACGATGCCACAGCCTGAGCTTCACCCACATGCACCGCAAGAGACAAGCCCCCCAGGCAGCCCCCTTCTTGGAGTTCACTTCTCCACATGCCACCCCTTCTGTGCGCTGGCATCGCCCACCTTCAACCCCCACAAGCATCAGCTGAAACGCACAAAAGCCTCCCAACACCGAGGGGCAGAAAGCAAAACAGCAAAAGCTTCAAGTGAGCCTAGCATAAGAAATGTACCTGTGCCAGCGGGGGGCGCAAGTGAGGGAGGGGACGATGAAGATGGCGCTGGAGACGCAGGACTTGCAGTGGATGGTAATGGCCGAGTCAAGCTCTCTAGTGTGGTCAACATGGTAGAACCTGCAAAAGTAGCACGGGGGGTTACAGCAGCAAAGTGTGGTATGGCGGCGATGCCCTCTTTGAGAATCAGTGTGGGCAAAGGCCACACTGGAGGAAGTGACTGTGCCCGTGACACATAATAGCCTGTCAGGGAGATTCACTTCACTGACTTCTGCCGCACCCTTCCTGGCATCAGCCTTGGTGAGCACCTGACCACTGGCAGGTATGTGTGGCACTATATACTGACTGCATCCACACTTCCTTGTTTCACATCATGTAAAAAAAAGCAAAGGTAATGTGGGCAGACTCTCCCCAGTGCCAGGGCTCCACATATCAGCGATGCCCTTTTGAGAGCCATACCTGTATTGGGATTTGTGGTCAAGACAGCAGACGTGTGAGCAGAAGATGGCGATGCGGTTGGCACGGCTGACGTGTTCCCTGCAGTCAGCAAAGAAGCTGTTGTGCCACTCGTAGTGTTCACTGTGGCACTGGTAGGTGTGGTGACACCATCACTGGTGGACGTGGCATTAGTGGCACCTGCAAGAGTAGCATTGATGGGGTTACAGTGGCAAAGTGCATCCTAAAGAGTAAACCACAATGGCAATGCCCTCTTTGAGGCCATGATTAAGGCACATTGTGGACCAACCCCACCAACCTCTGCTCCCCCCTACTGCTGGCCAATCAGAAAGCTGGCATCAGCCTTGGTGGGCACTCTCCCCAGATTTGCAGCTCAGCCCTGGCAGAGACTTGTACAGCAATATACTTGACTGGTATTTCAAATCATAAAACAAAAGCAGCCACATGGAGTGACCGCAAAGGTTGGGTGGTCCCCCAATGGCAGGGCACCAGCATGCCAATCAGCTAACAGCAATACCTGCATTAGGATTTGTAGTCGGGACAGAAGAAGCAGGAGAGGAGGACCACGAAGGAGTTGGCACAGCCGACATGTCTCCTGTGGTCTTTGAAGGAGTTGCTGTGCTGTTGTTGATGGGACTCGTAGTGCTGGCACTGGTGGGTGTGGAGGCAACGTCAGTGGTGGACATGGCAGTGGTGGCACCTGCAAAAATAACAGCGTCTAGTTACATCAGAGTCTCCAGTCTGGGCCGCCATGGCAGTCAGCGGCCGAGTCTGTGCCAGTGCTGTACCAAACAGAAATGTGGTGGTCCTGCTAGGCTGTCCAGGGCAGTGATGTCGGCCCCCCAGACCTCTGACTGTTGCTCGGGGACTTTCAGACATCTGCTTTGTAAAATCTGAACTCGGTGAGGCCAGCCAATGGTGTGCCAGCATCTCAGAAGTGACAGTGGCAAATGCTGAGGTGACCTACCAGGGCAGGCCAGGTCTGTGATTCAGGTGGGATTGGCCAGGGACCCCTGACCCTTAAAGGTGTGAGTGAAAACAAAACGGCGTCCATCAGTCAGGGATGTGGCAGAGCGAATACCAAAGCGGAATGAAGCAAAGGTGGCCAGGTCAGAAGATGGAGCCCAAGTAAATATGGGCCAGGGTCAGTGCCAGTGGAGAAATCCGAGTGTCACAACTGAATTGGAACAAAAAGGTGCAAAAGTCACCGAAGATCCAAATCCTGAAACGTTTAGTAAAAGTGGTTTGGAGTTCAAAAGCCTTAAATATCATCGCGTTTATGACGTCATTGGTCACAACGCCGTGACCAAGGGTGACCAATTGTTACCAGGTGTCTGGCAACCGCACAACGCGTCACAGAAGCAGAAACACAAATTGAACACCAAATGGCTTTGCTGTAAAGACCAAAAAAAAATGCCAGCTGAACTGAACGACTGCAGGAATTCACCACACGGCCTGTAGGGGGCGCACGCCAGCATTTAGACCCGGAGATGCAAAGCAGAATCCGCAGCTCACTAACGGGTCATGAGGAACCTGGAAGAGATGAGGGGACCGACTGGACGGAGTGGTCCTCTCTCAGGACTTACACCTCCATTGTGCCAACCTGCCAGCTATCCAGCACTGACCTTCACAGCATACCAGGTGAAGAACTACAGGACCTCACGATGGCACCAACCCTAATGTGCTGAAGGGCTGCATGTCCTCTGATCCCCTAAGTCCCCTGACCCTACAAAGGTTTACAGTTCCATGGAAAAACAGCTTGTGTGCCCCCAAACCCCGAGGTAGCGCAGCTGAAACTCTAAATGCCGACTGGCCGGTGGCTCTGACCTCAGACATGATGAACGCCACCTCACGTGAAGCCCCAGCTCAGCACTGCACTGGACAAAGACCACGATGGACAAAGCTGTCATCTTCCTGCTGACCTGGAGAAACACGGCACCAGAGGGTATCACGTTCATTCAATGCCATGCTGCCCTCTCTTCTTAATTCTTAACTCAGTTGTACTTTAATCTATCTATCTATCTATCTATCTATCTATCTATCTATCTATCTATCTATCTATCTATCTATCATATAGCGCCTTTCACCCTATCTAAGTGTCTTGCTGTGAGATACAAAGCAGGTCACAGGCGCTAGGGGGAGGGCGCAGTAGCCCCCCCAACTCTGCCGTCCACCTTAAATGTCCTAAACGTGTAAATCATTTTAAAGGAGACATGAGAAATCATAAAAGTGAGTGACTTCCTCAGACCAAGTTGCCCAGTGCCCACCGTGTGATATTCAGTGCAGATGCCCACTGGGGGGGGGGAGGTGCACCACCCAGCTCTGCTCTTTTATAACTCAATAAAAACAGTGGATGCCTGCGTACTGAAATGTCTGAGTCACACGCGGTGTCACACATGGAGGGTCACAGGGGGCCTTTGGACTCTGACTTTGGACTGTTGTCACCAGTAAAACATTCTTGTCGGGTTAATGATCTCACCTGCCCAGGTGTGACTTGTGCCCGAGTAGACAAGCGGAGTCATCAGGAAGTACAATGACAAACACAAGCCCCCCCAACATCACTCATTGTGTTTCCTTCAGTCTGCTTATGCATTTCGTGGTGTTGACCCCCGCCATGCTCAGTGTGTGTCACATGACCTGCCCGTGTGGCATGAGGCGTACCTTGGTGGGGGGGTTCACTGCAGTTTTCCTCGCTCAGCTTTTGTTCATTGTTATTAAGTTCAGTGCCATGCTGATGCCATGTTGGTTGTTTTTGGATGGGTGCGGCCATGATGTTGTGGTCAGACGCCAGTCGCCATCACCTGCTGTACGCGTCACTCACACACCCAAAGTGTCCTGAATCAGGTACACAGCGTGGAACATGTCACCATCAAAAGAACAAAAGGAAGATGGAGTGAGGAGGCTCATGTGTACCTCACTGGAAGTCCATGCGTGTTTGTTTGCCGTGACTACAGATGTGACTTTGGAATGAAAAGACCCCTTTAGTGACTCCAAAGACCCTCAGTGGTCTGAGGCTGAAGGGGCTAAAGGGTGAGGGGGTCCAACATGAAAAAAAGCCCAAATGTCCATCCATTTTCCAAGGTAGATGTAACTGGATATTAAACTGTGACTTGAGATGACACCAATATCATAAAACAAAAGTAAATCCGCAATCCAGGCTGCGCCCCTCATCTCAGCGACTCCTCCATCCCATAATAGAGACGCCCAGCAGGTGTGCGGAGGGCTTCATCTTCAACTCAGGGAGCAAAACACCGGACAAACCTCTGGACATACGGGGCTTTAAACACGGTTGTGGTCATCACAATGGCGCCCACTACCCCACGTCAATGCATCTTCATGGCCAATAAAAGCTTACGAATGTAATTTAGAACTTTAGGACACCATGACAGCCCCTTCATGATGTCATCATCGAGACGCAGGGGGGCATTGCTGGGGTCGCACTGGGAGAATCTGTGGCGTGTGACGCCGTCAGCGGGCGGCGCCGTGTCTGTCTTTGATCGTTTTGACGCTGTGGCTCGTAAGGCCTGACGTGGTCCTCGTGGTCCTTGTGGTTTCTATTTTTAGTGACCGTCTGCCAGTTTTCACAGATTGAGTTTTTTGTTGTGGTGCCCGTCTCTCTGTCGGCTCTCCTACGCACTGCAGATCGGAGCCGGCCAATGAGATTCCAGGTGTGCCTAAGGGGGCGGGGCCTCCGGAGTCCCATGCCTTTTCTGATTCGTTGCTTGTTTGCTCTCGCCCAGGATATTTGATTTGATTTTTATCGATTTTGCTCTTTTTTTTACGTTTGTTACGTTTTTTTTTTCCTCTTGACTCTCTTTTCCCAAAAAACAAAAAGATTTAACGAAAAATCCTAAAAAGTGAAAGCTAACAGAAAACGGAGGCCGAACATCACAAGCAGGAGGTGATGACTCAGCAACGGCAACTTTAAGGGGGCCACAGTGGACCACCCCATGCATTGTGTGACACGAGCAGCTGGACATGTCTCTTTTGTTTGCTGTCCCCTGATAGGCCCGTCGAAGTTACTGGGCTGGTGAGACCTGCAAAAATATTTGAAGGGCAACCAAAAAATCAAATCCAAAGGCGATTGAGACGTGTGAGACGAGTTTACTGACAAGAAGGGCCAACAAAGGACGTGCTTCACCATCAACCACAGGTTAGGAGCGCTGAAGCCACACCCCTCACAGCGTGGGACGAGGAAGACAAAATGGCCGCAATTGAAATCAACAAAACGTAAAATTCAAATCACAAAAACTGAATCTGGGACGCGTGCAGAAACAGAAAGCGAAGAGCGAAATCACAACCGAAGCCCCTCGTACCTCAAACGATGAAGACGCTGAGGGGGCGGGGCCATTCATTTGAGTTGGTCCAATCTGGCGCCAGGCAGACACACGAAAAAGGAACAAACTGCGATGGATGGGCGAGTGAAGGAGGAAACAAACGAAAGTGACGACGGGCCTCGGAGAACACGTGGAGACGTGACATCAAACCTGACGGCAAAGCGAGCCGAGCGGCGATTTCTTTGGAGATGTTGGAGCCTGTTGGGAGTGCGAGGCGCCTTAAAAATCATCACATGGTTTGAGGGGGCAATCAGGAGGTCAGAACACGGAAACAGAAGATGAAGAAGAAGAAATACGGCAACCAAAGCCGAAACACGAGACGAGAATCGAGTCAAAAAACGACAAAATCTGAACGTAGTCAGCAAACGGTTAACCACGGGAGCAGCCAGGATTTGTTTTCATCCTCAGAATCTGTGAACCGGGATGTGGATGGGACCACCACGTCATGACTGACCGTTCACGACCCCCCAAAGGACACGACGTGACGAGTGCTCAGAAGCGTCTCAAAATCATTCACAACACAAAGAACAAACTGAAAACTCTGAAATGAACAAGGGGCCGGGGGGACAAAATGAACAAAAGGGAAAACATCCGACATGAGGGCACGCCGACGAGCAACCAGCAAAAATGGTGGCAAGCGTGAAAAAACAAAATGGGCACAGCGGGCACATCCAAAACAAATCAATACGCCAATCGTTTATTCCTGAGCTGAGTCACGGGGGGGCCGAGCCCATCCCAGCAAGCATCGGGCGCAAGGCAGGAACAACACCTGGACAGGATGCCAGTCCATCACAGTCACACATGGGCGCCACCTACACAGCCTTGGACGGTGGGAGGAAAGACACACAGACACAGGAAGAACATGCAAACGGCACACAGAGGAGGGCTGGGGGGCACAAACCTCAGTGTCCTCAGTGGGAGGCAGCAGCACCACCTCAGCGTTCAAAACGAGCAAAGTCGAGAGAGGAAACAAAATCGAGGAGCCCCACGAAAAAGTCTAAAGGTGACAATCCGAGAAAATAGTAGGGGAGTCACAGACAGCGACATAGACACACGTGCGGGCACCAGTCAACACTCACGGCTCTGAGGTTGGAGGAAAACACAAACAACCAGACACGCGGGCACAGACATGCAACCCAAACACAAGTGCCACCAGAGTACCACCAAAATGGCAGCAGTAACAACTTTCACTTCCATTTTCAGCTTTTTGTTTCCATTTTCTTTTTTCACTAACGTCTTATTAGTTTTAGCTTTCATGAACAAGAAAACCGCTTTGTTTAGATGGCACCTCACAAAAACAGAAACCCTACCTGTAACGTCTACGCTGATCTTCGCACGGGCAAACTCGCCATTCTGCCTGTCTTCAGCCACCACCTGAGAGAGAAAAGGTGGATGGAGAGATAAGGAGAAGGAAAAGGGCGCACTATAGTGATGGACAATGAAAGGCGCTATATAACAGATAGATAGATAGATAGATAGATAGATAGATAGATAGATAGATAGATAGATAGAGTGAAAGGCACTACAGTATATTAAAGATAGATAGATAGATAGATAGATGGAGTGAAAGGCACTATATTATAGATAGATAGATAGATAGATAGATAGATAGATAGATAGATAGAGTGAAAGGCACTATATTATAGATAGATAGATAGATAGATAGATAGATAGACATGAAAGGCGCTATATAACAGTGACTGATGCAGTGCCCCGAATGCACATTCAGAGCCCCTCAAATTGTGTTCAGCGGTCTCCTAAGATGATCTCAGTTTTTTTTCTTCCCTCATTGATTCAATCAATCAATCAATCAATCAATCGATCGACGTATTGATTTGAGGAATGGTTGCCGATTTCTTCAACACTGTGCCACTGACGTGAGTATCCACACTTTGCTTGGAGTCAATTCAATGGATGGCATTTGACTAGAAGAGACACGCCCGTCTATAGAAGACCCCACAGTTGTCCGCGCCGTGAAGCCCAAGGCAATGGCCTGCAGAGCTTCAAGTCAGCATTGTGCCAACAGGCAGATCTGCAGATGGCTGAAGTTTTGGAGGTTCCCAAGATAACAAGCAGGACCCTCCCTTGATGGGGTCACCCAGCCAGACTGAGCGCTCACAGAATGAGGGTCTTAGTTAGAGGGGAGTGGAGATGGAAGAAAGTTCTACAAGGACAAACCTCACTGTAGCTCTCCACTAATTTGACCGGACAATACATGGAAGCCCACATAAAGGCCCCTTAAGGCCTCTCAGTGTGATGAGAGACTGAAGTGTGTGGCCCATCTGGAGAAAGCCAGGTGCCACTCATTACCAGTGCAATGCCAGTCCAACGGTGAAGTGTGGCAGTGACAGCATCAGGGACTGAGAGACTGGAGCGGGTCGAGGGAAAGCTGCAGGGAGCAAAGTCCAGAGATCTCCTGAATGGAAACCTGTTGGGAGCTCTCAGGACCTCAGACTGGACCAATCATTCACAAAGCAAAGACCCCACAGGGACAACTCTGGGAATGTCCTTGAGTGGCCCAGCCAGGGTCTAGAACTGAACATCTCTGGAGAGACCTGGCAACAGCCGCCCACCGACCGCCTCCATCTCACCTGGCAGAGCTTGAGAGGAGCAGCAGAGAAGGATGGCAGAATGTCCTCAGATTCAGGGGAGTGAAGTTGTCCCGTCAGACCCCAGAAGACTCGAGGGTAGAAGGGGGGCTTCAACAAAGTTCTGAGTGAAGACTCTGACTGCTTTGGGAATATTTCATTTTTTTAAAATTTCTGTTAGTTTTTAAAGTCCTGCTTTCAGTTGTCATGCTGGGGTGTTAAGTGTTGCTTGATGAGTGAAAATATGAATTGAAAATGTGAGGAAACTGAATAGAGAGATAGAAAAGGCGCTATATAAGGAGAGAGAGAGAGAGAAAGGCACTCTATGGTAGACCAGCAGATAGACAGACAGTACAGAAAGTCATAGAGACATGAAGACGGGTTCAGCCACGACATGTGACACTGCATGGCTCCACCCTTGGGGCGGGGCCTAAACCTTCACTGCAGGTTTATGGCTTGAGAGATGAGGGGCGGGGCCAGAAACATGAGTGTCACTACTGGCCTTTAAGGGTCAGCCCCCATCCTGGGCACCACAGTGCAGTAAAGGCCCCCTGGTGATAAAGGAAGCCCCTCAGTCTGGCAGGATGGCCTGTGAAGTGCTGACACGAGGAGCTGGCCGTCCTGGACTGCTCCACTGCCTGTCATGGTGGGCACACAAAGTCCACGAAGATCAAGCAGAGCACAAACACTCAGGCCAGATGCTCCAGATGTCACTTTAGGACCCCCAGACTCATCATGACAGACACACTGGTGAGAGCTGCCTGCTGATTTCACATTTGAGCCATCGTGAGGACCACACAGACGTTGAGAAGCTCAGCCCACCAAGGACCATGAAAGGACTGACACCTGTGGCCTGTCCCTGACCAGGAGCCTCTGAGGCTCTAAGGGGAAAGTCCTTTAAAAAGTCTGAAATGTCATCTACACATGAACTTAGGTCAGGATGGAGTGGTCTTCTCCCTCATATTGAAGCAGACCCTACGTCCTTCTGAACAGCTTGAAGCTCCTCAGGTGGGATTCTCACTAAACGTGAGATGTAGTCCATGAAGTTGGTGGAGAAGGGCATTGTCCCCAAAGGTCAAAGCAGAGAGTCACAATTCCACACATGATTCAGCGAGTCAATGCAGCACCCCTCATTAGAAGACGTCACCTTGTCCACCTCTCGCTACCTTGTCCTTGGTCATTTAAAGTGGAGATGCCATCGTGTGGTCCTCCTCCCTCATAACTAACTGAACCCCCCAAGTCCCCCTGCACACACAGTATGTTGTGCCCCTGAGAGCCTTCATGGGGGACATGAGGGCTGCTGGTGGTCACTTCTTTCATGATGCCTATGGACTACTGACCAGTGTGTCTCACAGTTCTGAAGGCAAACGTCCACCCCGGTCACCAAGTGCCTGTCACTCACCATCACGTTGGCTGAGCCGGCTGAGAGTTTCCCGCTGGTGAGGATGAAGCCCTGAGCGGTCACCACAAACTCTGAGCTGTTCTCAATCTTGTAGACCAAGTCGGGGTTTATTCCCTGGAAAAGGAAATGCTGAATGTCATACATTTTAATTAATCACTCAGTCCTTAATTATGAAGAAGCAAACGATGAGGAAGGACAAGGAAGCAAGTGAGGGCTGACCCTCTGAGTGAGCCGTTAATATCCAGTACCTTATATAGCGCCTTTCACGACAACTCAGAGTGTCATGTTAGCACGAGTGGAGGATCAGAAGAGAGCAGCCAATGGACGGACCCCGGGACCGAGCCTCTGATGGTGACACAAACAGGTGACATGCCTGTTTCACCCCAGAAGGGGGCGCCAGGGCCAGCTCATAGTTACAGTCCAGTTTGACACTTTCTATACCCAGTGCTTTCATTACCACCATGTGCTGTCCTGGTAGCATTAGTCAGGGGGTGCCATCAGTATGTAAACAAGGTCTGTGGCCACCAGGGGTATCCTGGAGTGACCCCCAAAAGCCAGAATACGTGTCAAGGAAATTAAAGTCCCACCAAAGTCTGAGTGTTTATCATACAAGCGAGAAACACAAATGACCGAACCGGAACCCAACCCATGCCTTAAGTGGATCTGCACCCCTGTGTCACCGGTGGGCTTCTTAATGGCCTTCGCCTCCAATGACATCACAGAAATCCCCTCCTCACTCACCTTCCGCTCCTCTATTAACATTAATGGCCGCCCTCTGCCCGCCTTCTGTTGCCCCCCAACTTCACTGAATCTCTCAGGCTCCCCCTTGTGGCCACAGGAGTCTCTTCAACTGCACTCGGCTACTAGGCTGGTACAATCGGTAGCATGCAATGCAATACTGAGGGATACTAGGTGACACTTGTGTCATCAACAGATGTCCTCCTATGGTCATTTTGGCCCCGTTAATTGGTTAACTCTTAACTCTCTCCAGGTCTCTGAGGGTCCAGCAGCTAACAAAGCACCATGAGTTACTGTACTGACCATCCTGAGGCGATCAACTGAAAATGGCAAGAGGGGCATGATATGGAAGTCACCAGCTGGCCAAGGTCAGCCTTTCACGAGGCTCTCTGCACATCACCACCCTGCCAAGAAGACTGGTGGCAGACAGGCGGCCACTTTCTCGATGAACTCACATTACTGAAATCGGCGTCTGTGGCGATGACCTTCAGGGGTCTGCTAGCGAAGCCCCTCTCGAGGACCATGCTGCCATCCGGAGAGTCGCTGGGCACAAAGCCGTCATACGTCGATTTCTCGAACACTGGAGGGTTTAGGCTCTTTTTAAGGACGTCGATGGTGACGGTCGTGAGCGCAAACTTATTGCCGTCGTCGGTCTGATAGGCCTGCAAAGGAAATGAGCAAAGCAAAGGGGTTAGCAGGTGGGCAGACCACTGAGGATGGCCAGATGAAGCAAAGCATGTCACACCGACGTAAACTGGCATAAAGGTCACAGGTTCAAAGCCCACTTTTGACCCCTCAGGTATGAAATGTGTGGGCATCACCCAGCCATTATTGCCAAGTCTTTCTTCAGAAAAGGCGCTATATAGATAAAGTGTTCAGGCAAAGGCAAAGCTCAAGAGAGTGAAACCTTCTCACTGCACTTTATCTCAAGACCCTCCATTGTGGACCCCCTTTGTGACACACGAGCGCACATTTCGATGGCTTACGGGCTCAAACAGAAGTGTTTTGTCAGCCGAGCCAGCAGGTGGCGCTGTCCTCTGATGCTTTCTCCTCTTTTCCTTCTGCAGCCCATCACAAGAGCCCACCTCCTAATGACATCATCTCTGCCTCTCAAGAGATCCGCCGTCTGATGACATCACGTCCGGTCCCTGTCCCACATGATCCCTCCTCTTCCTGTTTCTTACATATAAGTCCACCATCTTGATTCTCCAATTCAGTTCCGTATTGAGCTCAAGTCTATGAAGACCCTGATTATTTCTGAGCCAATTTTCAAATATATGGGGTAAAACTCGCCACACCTTTATGCTCGTTTTCGAGTGTTTTTACACCTTAAAACTGGGCGTTGACCTCTGAGCCATTTAAATTGGGTGGTCTCAAGGGGGAGTAGGTGAATATTAATGAGAAAGGGGAGTGGCTACAGGATTTAGAACACAATATGGGAGAGAATGACGATGTGCAGAAAATGAGCCATCATGGCGCTCACGTCATAACGTCAAGTAGAAGGCGGTTCAGTGGTCCCCCATGTTTGATGTTTCACGTTCCCCCTCGTCCCCTGCCATATCACATTTTAATGACATCACAACAACATGCTCCTCAGGCTTATAGCTGATTGGCTGGCTGCATCAGTCCAGGGTGGGCCTCATTCTGATCAGGAATCCCCACCGTACTCACCATCACTGATAAGACGACTTGGTCTGCCGAACCCACAGCCTTTGTCATCGTTATATTTCCAGACGCCATGTCAATCTGAAAAGTGCCATCTTTGTCACCTGTAAGAAAAAGGCAAGATGAGACTAAACGTGTTCCTCAAGTCCCAGGCTGAGTCCTTCTTTTCACTTGGGACATTTCAGAAGTGTGAGTTGGACCCCAAAGTGGCACCCAAACATTTCCTAATGACGTTACCTCCATGACTCCCTCAAGAAGCACCTGCTGCTGTCCCTCTCAGATGTCAATCTCGTAGTCTCCACTAGATGTCCTCTCTTGGACTTGACTGATGTCTTTGAGGATTCTGGAGACGAGGTCCAGACGTCACGGGGTGCCACCCGTCATGATGTCAGACCTGCTCAGCTCTCCCTTTGCCCCGCCCATTTGACCATGTGACCAAAACGGTCTCACCAGCGCCACCTGGAGTCTGGCGCACCGTCCTTTCGTTTCAGTTCACTCTGTGCCTCTTCACTTTTTTAACATGGTGTTACTCTAAACCTTTTCCCAATGTCGCCCATTTGGAATTTGGAGTCGCCAACATTGACGCCAACATTCAACTTCACCGTCTGTCCGGCTGCTTTGAGGGTTGCAGTTCTTTTTGAGATGTTGCGCTGCGTCTTCACAGTGAATTTCATGGCTGACGTTCCCATCTCCTGCCACTGAAGGTCAAGTCCCCTCACTCTTCATCAGTCTCCATGCACAAAGGGTTAACAAATCACCAGCGAGCTCCTGGCCTTCAACTGCCACTGAAGAACACGTCATCGTCATCCTTGAGCAGCTGTTTGGGGTCACCGCACTCTCTTCCCGAGTCCCTAAACGTTCATCCCAGTTTGGACCTCCGTGATTTCGCGCCTTACCTTTTGGTCCCCTCCGTCCCTCACCCGTCACCTCGTCCTCGCGTATGGGGCTACTCGTGAAGTGGGCAGACACCGCTGGTCTTTGTCTCGTTGACCTTTTTCTCCTATTAAGGTGTTCGCCGAAGCTCCGACTGACCTCCTGCCACTCATTTATTCATCCTTTGGAGTTTTTACGGCTAATATTCTTACTTCAGACCTTCGGCTTTCTTTACAAAAAACACACCTGAGTGAAACTTCTGTGGACATCGGCATTCTACCGAGAGGGGGACACTTGATGGGGGTCCAGGTGACCCCGCTCTTTATCAGTCTACTTGTCATGGAGGTGATGGTCCTGCCATTTGATGACTTGACGATGGTGTGAAGGACAGCCGGGTCCCATGCCCGGCAGGGACGCCCCTGCTGCTTAAGTTCCGGGGGAGCCGCCATGGGCAGTCCAATATCTCCCCCGGGACGCTTGGTGGCAGCCTCCCTGGCCGACGGTGATTCCCCAACCACCCGCAGGGCTCCATGGGAGATGAAGTCCTCCACAGCTTGGTTGGGGCCCGGGGTGGCCGCTAGGGGGGACTGTCTGCTTCCAACAGCCCGGCTGGACGAGTCTTCAGACCCACCCTATAAAAGGCTATAAAAGGGCCCAGCCACCACCACTCGAGAAGCCAGAATCGGGAGGAAGAGGACGAGGTTGCCAGAGAGGAGTGGTGGTGCCAGAGGAAGGATTGTTGGTGCAAGGTGGAGAGCTGTTGCTTTTGTGTTGTGTAAAGTGCTTTGGGACTGTGTTGGGCCTGTGGGACACGGGGAAGACCTGAAGAACTAATAAAGCCTTGTGAATTTTACACGTGCCTCTGCGTCAGTCTGTGCCGGGTCAAGCGCTATATAGCGCCTTTCTTACAATGACTGTAAAGACTCTGGAAGCCAGTGCAGTGACGCAGGGACAGGGGTTACTGAAAACTCGACTAAAAAAAGCGATAAGAACCTACTGAGACAACCAAGCAGAAGCCTGGCCGACGCACGAGCCACCCTGGTCTTTCAGCTCACCTCTGAGAAGCTCGTAATTTATGGGGGCACCGATGCCTTTGTCACCGTCCACTGCATACACGGGTCCGGGCAGGAAATGCAAGGGTCCGTCCTGAAACACGAGAGAGAGGCAGACAGGGGGTGACTACCAGAAAATGGTGGCATCTTGAGCTACAAGACATGTGGTGTTTGGTCCACTCCCATGTCACCATCTGTCACACATCAGATGTCCCTCCCTCTGCAGTTCCCCAATAAGCTATTTGGTGTGTCAGGTGACTGACAGCAGGTGGAGTTGGACCCACGTGACAGGGCGTCACTTTGATAGTGACATCTAGGGCCACACACTAGAGTTACAGTGGCTTCCACAAGTGAGCCCTGAGGCCTCCAGGTGGCCTTTGTGCTGCCAGCTCCAGAAGGCCGATGACATGATGAGGTCATTTTGGTGGCACTTTATTTCCTGATTCCCGATCCCAGATCATTCCATCCCACGTGTGGGGTTTGAACCACGACGGACCCTCGGCTGTAGAAGGACTCACCACTTTCTCGGTTAAGTTCACCGTTCCAGTGTAGCCCGCGCTCAGGCAGATCTTGGCGTTGTTCGCTCCCGGGCGGATGTTGCAAGGCAGGAACCAAGGTGGCCGATTATCGATGTCCACAACGGTGATGTGAACAGACGCATTTGCCACGAACAGGCCATCCTGCATGGTGGGGAAGAGGAGGAGGAGGAGGAGAAAGAAACTCCTGTTAAGAAAGTCAAATGAATCCCCATTCATCCCCATGTTGGCTGAGGAGGCGCTTAGAGGACCACAAGTGCAGCAGAGGTCACAGTGTGACAGGTCACCTTGTGCAGTACAACTCAAGGGGCTCAGCTTACTTGGCTGAGGGGGCACAACTCTTATGGCTCAGCTATTACTTGAGACACCCACTGGGTTCAAGTCTGATAGAGGACAATGAGCTGTGGGATCACTGGTGACATCTGGGGACTTAGCAGCTCAGCAGCTATGTGTTCCCTTGGGACTCAGGGGCTACCAAGTCTGAGACCACTATCTGTGAGGGAGGACATCAAAATAGAAATGGGTGAGACTCTGAGCGACTCCTCGCCGGTGACAATGAAAGAAAAGGAGAAGAGAGGAGTGGGTGACGGGTGTGACAGTAAGTGGCCGGGCCAAGGGGGTACTGCTGTGACACCGAGGTGGAGGGGACAAAGGCTGAGAGGAAGACAGCAGAAGACCAGGGCCAGTCAAGGGGTACCACTGAGCTCTTAAGCCAACGGGTGGCCAAGTCTTCTTCTTCTCCTCCTCCTCCTCCTCACCAAAACACTGTGCCCTTCTCATTGCCACAAGCTAAACACTCAAAGACACTCACGCTGGCTGACATGATGAGCTCCAGCCGCTCCCCTTCATCAAAGTCCAACAGTTTCGCCACCAGGATGCTCGGGCTGTTCGAGGAGGCCAGTTGGAAGAATTCGGATCCATTCTGGAAAGACAAAAGACGGGCGTCATGCGGTCAGGACCTCTGAACAACTGTGCCACTCTGCCCAGCCAGCTCACTCAAGTGGAGTCACTAAACTGAGCACTTGTGTCTGCGGCTCTCAGGCCTCAGTGGGGGTCCTCAATGGGTTTGCCCCAGTGGTCCTGCTGAGGTCCACCCATTTAAGATTTTAAACACTTCAGGCAGGTCCTCTCTGGATCTCAGTTTGCCTAAACAGGAAACCAGAGCTGAAGACCCAAATAAGAAAGTTGGCTCCAATGGGGGGGGCCCAGGAAGAAGATGAGTGACAACCTTAATGGATGACTACAGGACTCGGTCAAAGGCAGGCAGCCTACCAGGAGCACTTTGGCTGCTAACTCTGGACCCACCATCTCCACCATCACTGATCCAGAAAGAACAGTTAGCCAATTCCTGAGAAGATGGCTGAGTTTACCACCAACAGTATGGCACTTTATGGGCACAGCTGCAATTGAGACTCCCCTCAAAGGCTGCGCATCTGGACAAAGAATCCCAAAGGTCTCAGGAGCACAGCTGGAGGTCCCGACAGGTAGAAAGAGGAGGCCTGAGGCATTGCCATGGAACACTTCTTGGAGCTGCGTGCCAGGGAAAGAGCTGGCCTTGGTCACTTGGAGTGTCCCCGTTGTGACAAAGCAAGAGGGAGGAAGGGGCGGCGTGACCTGATTACGAGGGAATTTACAACATCTGTCAACGAGGAGCTGGGGGCCTGGAGAAGAGGAAGAGGAAGGGCCGGAGAGGAACGTCACACGGAACAACGGGGCCCCACCCTGCCAAAGTCCTGATGAGCAGCCAGACCAGCCCTCCTGCCCAAAGAAGGGCACCAGCGGAGCTCCGACCAGGCTGCTGCTTTAAGAGAAAGGAGGTCATCCTGACCAAGAGGGGCTGCAACTGCTGACTGCCCCCTTTTTGTTGCTAGAGATGACCAGGAAGCAGCTGAAGAGCAGTGATGTCACTTCCTCTGCCAGACCCGCCCCTTGCACAGTCTGGCTGCTCGTCAGGAGTGACCTCTACTGAAGGATGGACCCCTCGGCCCATTGATTTCACTTGGGGTCCAACTTGCAGTCTCATCCTTAAATGGAGTGGCGGTGGTGACTCCCTGCCTCTTTATCTTGTCCCTCATCTTGTCCCCTTGTTCCCTAAGGCAGAAGTTCTCATGTGTGTTGGGAGGCTGCCATTTGCTTATTGTTCTGTTAACTTTTTGATTGATTGATTGATTGATTGATTGATTGATAAACTTATTTTAGTCTCTTGAGCGTCTGTAAAGTTTTAATTTCCGCTTGGAGGTCAAATACTAAAGTAAAACGAATAAGAAACCAAGCAGTCATCACTTGAATGAGTTTCTTTCTCTTCTCTTCATTCAGATGAGCGCCACTCCCTTCTAGCGGAGTCTGTCCAGCAGATGCCAGTTTGCATTTCACAATTCAATCAACGGAGTAGAAACGCTTGAGGCACATCGTTTAATCATTCCTTGAGATTGTAAGCCCTCTTTGTATCTTGCAGACTAAATAAAGCTTAATGAAGAATTTGTGCTGCTGAGTGACGTCGTGACGGACGCCGTGGGCTTCACTCTCCAGCCCGTCTCGCCCCTTTGAAGTTCTCTGATGTTCTCACAGTCCAAACAGCACGTCCTTCACGCCATCAGGAGATTCAAGCCTACTGAAGTCCCCTAAAACAGCAGAGGGACTTCTTCACTTCACTGTAGCCCAGTTCCAGATTTCAACTGCCCGAGTGCCGTAACGGCGAACGCCTGCTGAGACGTCGGGCAGCTGGTCACGGCCACTGAAACTCGCGCGGGACGCACCCGCAGGACGCACTGCTGCCCGATTGGCGGTTGTGATTTTGTCAGTTTTGGTGACAAGGTTTGAATTCTGCCCCGTCCTTTACACTCACAGTTCTGGTTTGGGCTGCGAGACGCTGAACTCTTCACGACGTTTCACGGACTGCGACTGCCGTTAGTGGTTTGCATTTTGCCAGCTTGTCAGCTTTGCCAGTCCTGGCTTTGTAGCCATCTGATGGTCTTTTCTATGTGAAAGGTGTTGTATAAATAAAATGTTTTATTATTATTATTATTATTATTATTATTATTATTATTATTGCTGGTCAGAAGAGGGACCAGCTGTCACTTCCCTTTGTAGGGACTCATTTGCATAAGGCCATGGAGGCCAGCGCAGCACAGCACAGTGAAAGGTGTGGCGTCTGTGGACTGCCCGGTGAGGTGCCCGGGACACATGGTGCAATACGACTTATTTATTCATATAGTGCCCTTCACTGATATACACGTACATATAGAGGGGCCGCGTCGTAAATACATCGAGAATTTAAGCTGTCACTCATTAAAGGGGCGGGAGGAAGGAAAACAAAAGAGTAAAATGACATCACAATTCATTACAAGTACTAACAATAAAAGTTAGAGTTTATATTAAAATAACATCATCATCATCATCATCATCATCATAATAACCGACACACACGGATCATCAGAATGAAATCAGAGCTGACGAGATGGAGACTCACGGTGTTCTTGTCGAGGGAGTAAAAGAGGGTGTCTTTGTCAGCATCAGTGGCTTGAATGCGTCCCACGGAGGTGCCCACGGGCGTCAGCTGAAAATGAAAGGCAGTGTCACTGGACTTACAAGGTCACAAGTTTGACAAGTGGCTTTGAAGCACTTGGCCCATCACCTGGCGGAGCAGACCTGGCTGGCACTCGCCACAGCATTGAGGGGGTGGGGTGGGCACTTAAAAAAGATCACAACTGGACATCCTAAACCTGCCCGTTAAGGGACCCACAAGAACATCACAAGGCGTGAGCAAAGGGTGCGGGCACTATATGACACATGGACGTGACAGGCACTGCACCGCAGGGTCACTAGGCCACATGCACACGGAGGAGATGTCATTGTCACTCACGCCATGCTCATGCTGTGCCCTGAGAGCTCAGTCTGGGTGGCAGACATTTGACACGGACCCCATGGCACGGAACCATGAGAGAATGTCATTGGTCAGCAGGGGTCTTGTATAAGTGGGCACATAGCTGGATAAAAAGATCAGAGGTACAAGGGGCTGCCAGGAGCCACAGGTAAGCACCCTGCCCCCAGGTCTGACGTGACATAAGGAGGTCATAAGCCTGAAAAGCATACAAATATGAATCATTTAAAATAGAGACAATAGCCAAAGTGATGCCACATTGGCATAGGTGCAGACCCACCAGTCGCCCGCTTACCTCTTTGACATTCAGGAAGTACTCGCTTTGGTTGAACATCGGCGCATTGTCATTCTCGTTTGTAATGACTACCATGACATTCAGCTGATTCTGGATGGAAAGAAAGAAGACAAGAGGCAGATGAGTGAAGACCTCCAGAGCCCTGCAGCCCCCACTGGCACCCCCAGCTTTTCTTTATTGTGGGGGGCATCAGCCGCTCTACAGTTTCCTGTTGTCGTCACCACTCCTTAGGCTTACTAAAGATGATTTCTCATGTAAATTCATAATTCTGTCTCAAAAACTGAAGACCCCTGAGCTGGCTGTGGAGCTCCAAGAGGAGCCGCGGGAGCAGGACGGCCGTGGCCCCCGACTGTTTGGTGAGTAAGGATTGCCACAGGTCCCTTGGGGGCAGCCACTTCAATCTATACTAATAAACGGCAAAGCCCTCACTCACTCACTCACTCACTCACTCACTCACTCACTCACTAATTCTCCAACTTCCCGTGTAGGTAGAAGGCTGAAATTTGGCAGGTTCATTCCTTACAGCTTCCTTACAAAAGTTGGGCAGGTTTCATTTCGAAATTCTACGCGTAATGGTCATAACTGGAAGTTGTTTTTCTCCATTTACTGTAATGGAGTTGAGCTGGAGGGGCGGAGTTTCGTATGACATCATCACGCGTCTCACGTAATCACGCATTACGTAGAAAGCCAGGAAGAGCTACAAAACGTGCTTTAGAAAACATGCCTTATATAATTAAGAAGGCAGCAAAACAATTAGAAGCGAGCGACTGACATATAAAACCATATTCAGCGGCTCACGTGAACTGACGCAGTGCGCAGACAAAAAGTAACGGTTCCAAAGAGTGCTGAACAAAAACCGAATTACACTGCTACGCTCGAATAGATAAACCACACTCAGTGGCGCGGTAGTAAAGCATTCGCCTGTAGCGCCCACGTCTGAGGTTCAATTCCCGAGAGGGGATTCACTAAGTATGTACGTGCGCTTCTCGATTTATTTTAACCTCGCATCCCCTTAGTTTGAGACGTATGAAAACGCATGCGGTTAACGCAGAAAGACAGATCACCTATTGAAGCTTCATGAATAATGGATACTTTATTCGCGATCAATGATTGTTTTGGTAAAGCCATACTCAGTGTATTCATTAGATGAACGGTAAAAAAGTAAGAGCGAGGGGACGGTAACTTACTGAAGCACACAAGCAAAACCACAATAGCACGCGGGCTCGATGTACTGACTTGCGCGATCACATTCCAAAAA
>JANRMT010062810.1:3806874-3825971 GCA_026402145.1 Polypterus bichir lapradei
TGTCAATATGGAGGAGAGCAGCGTGGTGCATCATGGGACCTGAGGACTCATTTATAAAGCAGCTTGGATTTCAGTGTGGGTGCCAAAGACCTGGCATGTGCCTTTGAGGAAATCCCCGTCACCCTGTAAGTGTCTTCACACCTGCCCATATATGGAGTATGCTAATGACCCTCAAGCAGATGCAATCACCACGCTGCAGACCACCTGCCACCTCCAGCCATTTCTTATGTCAAATTGATGAACCACAGGCTGACCAACGCCACTACGATGTCTGTCACTGTCAGGTGGCTTGTGTATTAATGGAGTGTCACTACTAAAAAAGGCACCGTGTGCCCCCATTCAGTGCTTGAGGTGGGCAGTGTTCGGCGTGCACCACTACTGTGTTTTACCGTAGAGTAGGGTTAATTGTGGCAATACGTTTTGATTTAGTTTTAGTCTTAGTCCATCCATCGATCCATCTATTATCCAACTCACTATACCCTAACTACAGGGTCACGGGGGTCCCAGCCAACACAGGGCACAAGGCAGGAAACAAACCCTGGGCAGGGCGCCAGCCCACCGCAGGGCACACACACCCACACACACCCACACTAGGGACAATTTCGGATCGCCAATCCACCTAACCTGCATGTCTTTGGACTGTGGGAGGAACCCTAAGCCTAACCCTAAGCCTAACCCTAACCCACGCAGACACGGGGAGATCATGTAAACTCCACGCAGGGAGGACCCGGGAAGCAAACCCAAACGAAACTCCCTACTGCGAGGCAGCAGCACTACCTACTGCGCCACCGTGCTGCCCAACACAGAAATTCAATGTGATATTAACGAAAAGGTAAAAACAAAAAGAGATCAAATATATGGACATACTGCAGGTGACATGACAGAAGTATGTGGCAGTTGCTCGGATTGAGACGTGTAGATCGTCTAACTCGTGTTGCCATCAGGGAGGAGTTGTGTTTCTACCCAATGATTTGTTGTTTGGTGAAAGTGAACTCCGCATACGCGAGCGGCAGAGACGTGAGGAGGCTGGCGTGTAGCACAGGCCGGGAGGGGGGGTGGTGGGTGAAGCGGGCAGGGGGCTAAGCCCCCCAGTATTTCTCTATATATAAAAGCCAAATCCGACTGACTCACTCATCACGAGGACTTGGGTCTTGAAATTTGGAATGTGGGTTACCCTCGGCCCATAGGTGCTCGCTAAGAAACGGTTTTAAAAATTTTGTGGTCCATGGGCGTTCTGTCTGTATGTCTGTCTGCTTTTCACAAAAGAATTACTTCACGGATTTAGATTGGGTTCTTTTCTAGAATTTGCTTGAACTTTCTGATTGATTTTGCAGCTTCTCTCATCGCGCTAAGTACCGTAGTTCACATGCAAATCCAAGAGAGTGGCTGCGGGTAGAGGGCAGGGGGCGGGGCCTTCCTCATTCACTCGCCAGCCTCTGTTCGAGTCGCTCTACCTGGCTCCACGTGTTGGAGTGCTCCTCGCCTCTGCTTAGCTAGCGATACCTTGTTTGTTCAGCAGACATCATCATCTACAGATTGTTAAGGCGTAACTTTTGACGTTTTTGAGAGTTCGGAGCTCCGTGTGTTTTAGGGGGTACCTGCTGACTGCCAGAGATATCACAGCCATGTGCTTTTGTCCCCACGCGGGTGACGCTCTCCCGTCAGAGATGAACACGATCAGATACAGTGCCAGTGCCTATTGATTTTTAAAGTTTGTCCTGTTTTATTACTGTGTGGGTGCAGCCGCGGGGTACAGCTAGTGTGTGTATATATAAGTAACTGTGCCAACTGAGCCGAGCTGCCATCATCTGCCCAAGAGCCACACAGACTCATCATTTTATTTTGTCCCCCTTCGTGTACGCGTCACTGTCACAGTTGAGCGCTGCGGTGTATTCTCGGCTCATTCACAACCCAACGGCGCAGGACAAGTTCGTCCAGAGCAGGAGCAGCTCGGCAGTGTCACACGGGCTTTTCCAGCTGCTGTGACGAAAGGCGAGCCGTCACCTCAAAGAGCAGAGAATCCAGAGCCGTGGTGGCACTCGGCGCCGACGCTGCAGTATCTTACACTAGACAGACATCTCATTTTGACTGTTTGACTAAATTACTAAAAAGCCAAAAAAAAAAAGCCACCCCTCCTCGAACCGCCATCTTATTGTGGTGGAGGGGTTTGTGTGTCCCAATGATCCTAGGAGCTCTGTTGTCCGGGGCTTTATGCTCTGAATATATAAAACTCCAATGAGACTAAGACCTGGGCGGCACGGTGGCACTGCTGCCTCGCAGTAAGGAGACCTGGATTCGCTTCCCGGGTCCTCCCTGTGTGGAGTTTGCATGTTCTCCCCGTGTCAGCGTGGGTTTCCTCCCACAGTCCAGAGACATGCAGGTGAGGTGCATCGGCGATTCTGAATTGTCCTTAGTGTGGGTGTGTGTGCCCTTTGGTGGGCTGGCACCCTGCCCGGGGTTTCTTTCCTGCCTTCTGCCCTGTGTTGGCTGGGATTGGCTCCAGCAGACCCCCGTGACCCTGTGTTAGGATATAGCGGGTTGGATAATGGGTGGATGGAATTTCCGTGTTTGGACTTTCATGGTGACAACGCAATGTCTAACTGCCTGTGAGTGAATTTCGTTTCTTTCTCTCTACACGAATTGTGTCTGACAACAGCATTGACACAAATGAGAAATGATTGACCTGTGGGCGTGGCTGTAAATGATGTGGGCGGGGCTTTTCCACATCTCTTTGCATAAAGTCGTGTCTCGCAGGGCTTGAAATTTTCTCTTGCGGGATTTCACTTATCCACCAAACAACAAATCTTTTAATTCTCATGGATTTGCCTCTTCATTGGGTAGAAACACAACTCCTCCCTGATGGCAACACGAGTTAGACGATCTACACGTCTCCAACTTAAAGTTTCAATCCGAACAATATATTTGACCTCTTTTCGTTGTTCGGGTAACAGTTTCCGTTTCTTAGCACTAATGGGATCTTTACTATCACTTTCAAATTTTTGTACTTCCATTATCTCTAATCTGCTCTGCTTGTGTTCCGCACCAACGTTTTTGAGTTCTTTACGACGTTCTACTTTCTCATCTACTCGTTGTCTTTTATTTCCGGCCCAGGGCATTGGTTAAACCTCTTGGCACAAAGTCTCCTCTCGCAGGACCTGAAAGTGTCTCTCCGAGAAAATCACGTCTCTCTTCCCAAGATTTTTATTTATATAATAGATAGAGACGTAGATATAGATACACTCACGTTGTGAAGGGAGAGGCTGAACGCACGCTAAGGAGATGTGGACGGATCACCTGCTTGCTTTCTGCTCCTCCTGCCGAGGTGCGCGTCGATCGTTTCCAAGCCTGAACAGCAGCTGTCCTGTGGTCTCGCTGATTTGTCTCGCAGGCTGATTATTACTTTCCTTATTTTCTGAATTTGCACATACAGTAGATTATCATTGTTCTCTTGTGCATCCTTTTTTGCTTTCTTCTCTCTCCAACGCTTTCGTGTCTCTTTTCGACGCGCTGCTCTTTTTTCTTCACTTAGTCGTTCACGTGCCATCTACAACATTTTGAAGAGCTGGGAGCACATGAAGTGTGTCTGCTGAAAGCAGTCCGACAACTGCGAGGTTAGACGTCCGTGGACTTGTTTTAAATTGTGTGTAAGGAGGGCGTGACGTGCAGAAGTCACCGTCTCACGGGTCTCGCTTCTCCAGGTCGTGATGTCTAATCTCGCGTGTCTCCCCGAGATGATCGCGTCTCAGCCCAAAATCTTTTTATATATTTAATAGATACTGTATATATGTGTATACGTATATTATGGGCTGCCAAACAGGCAAATACAGTACAATGATTTTCTGAATATATAAAGTCATTCCTGATTATGTGTAATGTCAAAGTCCGAATATATAAAATTAGGACAATTCACAAATAAGATGCTCTCGTCCATCAGATATTCTCTAATTTCCCTGCTTGTCATTTTACTCGTAGAGTCAGTCAGGCTTGTGAGGTTCATCCCAAAATGCGCCGATAGAATCAGAATAAATGAATATAAAACGCCGGGCACAAACGTCCTGTTGAATACATTAACTCAACAATGGGGTTTTTTTTTTATATTTATATTTTTTTTTTTCTGAATAAGTTTTTGTTAGCTTATTTCATTACATTGTATTAGGAACTCATTGAATTTACTAAAAATGTGCCTGACTCGTTTCAATCAATAACTTTATATATAATCTGCCTTTATATTTATTTATTTATTTATATACCATACCATTTTTATTTGTTGAGCGCTTAAAAGCACAGCATTACAACTGACCGAAGCGCTGTACAGTTAAAAAGAAGCAGGACTGAAAACAAACATTGAGAGAGAATTAAAACAGAGATACTAAAAACAGGTCAGAGGACCCAATAAAATAGAGAAAAAGGAAGAAGCAAAGTGGAGATGAGACAGGTTAGGAATTAAAAGCCAATGTGAAGAAGTGCGTTTGTAGGCACTGATTTAAATGAGGCGACTGAGGCGGCTTGCCTAACCACTAAAGGTAGGGACTTATATATATATATATATTCAGACGCTGACTTTATATATTCAGGTTTTTACTTTATAATTTCAGAAAATCGCTGTATTTGCCTGTTTGGCACCCCATGTGTGTACACGGTATATCTTACAGTATATAAATATGTAGATTCGTTTGAACCAGAAATGGTGGCGAGGAGGACGGGGTTGACAATATCTCATGTCTCAATAGTCTCGTTTTGTCTCAAGATTTTCTTTTTTAACAGCGAGACATTCCAATGACGTCACCGTTATCTATGGGTACTCTTTAAATGAAGATCAAATCTCGAAATGTCCACATATGTTAAAAATGTCCCGACCTTTCATGGGGTGCCCTTACTTTTTCACGGGACTGTAACTGAGGTTTAGGCTTCGCATATTTACACAAAATAAAATAAAGGACTGGAAGGGGATGGTGAGTCTCATCACCAGTGGTGTCCTTGTTGGCACCCTGGTGGCCCCCCCGTGGCCCTGCAGATGCCATTTTGAGGTGTGTGATGTCACAGGAGAGGGTCCCTTTGGTTTTGGCTGCCATCTCATTTCACCGTTGACCTTCACTGAAGCGACTTTGCCTTTCGTATGACGTCTTACCCGTTTTGCTTGCTAATTTCTTCGATGTTGGTGAGGTGACCGCTGCCCTGTCCAGTATGAATGACCCATCTCAAGACCCCCGACTCACTCCCCCATCAAACGAACCCAAGATGGACAATCTGCATCAGATCATCCAAACTTCAGTGTGCAGCTTACATGTTGTGCTGCTGGCCGTGAGACGGTGGCAGACTGGTGGGGCTGCCATTGTGACAGCCAGGCTCCTCGTAATGTGTCTGGTGGGCACTGACGAGTCTGCCTTTCAGTTGTATGGACACTTCATACCATAAGCCTCTGCCAACCTTTCTGTGCCCCGACACTGATGCCAGTCTGTTATTCCATCACTGTGCCACCCCATTGTCTCCACGTGCCCGCCCCTGCCCCCCCTTACCTCGGCATCCAGTTTGCCGTTGACACGCAGGGTCTCCCCATCGATTCTGAACATGTTAGCATTTGCTCCTTCCAAGCTGAGTGCCACGTTGCTGTCCTCCACGGAGATTTTCACCACGGTGTCCCCTGTTTTGTTGTTCTCCATAATTTCTGCCACAAACTGAGCTCCTGAATTGTTTATCCAGCAAACTGTGGAGAGAAAAGCAAAGCAAAGGAGGGCATTAGCTGGGCATGAAGAGTGCCACACTTCCACACTTTGGGCATGAGCTCGTCTTGCAAGGCGCCCGATGAAACACGGGATGAGATTGCATCACTTGATGAGGTCCTGGCAGGAGCTTGAGCCCAACTTGTGCCACCAGCTGCTCACATCAGCCCTGGTCTCATTAAGACCCTAAACTTTAGAAAATGGACAAATGACAATATTAGCCCTCGTGGCACTGCTCTCTAGGAAAGGCGCCATGTTAAATAAGTGGGGCCCACCTACAGTATGCCAGCAACTGAAGGAGACCTCCGTGGAAACTGTGCTATATGGAAAGAGACTCAAGTCTGCTGGGAACTGGCATTGAATGTGGGCACTTGGTGATGTTGTGAATGGCAGTTAGTATTAGCCCTGCCAAGCCACAAGCCCGTGTTCTGCCCATGTTCTGGTGTGTTCCTCACATCTTAGATTGTGTGGGTGTGCCCTGTCATGAACGGGCGCCCCATCCAAGGTGTCTCCCAGTGGCACGACACTGGTTGGGTTTATAAAATGGAACTCCAGGGACCCAAGTTCAAATTCCAGGGAAGCCCCTGAGACGTCTGCCTCCCCTTGCAGTGCCCACACATCCTTAAAACTCAAGGAATGGTGCTATATAAAACACAACAGAGAGCCCGCTTGAATGTGACACACATGGCCAGCTGACCGGACAGACCCCTGACCCTCACGCCCGCTGACCGTCGCCATTCACCTGCCCATTCAGACGTGAAGCCCCTCAGTGTTAATGATCGGTGGCCGCTGGCCAGTGAGACCTCCGCTCTGACCGAGGCCCAAGTGCTATGTCTGCGTTATCGAGCGCCTTTCAGGGGGTCAGAATAACAGAATAACATAAGCCCCCCACCCCCCATCCCAAGACCGGTGGGCCAACACTTACTGTTCCTCTGGGCGCCGACCCCAGCGAGCAGAGCCCCCAGGATGGCCAGCCAGATGCCCCTTCCCTCGCTCGTCACCGTCATCGTCGTCAGTCACTCGCAAACAGGCAGCAGCTGTTATGGCCGTCGCTCCCAACCTTTGCCTCCTCCTGCTGTTTTATGGCTTTACGATGTGTACTTGTGTCCCGGCCCCCTGCTCCGACTCTTTTAATTTTCAATCCCGGGCCTGGAATGCCAACTTCCTTCTAGTGCTGCTTTATGAGAAGTGTAGTGTAGTCAAAGGAGACGTGCTGGCCGAAGCTGCAGAGGTCACATGCGGGTGACACGCCAGGCACGTCCAGTCAAAGAGCCCACGGACCCCCGGAGGAGACACGTCCAGGCAGTGAGCCTTACACTAGAGACCCTTACACTATCTGAGCAGACAGGTGGGGTGTCGGCGGGCGATGCACCTTACTTAGGAAGCCTCTCCTGTGTTGTTGCCTAGCAACTAATGATGGCACCCACATCCTGCCACTACTTCCACTTACCAGGAGGGGGCAACGGCCATCATCGGGGCTAAAGACCCCCTGAATGTATTTAGACCTGTCAGCCCTGATTTCAATTTCCCTGCTACTGGTGAAAATGAGAGCTGGGGGGTGAGGGGGGGCAATGAGTGACTGGGCACAAACACTGGACAACAGCTGGAGGAACATATGAAGGCAAACTGGGGGGCAAATAAGCAGACAACTATCAGACAAAGGACCCCCCCCCCCCCACTGCAATCATACCCCAGGAGTCAGGCCAGGATTTAGTGGTGCAGGAACAACGGGAGCCACTAGAGGGCAGCACCAGCCTTTAAGTAATCTTTGGCACCACAAGGTGGCAGGGCAGCAGGTTATAGGAACATCAGGCTTGTGGAGGCCATTACCTGGATAACGGGCATCTATCAGAGAGTGCTGTAACAGGCGGAGCCACTAGATGGCGCTAGCAGGACTGGCACAGTTCACCGGCGGCCTCTTCAGTTGGGTCAGAGAGTGCAGTAAGCAGGTGAAGCCACTGGAGGGCGATCAGACTGTAGTTTTCTAGCAGTTCATTATTACTTCAGACTGCAGTAACGTTTGGATCCACTAGGTGGAAGCAGAGTGAAGGAGCTCTGCGCTTGTGGGTGCCACGACTTGGAGAGGTGGCCACCCGTCAGAATGGCAGCAACAGGTAGAGTCACTAGAAGGCAGCTGTGCCCCCTTGCAGCAGGTAGACAGACAGACGCACGGATGACAGGGACAGCGGCAGCCACAAGAGGGCGGCATCAGCCTACTGTGGTGTCACATCTCTGGATGGCAGGGTTTAAATGCCTGGCCAGGGGTTACTGGTGCAACAGCAACTGGTACCACTGGAGACCAGCAACACACAGCAGTCAGGAAACTCTGCCAGTCTTCATTTACTGGTGATGTCAAAGGTTAGCAGTGTCTGGAGCCACTAGGTGGCAGCAGCAGTGCGTGGATATCTGGAAGACATACCTGGATAGCAGTCATCTGTCACAGACTGCAGGAGCACCTTGAGCCACTAGATGGCAGCAGCAGAAGATTTAACTTTCCCATCTGTGGGTGTCATTATTTACAGACGTTGGCCTTCAGAGGACTAGAGAGCAGCCGGACCACCAGTCAGAAACCTTCGTATTTCTGCATCTCAATGTCAGGGGTTAGCAGAGCAGTAAACTTTGGACCCACTAGGTGGCAGTAAGAGCATCAGGCCCGCAGGCACCGCTCCCTGGACAGCTGAGATGAGTCCACCTGCAGACCCCCACAGCTCTGCCACTCGGATCGCTTGGCTTACTCGATGGTCGTCACTACTGGAGTCAGGTGACCCTCCCACGACCTGAATCTTAACTATAGTCACAGAGTAACATTTCATGACGTGTAATGCAAAGTGACAACCCCTTTAATGGAGTGGAGCTCTGGTGGTCTGCAGCAACATGTTCATGGGATAGAGTGCAGTAACAGGTGGTGTCACTAGAGGGCAGCGTCAGCACATCGTCCTTCCACATCAGCAGCATGGGCATCAGTATCTAAATACCTGGCCCTTCAGAGAGGGCACTAGAGAGCAGCAACACAATGCAGAGAGAAACAGCAGAGCTGAGGCTCCTGGGCACACGGACTAGAAGGGCAGACGCCCCATCAATGTGAGGGCAGACGCCATCACCTGACCATCTGGTACTACACGAGAGTCACTGTGACAGCACAGTAGTTTCAGGGCTCTGTAAGACTCACCCAGGGTGCCCACAGCAGGACATGCATTAGCTGGATGGCTGGCACTTCATTGGGGTCAGAGAGTGCTGTAAGCAGCTGACGCCACTGGGGGGCAAGCAGACCTTAGCAGCACTAGAGCCTTCAAAGTGCAGTAACCATCGGGAGCCACTAGGTGGAAGCAGTGCTTCGGTGCTTCAGGCCTGTGGATGGCACTGCCCTTTTATTAGGTAGCCAGAGAGCGCAGTGACAGGTGGAGTCACCAGATGGCACTAGCAGGACTGGCACAATTCAAGCACCGCAGGGCTGGCTGCCCCTTCAGTTCAACTACCCCTTGCTGGGGGATGTGGCTTGGGGGTGGGGACACACACTGGGGGTCCATGATGGACAGAGTTGTGGTGTCTGAATATCATTCTGCAGAGAGGACCTTGTCCTTCTTCTCCTTGTCCTCCTTGGTGAACGCGTTCTTCAATATCTCATTTCAAACTGCGTGTTGTGTTTCCTCTGCCTGTCTTTTTGTATTCCACTAAATTGGTTTGGAGGTCAGAAACAATGAAGTGTTGTGAATAAACAGAAATAGAGGAAATCGGGAAGGGGGCAAAGACTTTCTCACGGCACCGCATGCATATCCTGGCTGATCCTAACTTGTGTAAGGTGTGAGTGTCCAGTGCCAGCTGGGGCCACTAGAGGGCAGCAGCAGCACCCAGCGGTTACACCCATTGGTCTGGCTAGCGCCGCAGTGCCGTTTGGAGCCACTAGGTGGACTCAGCAGCTCATGGAAGTCTCCAGAAGAGGCGGAGCTCCTTGGGGTCCTGTGGTCCACATCTGTAATGACTCACGAGGGACAGTAAAATGGAAACGAAGATGACGGGGAGAATCGAAAGTCCAAAAAATGGGTCAAAGATCAAACCGGCAGACAAAGTCGGAACAAATAAACAACAGCAGGGATTCAGAAAACCAGGAAAGGCAAAATGAAGATCTTCTGATGCGGCATAACGAGGTCCTTCCGTCAAGCTCAGATACTCCAGGAACGCCTGAGGTGACCTTTGTGTCATCGCAAAAGTGACATCACAAAGGAGCACATCCTGAGGAATTCTGGGAAAGATTTGCCTGGCGGTGACAGAAACTTCGACCTAACTAACACAGAGGTACCCACATGATGAGATGGACTACAGACAAATTCAAGCTCCTCGAGTCTCAAAACCTGATAACCTGATAATCCATAAACAGATTAAGAGGGAATTGACCCAAAACACGTAGAAAAGCTGGACATGATAACAATGTGGTGGTCCGTCGTCTGCATCGAGACTCAGGATTGGGAAGAGCAGACGAGAAAAGTCAAGGAAGAGAAACACGCCCGTCATTACCAAACGGGTGCTGAGATGGCCAAAGTCCTGCGTTCGTGGCATCGGTCAGTTGAGTGAATCAAGCCCTCTGATTGGCTGACAAAATGACTTTGTAGGTTCAGAGACAACAGAATCCCCCAAAAATCAATAAGTGACCACCAGGACAGCAAGTCGTCCAGATGAATAGCTGGTGCAGTAACAGCAGGTGCCACCAGATGGCACAGCACAGGGCAGCTTTAGGCTGGACATTCTTCATTTCAAGGGTCACTTAGACGGCCACAGGCCACGTGGAATAAACCTGACCAGAGCCCTGGCCTGCCTGCACACCTCACCTGGTCTAAGGGTCCTAAGGGCTGAACTTGGGGTCCAGCTGGCACATGCCGAGGGCTCCTGTCTGTGAACTGTTCAGGGTGTTCTGGATCATTCTGAGGGGCATTTAGAATAAATGCAGTTTGCTTGTGTCCACTCCTCGTCTGGACATTTGGTTTTGCTTCAATGTTTCTATGGCAACATCAGCGAGTGCCAACTTGACTGCCACTGGTGACATCCTAATCAGCTCATAAAGTCATCACCCCACAACATAACACGACACGTCATGGCATCCTCAAACCTTAACGCAAATCAGGAATGGGCTGCCAGAGCCAATCCCAGCAGCACTGGGCACACGGCAGGAACCAGCCCTGGATGGGGTGCCCACCACACACAAACCCACCCAATTTACAGCCATCAGCAAAATTAATTTGCACATCTTTGGGATGTGGAAAGGAAACTGGAATATCAGTAGGATCCAAATCATGGAGACACAGGGAGAACACGCAAACTCCACACAGATGCTGACCAGGAGGGGGATTTGAACCTGGGACACTGGAGCCCCCTGAGACATCAGTCCTTGTCAGAATCTTCAGTCTGTATGTCCGTGTTTCTGTTATAGAGTGCCTTTCATAGAGGGCTTTCTCAAAGGTACAAGATGACAGTCACCAGCATGGCAAGAGGGCGGGTGGCAAGGGGACCTCCATGAAAGGCGCTATATAATACAAGACTGATCAAGAGAAGGCCCTGCGAGGCAGTGACTGAAGATCCTTGTGTGTTCCCTGATGGATGGGCATCTTGTCCAGGGTTGGGTGCCCAGGGCTCAGCATGAAAAAGACGCTGGGATGATAGGTTTGAGTACACAATGCCAGGAGAAGCTTGGCAGCAATTTGTAAGAGTGGTCACTTGCCTCCCCCTAATGCCCACCCTAGTAGCCCACACTTCACACAGGGGCTTGGTGGAGATTCATTAAAGTACCCCCTGGAGGTGAATTGTGATGCATTTTCGGTGCCCGCTGCTTCAGCCTGCCAGCTCTCACTCTTGGCAGCCGCACAGCTTCATTATTCAGCGGCAGGAATGTTTGCTGTATGTCACAATTTGTATTGTTTATGGCGCCTTTCATAAGAGGTGACTCACAAAGCTTCATGTAAAATAAAGATTGATTGATTGATTGATTAATTGATTGAAGGCCTAAACAACTGATTATCTGAAGATTATGAGAAGCTCAGAGAGAACTTACAAATCAGACCCTGGTCTTAGCACAGTGGGTTCAGGGGGGCTAAGATGAGGGTCCCTGAGAAATTTCAGGGGTGTGTCCAGCTGTCGTAGCCCTACCCAGCATCTTCATGCCCACTTTCCACTTGGCCCAGTTCATCAGGTTGGCATGTACCCCCCGCAACCCTAATTTAAATATCTAAACCATTTGACGCCATCCAGATTGGCATGTGCTTCACAGACCCCCTCCATGGCAGGCCGTCTTCCTGGTGCCCACTGCTTTGTGAGATATTTGAGCAGCAGATTCACTCAATGAACAAAAACCACAAACAGACACACAAAGTACAAGACGAGTTCATGAACGTTTACTCAGTATGGCACCTTTTGGGGCAGTTTACACACAGCGTAAGCAGCTGGCTCAGGGTCACCCGGTGGGCTTGTGACACCCAGTCGGCCCCAGTATCTGTTAAGCCAAACAAATCAAATCCTCATCTAAATCCCTCAAACCCAGTGGGACACCCGGAACACAGGGGTGGGGAGGGAGGGCGGTGGTCAAAGCCGAATGAGTCCAAGACCCCCGGAGGAGATTCAAGCCGTCAGTGTCGCCATCCCGAATGTCTGATGGCAAAGCGAGGACTCAGATATCAGCGCTCGGGCACCTCACAGTATCTTATGACGAATGAAGGAAGGACACGCGCGGAGCTCCAAGATGGCTTCGAGGTCTTCAGATTCGGACCACCTTCTGCTTGGCATGACTCATCGAACATCGTCACCATTCCTAACATGATGGGGTCTTTGCCACGCTGCTCCGGTTCGGGTGTCCATACGTTTCACACACACACACACACACACTCCTTTACAGAATATGCTGCCAATGTCCCCCGCCCCAGCCTCCCGCCCTCAAACCCCCATGTCGGACTTGTTTCGTGTCTTCAGTTCTCCATCGCTGGACTCGACGTCTTCAGTGGCTGCAGGCGCAGATCCGCCGCGGGACACATGACACGCGCCATCCGCCGAAGGGTCCCGTCACCGCCGTCCCGGCCGGGGCTGAAAGTCAAGACAGAGGCGTTAGGGGGGCGAGCAGAGTGCGGGGGGGGGGGGCATCGAGTCCCCTACACTTTCCTCCACAGTGACGGTGTGACGCGAGTCTTTTGTCTGAAATCCTGGGGTCGTCCTACGACAAGGGAGCGGGACAAATGTGGACCGGGCACCGGTGGGAGGAGCTTAAACTGACAGCACGGGGCTCACAGAGCCTCACGGACTGCACGTCATTTAATTCACACAATAAAACGACTTTTAGGTAAGATGGTGGGTTTAATGGGGTTGGTATGCAGACAGAGGATGCTTTGAAAACGGGGTCCGGCCACTAGGTGGGGCTCCAGGAACATCCGTATGTTTGGCCTTTCACTCCTTGTGTATCCCCCTAAAAACACCTTGTTGGGCCCCGTGCCTTGTGTCAAACTGGACGCCAGTCGCTGTGCAGTTCCCCATCCCGGGTCATTTATGACACAAGAGGCCAAGTCGCAGCTGCAGATTGATGTTGGCCGCCGTAGAAACAAAAGACACGGAAATTAAAACAAACGCAGCGTAGAAAGGGGGCGCACGCCCCCTGCTGGACACACACGTAATAACGTGATCTCCCTACCGCTGAAATCAAGAAAAGGGTCGCTCGATGCGATGCCATCCTGAACGTCATGTGTGGCCATCCAGTTTTTATTTCTGCACATTTTTTATTCTATAAGTTCAGCAGCCTTACAGTTTTTTCACTAAATGCCAATTTTCCTTGACACACCACAGAAAAACGTTGAGCCATTTAGGTGTGGGAGGGGCACCTTCCTGGATTTTGGGTTTGAACCCCCCAGGGGGACACATTGACTATGTGCTCATTTGGTGACAAGTGGAAGTCACACTGCCTGGGACTTTAATCCACTGCGTGACCCTAGCAGGGACCCTTGAGGTCAGGCCTGGGGTCCGGTGGTGCCCACTCGACTTCTCCTTTGGTGCAGGACATTCTTGTGCCCATTCAGTGAGCCCTTGTGGTTGTCTCACCCTGCCACACTGCCCACTGCTTTAATACTCACCTGTCATTAAGCTGGCTGTGGAGGCACCAGAGGATGAAGAAGGTGGCCGGGTCATGGGGGTCATCTTGAACGAGTGCTGACCTGAAGACGTCGGCCTTTGGGTAGAAGTCACCTTCATCACTGGAAATTAAACAAACAACAAATGGCACTGGAATTGGGTCAGAAAAAAAAAAAACACACTGCCCCCTGCTGGGCGTGGAGAGGTGCTGCAGCTTGGGTGACCCTTCACTGAAAAACTCAACAAGGGGAGTCGATGGACGGGTGGGTGTACCTTGTTAAACTTTAGGCTGCTGAAAACTGAGGGACAGGAACATAATATGTGAGAAGACACAGCCAAGCCTGGTGACTCCGAGGTCTGCTCACCTTCGGTGGTCCTTGAATGCTTTCTTTGTCGTCTATTGGCTCTTATCAGAGGGTCCTTATGAGGGAGGGCCAGAACTGATGGGCGGGGTTAAACAAAGCGTTTACAAGGTAAGACCACACCCACCCAGCCCTGACCCTTTAATACAGAATACAATGGGATGTCATCATCTGGGGGTCCAACATGCACTCATATGCCTGGGCTCAGCCAGGAACTTGTTATGGTCAAGCACTGGACCATGGTTCACATTCATACAATGAAGAGCATCTAGGAATGCAGATGAGCATGGAAGGGCACTATAAGAAGTCACAAGGCCACCAGCTCCTGATCACTGACCCCCACCCCGTAGAAATGTGGGCACAAATCTGATTGTGACTTTTAAGGGGGGTGATGATCATGTGGGCCTCTGGATGAGGATGTGGTGCCTTTCTTGCAGTCCCTAACAGTAACAGTCCCAGGGTTTTAATATCAGATACTTTGGGGTCCGCCTGGCACACTGGCCTCCCCTTGGTGGTCCGATGGCAGTTCCCTATGTTCCCTCTGTAGAGTTGGGATGTTCTCCTGGTGTCCGTGTGAGGTTTTTCTTCTGGCACACTGAATGTTACTTGAACAGGCAGCTGATCTGCATGTGTGTGGGTGTGACATGCCATGGACTTGCATTCTGCCCAGCATAACTTTTTGCCCATGGTGCTGCTGGCATTGGCTTTAGTGTTGGTTTTTTGTTCTTATACAATTTCTCATATTAGGAATTTGTTCGTTTTCACATACCCCTTGGGGTCAGAGTGCAGGGTCAGCCATTGTACACCCCAGGGCCCCTGGAGCAATCGAAGGTTAAGGGTTTTGCTCAAGGGCCCAGCAGAGTAGGATCTCTTTTGGCAGTGACGGGGATTCGAACCGGCACCCTTCGGGATACCAGCGCAGATCCACCAGTCCACCCTTTGTCAGCTTTGATAACCTTACCAACGTGCATGTGTGTGGTGGTGCTGCCCCCTACAGGCTGGTAACCCTAAGGGAGCTGTTAACTCGCCACAGCTCCAGTTGCAGAGTTCTTGTAAAGCTCTGGTGAAAGGCACTATATAAAGGTCATGGAGGGGGTGACAGAACTGGCAGGAGCTGCCTGTAGTCTGACAAGCTTTATAATAATCCGTCCATTTACTAATCCACTTATTAATAAAGAGCTCCACCCCCAGAGGCGGGGCTTAGCCAAAGCTCGCCGTGAAGTTGGTGAGGCCTCCCAGTGGTCAAGTGCTGTGCATTCACTACACACCATCGCCACATATGTGCAGAGCATCGAGGGCAGTAGTGAAGTGATGGGAAGGCGCTATATAAATTCACAAATCCCAAAATGTGGAAGAGCCGCTGAAGATTCAGTGTTGGGTGCGTTTATAGCGCCTTTCCTGCAGTAACAATCCCCCATGCTTTGCCATCTCCTCAGACACCTGCCTGGCAGACTCACCTCCTCTTGATGGTCTGAATGCGGTTCAGTAACGAGGTGATTTTGTTCATCTTGGCCTTCGACTTCAGGTAGTCCGCATATCTGTTGGTGAACTCGATGTCTCCGAGCTGTCTGGGGCTCAGGCCGGGGGGCTCTGGTCGGCTGAAATGAAACACGGACAATTGTTACTTTGTAGCCGAGCGCCCACTGCACTCACGAGTGTGAAAGACCAAGGGGCAGGTGCTGTGGACTGGTGGGTCAGTGTGTGCCAAGCACCCCGTGGTATTCAGGGGGGCAGTGTGCCAGTGTTGGCCGAGCACTGAAAGTCTTACTGTGGCACAGTGAAGGCTCTGGAGGGCACCAACACGCAATCTGCAGACTTAAGTCACAGCACCTCACAGAACAGCCACCTTCTACCAACTGAAATGTCGTCTGGCTGTTTCATCGTGCAGATTAAACCGGTTCAGCACCCCGCCACTGTCCCACCTGGCACCTCGGACCGCCATCCAGAGGGATCAACGGTAAGATCAGACCCGTGGCCGACGCTCCACCCAACGTGTTCTTTTAACACAGTCCAGGTCTCAGCTCACCCCACAGCGAGAGGGTAGGGGGCGCTGTCACAGTCCTCGGACCCCAAAAGAGCAACAGCAACATATAAAGAACAACTAAGAGGTAATCACACAGAAGGGGATGTGGATTTAGAGAAATCAAAGCCCCTTTATGCCTCCCACCGCCTCCCCTTCTTCCCAGCTGACCTCATGTCCACTCTCCCCCTGTGACCAAAGCCTGCTTTTAAGTTGGATCTCCAGATTACCTCCAACGTCCCTTCTGCTCTCCACCAAAGCACAAACTCCTACAGTACCCCTTGGGCCCCCTGCCCAGAGCTCCCTCTGGTGGTCCCTGGTATCCACTTCAACAGCAGCCACTCCCCACTGACCTTCCATTATACTCCCCTGCTTGTGTCCCCTCCCTTCTGGCTGACCCGGACCACTGTGCCCCTTACAGACTATGTTGATGAAACGTCCAAAGCCCTCCGTGTGACAAAAAGTCGCATTGCGGTGTGGCCACTCTCTCTCTCTTTCTCTCTGATGTGACTTGTCATGGAGCAGGCTGTGTGCTGGTCATCATCAAGTGCAAAGAAAATTCAGATGTGCCCAGACCATAAAGTCTTTGACATGGCGAGTACCAGTGGAGTGGGCACATTAGGGACCAGTGGGCACAGCCGCCTGATGTTCTGCCAAATAGGAATAAGCTTCACCTCAGTCATTTAACAAATTAGTAGAATGTTCTGGACAACCCTCATGTTTGTCTGCCTCAGACATTTTTCCAGTTGTTGCCTTGCCCATAATACTGCTGGCAGAGGCTTTAAGTGCCCACCACTCTGGGCTGGAGTTGGCAGCTTTGATATTGGATGGATGGATGGATGGATATCAACATTTTCTTGTGTTCGCCTTTCTGTTTGTCCCACACAATGAAGGCAATTATAGCAAACCCGAGAGTTTGTGGCAGTGCTGCCCCCTAGAGGCTCAATCCTGTAAATCTCATTGGAATATGCCACCCGAAAACGACAGTTTTGGTAAATGTTGCTGACCCCATGTGTTTTTAGTGAGGGCTAAAAAAATGATTTCATTGATTTGTTCAGAATTGAGATTTTAAAAAAAATAATTTAATGAACATCTACTGTATGGAGACCAATGCTGTACAAACGGCAAACGATTTCAAAAACATCCATGGAATCAAAAATTAATTCTCACATTACTGGTACTGCATAATCCACAGGTCAAGACCTCCAGTCGTAAGCAAAGCACATCCAAAATGGAGGAGCTAAAGGGTTAAATAAATCCTTCTGTAAAAATCAGGGCAGCACACGCCGAGGAAACGCATTCTCATTGGATCGCACTTCTGCATTGAAGTCAGGAATCTTGACCAATGAATGGGGAGGCGGGTCTTCAGCTCAAAAACACAATTCTGTGAGAACAAACGTCTTTACTAGCATGCGCTGCTCTGATTTTACAGAAGGAGTTATTTAATGACATTTAATTAAAACGCCTGCATTGGGATGTGGAGAGCATACGACTGGATAACCAAGTGACACGGAGACTGGGGCGCAGGAGTTATGGGGGGTGTCGTTATGTTTGTTTCTTAATATCATTTGTCAATGCACAGCATTGGTCTCCATAGATGCACATTCTATCATAAGATTTATTTAGCTCCATTCTCCATAAAAACATGAAATCAAACATTTTAACATATGGAGAGTAACATTAAAAAATATATCACTTTTGGGGTGGAGAATTCCTTTAAGGGTCTCTTTAACTTGAAACAGCAAGTAGTTGTAGAGCTGTGAGCATCAAAGAAAGACACCAATGAAGGGTGAGGAGGAGCGGCAGCTTCATCATGGAGGGCATCATGGAAACAAAACCACCTGCTTGGAATGTTAGGAAAAATACAATTTGATAAACGCTAAAATCATCGGGCCATGCAGCCGCTTCATAGTAAAGGGCCCCACCCATAAAGGCGGAGCTTAGCAGAAGGACACACTGGTGAAGCCCCCTGAAGGTGAAGCACTGAGCCATCAGGACACATCGTTGAAAAAATATTACCTGTAAGGTGGCTGACACCTTCATCCAAGGCAACTTACACATCTGAGATGGGATTACAGTGGTGATATTTCGATTGCTTTTCTAATTGGAGTGGAGAAGGTGAAGTGACTTCCTCAGGGTCACTAAGTGTCAGTAGTGTCATTAACTGTCTATCTATCTATCTATTATATAGTGCATTTCATTCTATCTATCTATCTATCTATCTATCTATCTATTATATAGTGCCTTTCATCTATCTATCTATCTATCTATCTATCTATCTATCTATCTATCATATAGTGCCTTTCAATATCTATCTATCTATCTATCTATCTATCTATCTATCTATCTATCTATCATATAGTGCCTTTCAATCTATATCTATCTATTTATCTATCTATTATATAGTGCCTTTCATCTATCTATCTATCTATCTATCTATCTATCTATCTATCTATCTATCTATCTATCTATCATATAGTGCCTTTCACTCTATCTATCTATCTATCTATCATATAGTGCCTTTCAATCTCTATCTATCTATCAATCTATCTATTTATCTATCTATCTATCTATCTATGATATAGTGCCTTTCGATCACATGGTGTATTGAATTATTAGTTCCTATTAGGCTGATGCCTTTCTCTAAGGCCTTTTCATCAATGGGGTCACAGACAGATGACGTGACCTGCTCAGGGTCACACAGTGTCAGTAGTCACCACCTCAGGGTTTGAAGTCCAGAGTCTTAACCAGTATACCACACCTGCAGAGCCTATGGCTGTGGTGAGTTTACTATGGGAAGGCGCTATACAGATTCACATGATCACTTGCTTAATCTGCTTTATCTGTACCTTGGTATAATAATAATAATAATAATAATAATAATAATAATAATAATAATAA